>BSBK01008167.1:52500-295000 GCA_027943335.1 Chamaecyparis obtusa | reverse complement strand
CTTCCCTTGACTGGAGAATCTCTACGAAACTTCAATCCTTGAGTAGATATCCTTCTGAAAATCTTCCTCTGGCAATCAACTCCAAGCAATCCTCACACAGATGATTTCACCAACCAGAGACTCTCAAACTCACAAAAATATTCACCAAAAAATTTCAGAGAAATCAATTACAGACAACTCAAAAGAAAACAAATCTTCCAAAAATTATCATCCTCCTACACACAAAAATCTTCAAGTATTTATCTTCCAACTATGTGGTTGGAGGAGTTGCTTTATGGGAAGCAACTTCCCCAACTTCCATAGTTGGTTGGAGAAACAACCAAATAATTTTTTGTAGACTTAATCAAGGTTTTAATACAATTAATTAAAATATCTTTTAAATGAAAGCATAACAAGAATAATAGACAAATACCTTTCAAGAAAAATACATAGCACAATAGGAAAACAAGTAGCCTAACTTCTAGGAGGTCTTGAGTTCAACTCCCTCCTAGATAGCTAATTTTACTACAAAGGGCATTTTCCTTTTATTATTACTATGTTTACTTTTTATTAAATACATTCATTAAATATACTTTATTTAAGTCACTCTATTTATTTATTATAAACAACATGCCATTAACACAATTAATGAAAACATACAATTATTATTATTTATATAAGCATGGATATATGCGTGTGCACCCACATATACACACACCTATATAACATACAAATAATTATAACATATTTATAACATAATTATTATACTTATAAAATAAATTAATTCTAACTCATAACATAAACTCAGACCAACATCAAATCAAGTCCATAACATAAATTGCATTCTACTTCCCCAACTAGGATAACTTCCTAAACAGAATTCTAAGTCCATGGGTAACCTCAAGAGTAACTTGGTTAAATCTCCACACATCAATAGTTCAAAGATTTTGAAGGCACGCTCAGACCTGTGTAGCCAAGTGGAGATGATGCCTGGTACCTACATCCTGCATCACCAACTGATATGCATATACAAATATATAAATATAAACAGACAGTGGCAAACAAGGAGGGAGAGTGTGACATCATGTGGACCTCTCGTAGGAGTAACTACGATTGCCCCTCCTCATCCTACACTCAGTGAAAATCAAACCATAATAGGGTCAGTAGGGTTAGATCATAATATAGACAACATAACACAAATCAATGTAAAACATTTTACTGATAGTTCATTTCTAGCCATTCATCATTAAAATTATAACTCATTTAATATTTCCAAATAAACTGTAGTAACCAAATAAAAATGCTAACTAAATAATAATCATAGTCCATCATAAAATCCAAAGTGTCAAAGCAATAGTCATGTCAGTCTAACATAAGAAGATGCTAGGGTGGGCATTACACCCATACCCTAACCCCAATCCTAACTATAACTATGGATCCTAAATTTTAAACCCTAATCCTAAACATAATTGCTAAACACTAATTCTAAACGCTAAACCCTAAATTCTAAATCTAAGCTAAACCATAACCTGAATGGTAAACTTTCATTCTAAATTCTAAGCCCTAGACTTGAATGCTAAACCCTAATACTAACATGAACCCTAAATACTAAAACCTAATCCTAACATGAACCCTAAATATAACCATAACACTAACCACACCATGAACTTAAATCTTTATCCTAACCCTGACCCTAATAGTAACCATTATGTAAACCCTAACCCTAATGACAATCCTAATCCTAAGCCCTAATCCAAACCATAAATATAATACCAACGATGATCTAAACCCTCACTCTGACCATAATTCTAAATTCTAAACCTTAATTATAACCCTAATTGTAAAGCTAAATCCTAAAACGAACCCTAAAAGATAATTCTAACCCTAACACTAAATCGTAATCCTAATATAAACCATAACCCTAACTATAATATTAATCATGATGTAGAAGTATACCCTAATTCTAATCCTAACCATAATCTTAAAAATAGTTAAACCATTATCCTAAAATGGATTACTAAATACTAATCTTAATGCTAATCCTAAATACTAAACCCTAATCCTAAATGGTAAGCCCTCATTCTAAATGCTAAACCCTAATCCTAATCGTGATTGTCAAACCCTAATCCTAACTCAATCCCTAAATAAAACTATGACCATAATCATGGCATGAGCCTAATCCTTTATCCTAAGCCTAACCCTAATCAAAGCACTAGCTCAAACCATAATACCAAACATGATGTTAACCCTAACCATAATGATAATCGTAATATTAAGCCCTAAGCCCTAATCCTAACCCTAATCAAAACCCTAACCATGGCACTAACCATGACATAAACCCTTACCCTAACCACAATTTTAATAATTTAATCCTAGACCAAACCCTAATCTTAATACTAACCCTAACCATAATCAAAACTGAGAAACCTAACCATAATACTAACTACAATGTAAATCCTTACCCTAATCATAATCATAACCTTAATCCCTAAACTCTAATCCAAACCCTAGATGCTGATCCTTACCCTAGCCATAATTCAAATAATAATCCTTACTCTAATAGGGTTTATTCTTAATGCATAGCCCTAACCCTAACCATAATACTAACCATGATTTAAACCCATACCCTAACCCCAATCCTAACTATAACTATGGATCCTAAATGTTAAACCCTAATCCTAAACATAATTGCTAAACACTAATTCTAAACGCTAAACCCTAAATTCTAAATCTAAGCTAAACCATAACCTGAATGGTAAACTTTCATTCTAAATTCTAAACCCTAGACCTAAATGCTAAACCCTAATACTAACATGAACCCTAAATACTAAACCCTAATCCTAACATGAACCCTAAATACAACCATAACACTAACCACACCATGAACTTAAATCTTTATCCTAACCCTGACCCTAATAGTAACCATTATGTAAACCCTAACCCTAATGACAATCCTAATCTTAAGCCTTAATCTCAACCCTAATCAAAACCCCAACCTTAACCATAATACTAACCATGATGTAAACCTTAACCTTGACGATAATCCTTATCCTAAGCCCTAATCCAAACCATAAATATAATACCAACGATGATCTAAACCCTCACTCTAACCATAATTCTAAATTCTAAACCTCAATTATAACCCTAATTGTAAAGCTAAATCCTAAAACTAACTCTAACCCTAAATCATAATCCTAATATAAATTGTAACCCTAACTATAATATTAATCATGATGTAAAAGTATACCCTAATTCTAATCCTAACCATAATCCCAAAAATAGTTAAACCATTATCCTAAAATGGATTACTAAATACTAATCTTAATGCTAATCCTAAATGCTAAACCCTAATCCTAAATGGTAAGCCCTCATTCTAAATGCTAAACCCTAATCCTAATCATGATTGTTAAACCCTAATCCTAACTCAATCCCTAAATAAAACTATGACCATAATCATGGCATGAGCCTAATCCTTTATCCTAAACATGATGTTAACCCTAACCATAATGATAATCATAATATTAAGCCCTAATCCTAACCCTAACAAAACCCCAACCCTAACCATGGCACTAACCATGACATAAACCCTTACCCTAACCACAATTCTAACAATAATCCTAGACCAAACCCTAATCTTAATACTAACCCTAACCATAATCAAAACCGGGCAACCTAACCATAATACTATCTACAATGTAAATCCTTACCCTAACCATAATCATAACCTTAATCCATAAACTCTAATCCAAACCCTAGATGCTAATCCTTACCCTAACCATAATTCAAATAATAATCTTTACTCTAATAGGGTTTATTATTTAATATCACTAAACCTAACCATATCACTAACCCAAACCCTAACCATTATGCAAATTGTTACCCCAACTCTAAATGCTAACCCTAATCCTAATGCTCACCCTACCCATACCTCAAATCATTAAATTAACTATATCATTAACCCAAAACATAGTCCTAACCCTCTCATGATATAAACCCTAACCTCAACCCTAACCCTTAACTATAAATTTTATTGTAATCCCCACTCTAGCCTAAACCCTAACTAAAACCTAACCTAAATCACAATTCAAGCCTAAACCCAACCCTTGAAACTTGTAACCTAAAACCTAACCTAATAATAATTATTAACCTCACCCTAGCTATACTCAAAACCCTAACCTTGGCCCTAACCTTGTTGTAAAACCTAACTCTAACCATAATCCCAAAATAAATCTTAAAATAATCATTAAAATTATATGAATCCTAACACATCCAATATTTCTAACTATAACCTTAAACCATAATCTTCACTTTAACCATAACCTCAACCCTAAAGACTATCCTAATCCCCACTATATCCATTACCTAAACCTTAACCCTAACCCTAACACTAAACCTTAACCCTAATTATTTCTCTAGCTTAAGAATGATGCTTAACCTAACTTTATCAATAACCCAAACCCTAACCATGATGTAAACCCTCACCTGAACTCTAAAACCCTTACCATAGAGTATGTATTAGTTTTATTAACATACTCAACATATTCTCTAGATATAATTTTATTGTATTAACATACTCAACATATAAAACTAAATCTTAACACTAAACCCTAACCCTAACCCTAATTCTACCTGTGACCCTAACGTAATTCTCAGACTAATATTAAACCCTAACCATGACCATAAACCCAACCTTAACACTAAACCCTAACCTAACCATAATAAAAAAATCTAAACCAAACCCTAACCCTAATGCTAACCCTAACCATGATATAAAACTTAACTTTGAATACAAACCCTAATTGTAACCCTAATCAGATTAATTTATTTGATGTTTTACGCGCACTGCGACTGCTACTAGCTAATATATACTCTATATTTAAAATACGCTGAGATGCATCAAGGCATTTAATTTTTCATCATTCACCTTTAATAAAAAAAAATTAAAGTTGAAAAAATTCAACGCCTCGATGCATCTCTGCATATTTTAAATATAGAGTATATATTAGCTAGTGTAACCCCAGGTGTATCCCATGTAACAAAAAATACATAATCCTAATAAAGCTACTCCACCCACCCAAGAGTCTCACCCAACATATATGGTATCACAAAATAATATTAGATAAACCCACCCAACCCACATACATCCAATAAATTAGACCCCGGGGAGAAAAAGAAACTAGATTATATGCCTAGATTGAGGCTTGAAAATGAAGCAATACCAATATAATGAATTTTATCAAAATAGTTTTATGGAAAATATTCTATCAGTTTTTACAAGAAATTTGACAAGATAAAATCAAAATATTCAGAAAGAGAAAATGTCAATAAAATGTTAAATCAGAAGTGAAAACATTTTAGTAAAGGAAATAGTAATGCAACAACCAAATAAAAGAATAAGATACAAAAACAAACAAAGATAAAACTACTCCTCAATGATGGGTGTTCAACAATTCCCCACTCTTCCTCCTTTGCCCTTGCTTTCTCCACAACTCATCCATATTAAGGGGTATATTTTGGTTTACACCATGATTGCATTCCACATAGGGGATGCTTTGGAGATAGATTCATCTTTGAATTCTAAATTTTCTAACCTTGTCATAAACTTGAGCTAATATAAGGGTAAGTGCACTAAGATGGTGTGCAAAAAGGGGTATAAATGACTATTTTTTTCTGAAATCAGGTAAACCTAAACTTCGAAGAGAAATTTGAGGGTCATGCTCTCAAAATTAGGAGTTGAGAAAAGAATAAGAATTGTAGTACTGTGAATCTAGTTTCTAAACTACTAATTTTTTTATTAAAAATGGATAAAATTAAGAGGGTCAAATCCACCACACATGGAAAAATGTTATTGTTTCTAAAAAAACAAAAACATAACATAGTTGTTTCCATGCACTTCACAAAAGATATAGTTAGATTTAGTATTTTGAAAAACCCTTTGGTAGAATGATAGGTAAGAGTTAGATCTGCAAGTTGTGTATTTTTTTGTTGATTATTTTTTTTTTAATGATTTTTTGAAGTGTCTGCATCCTAAAAATCTAGTACTTGTTCCTGCGTTGGGCATAACTTGCATCAAAATAATTGAAAATGCAAACTTTTTAAAAAGTGTATAGAATCAAGTGTAGAACATTAATATGTAATTTGTTCTGAATTTGGTCAAGTAGATCAAAAGTTATTAAGAAAATGGTAGACATATGTCTCTAAAGATTGTCAAGACATTGGTAAAGGAAATAAAAGTTTACTATGCTAATGTTGTCCAAAAATAGAAACCTTTATATGGTTAGAAAATTGAGAAGGTGTGAGATTATGGTGGTAACTTTAGAGATACATACTTGACCATTTGTAAACTTGATGATGAGGAAGTTGAGAAATCATCTTGGAAGATGAAAAAACCTGTAAATGGACAAAAATGGAGAGAAAATGGGCATGCAAGCCTTAGGGTCATTTCCCAACCCTCTTACCAAGCCATAACGCGTACGGGTTCTTATATTCTAAATAACCAACACAAGTTTTGTAAAATCAAAAGTACCATTCCAAGTTCTACATAACCCATGCGGGTGCATGGGTTATGTAGAACTAAAATCATTATTTTTACTTCTAAAAAACCCGCACAGGTTATGAGGAAATAAAAACATATGCTTATAAAATTATCATACAATACACATATGTATATACTTACATATATAATATGTGTATATGTGTGTATATGCATATCTATAGATATATATACATATATATGTATATATGTTTGTACATACATGTATCTCTCTCTCTCTCTCTCACACACACACATCACCATCTCTCTCTCTCTCTCTCTCTCTCTCTCTCTCTCTCTCTCTCTCTCTATTTTACATAATCCACGCGCGGTTTATGTAGAACTAAAATCTTGCATAAGTTTTAGTTCTATAGAACTTGCACATGTTATGAGGAAATATGAATGTTAAGCTTTTTAGCTCAATAGAATGCATACGTGTTCCATTGAAGTAAATAAAAATAAAATAAAAAATTCAATTTGATAAAGTTTAGACTAAGGTAACATTGTCAGGCACAAGAGTTTTTGTATTTTAGAAAAGTTGTAGAAGAAAAGTCATAATTAATTATTTACTAGGAAAAAAATTACAAAAAAATATGTGTCATATCTGGACATGAGTCTAATACTTATATCTAGAATCTTGTAAAAAAAATTTATCATTTAATTGTGTTTAAGGTGGTCAGACATACACCTACTTATTTTTTTCTTGAAATTTTCATACTGCTACATTGAAATTCAAAATTTTTAACATATAGAATAATTGTTTTTCAAAAAAGGCCTAGTATCTTAGAAACTAAATTCAATTTCCTATAGATTCCCTTCTTACATATTTTTGATATAATATTTATAACTTGTTCAAATTTTTATGTCAACTTTCCTAAACCCAATTTTCTGAATTTTCATTGCCACTTAAGGGATTAGTTTGGCATACCATGATCCTACACATACCCTATGAAGAATTATAATTTTTTAAAATTATTTTTTTAGGCTCGACATGGATTAGTTTTTCCAAGCCTATATATTTTGAATTTCAAATAACCCACACAGGTTTTGTAAATTTTTGAGTTATTTTTTTCATGTGGTAATTTTTTTGACCAGTAACTTGGCGCACTTACACATAAAATAAATTTTCCACCTTAAATACTTAGACATATATTGTTTTTTTTTTAAAATTATAAAGTAACTAATTTTAATGTATGTGATATGGAATTACCTAACCTCCAAGTAAACTCCAAGTAAATCCAAAGTATTTGTAATGAAAATAAAATGATTGAAACTAACAATATCAATTTATAAACTACATGCTAAGGACAAGGCTAAAAAAAATCATGGATTCTTTTACAATTTATTGTAGAGTAAAATATGTCTATGTGGATTTTAATAATAAAAAAGGCATATATACATATATGTATGTGTGTGTAGTACCTCCCATGTTTGCATTCTCTTCCATGTTGATTTTGACCCGAGATATACTCTTGTTTATATATGTGATTATCTACATGATGGGATGCATCGATGACAGTTCATTATTTTAGTTGCTAGTATCTTGGTTGTGGTAGATGGATAGATTTTGTTATTGTTTTAGTTTGATCATATCTACATGATGATCTAGTGATGTGTCATGATGTCTTATGATGATATCTAGTTTATTTTGTATTCGGGACCATTGATTTTGTATCAAGATAATGTTATTAGAATCCTTGATTATTGTGCCTTTATGTTGTGGATATATAAGTTAATTATTTTTAGTGATGTATGCTTAATGGTTGGCTCCACAAAAGGTACTAATAACTAGATCCATGACTCATCTTGGGAATTGAATATTCCATCCAAGTAGCTACTTTCTTATCATGGAGGCACATTTAAATATTGATCCAAGGATGTGTACTTGAAATAGTGCAACACAATATGCACACTAAGTGCCTACTAAAGCCATTCTAACATGAACCTGCAGGAAGTATATGTTTGAAGTAACTCTATTCTATGACTATAGGAAATGGAGTTATAGAAAATACTTAACTTGAATGCTCTACAAAATAAAGTATTAATTTAAAACTCTCACAATTAAGAAAAAAAAACATAGTTTGCATCAGGAAAGGACTAGTCTTCCTATCATTTTTGCAGGAACAATCACAAGGAATGGACTCCAATGGCTGCAGGAATAGCCCAACACAAAGACTTAAAACTACATAATGCTGAAAAGAAAAATACTCTAATTGGATGTTACTAACTAAGTGGGTCCCCATCAACAAGTATCCAGAATTTAGTTACTCAAGATATATTCTCAAAACTTCATCATTTTATTCATCAAAACTAATTTCATTACATGCATAGCTAAATTGAACTTTAAAAAAACTATTACAACTCTAACTTGATCTCTATTATGGGTGCTATTGCATAGAGGAGTAGCTCTTTATTTATAATAGGAAAATAAACTATCAACTAACTAACTACACCACAAGAAAAGGGTAAATCATAGTTACATCTTGGAAAGAAGGGCCATAATTAATCCTACAATAACGAACAAGAAAATTGCTCAACATCATAAGGAATAAATATAGCATCCATAACTTCCTAGATTTTATCATCATTAAGATTTCATCCTTTTGGCTCATTCAAACTAGGCTTGTGCCATCACTCTCTCGCTGACTGTTCCAAGTAATGATTTTTGCTATAGGACCAAGTCCCGTAATTACTTAACCACTTTGCTCCATGATCGGACTTACAAATTCTTTGACTACACCTTCTTTATTACATCATAAATGGTTACAAGAACAAAGAAAAACATATCCATGAGATATGCAACACATATCCATTTATCACATACCAAATTATCCATTAAAATATAATTATAAAGTATTTCATTATAATCGTATTGCATAGAAGGTCTATAAGGTCTAAGTCATAAAATTCAGAGCTTATTAGGCTGCAAGACAACCTTCCCATCCAAGTAAAATTTAAAGACTAAAAATATGGAAAAAAAGACATAACATGAGTAAAAAGTAAGGATTAAGACACACCACTATATAAGATATGAGAAAACTTTTATGCTCACCATTTTCCCCTTACTTAGACCTGTGTTGGTCCTCCAGCACTGTAAAGCCTTGCCATTATCCTAAAATCTCCAATACTATTCTGTATGCTCCTTTGAGTGTTCCCCACATCCCATTAGAACCCCCTTGTACACTCCTACTTGCCAATTATTTTATTATCTATCCATTCATTTAAATTTTTAGCATTGTAACCATAGAGAGGCCACATTAAGAGTGGTGGCTAAAATGTCGATGGGAACCATAATTATGGTTTGGGTTGTCTTCCTAACTGGATTTTCCATGGACTATGTGGTTCTTCTCTCTTTAAAACTATAGGAAGCCTTTCCCATCTTGAAGTGATTCCTGAAAGAGATCTTTGGATGATATGATAAGGCATCCTTTGAAACTCCTTGTAGACCTGATCTCTGATATAAAAATCTTTACCTTGGGTTCTGGATTCTTTAAACCATAAGTGATAGTGAGCCAATCAAGATACAACTTATTAGGTGTACTAATTTTTGTTCTTAATGACAATGGATAATTCACCTCTCTTTCTCTACAGGTTTCCAATTGTTTACCATAATTAATTTCATTACTGGCCCAAGACATGAGAGCTTTCAGATGTATGTCACCAATGCAAAGTAAAGGATTTCACTCAATGTATGAAGGCATAACAAAATTATGCAAGTATAATTCAAAAAGTAAATTCTACAACCATTCTGGTGCAGATTGATAAAGACCATAAAATTATTTAGGGATCTAGATATTAGGATTAAGATCTCTCAAATTCATCATCAATTTAAATAGAATATGTTTCTCTTGCAAATAGAGTGCATAGACCCTAGGAGGTGGTCTACATTCAAGAATCTAGGAAGTCAAACTCACCACCGAATCTAACTTAGTATGTAGATGTTGCACTTCCTATTTTTGTCTCTCAATCTCCTTCTGCATATTTTTTTTATCTTCTTCCCACAAGCTCCATTGAAACAACATATGATAATATAAATTAAAAGAAAGGGAATGAAATGTCACAGGGCCAGGTTTCTCAGTACTTGACTTCATTTTTTCTTTCCAAACTTTCTCCAAATATGCCACCTCCTTAGTTATTTTATATGGAACCAATGCCTGTTGCTGCATAGAGTTGGTTGAGGTTGTGTGGCTAGTTTAGTAGCTGCTTTAGCCAAATCATTTAAACCTTGTGATTCCTCCTCAACCACAGACATAATTTCCTATTGTAACCTCTGTGCTTCTTCCTTTCCTTCTGTAATATACATTTCCTCTAAGGACATTTTAGTAGGTGGTTCTGGCACAACATATTGATAAAATTTTTACTTATGTCTTCTTTTCTTGGGGTTGCTTCCTAAAATGTCCATAATAGAAGGTTCATTGGAAGGTTGTTCAGGAGTAGCTTCTAACTTATCATGAGAAAATGGTGTCTCTTTTCCTTTCACCTAAGAAATTCTCCTAATTAGGGCTTCTTTAGTAGCTACATGATGTTTCTTTGGGGTTTTATTCTTTATAGCTTCAGCTGCTTAAAGTGAGCTTGCAAGAGAAGTATTGATTGTTTTAAGACCCTGGCTAGTAGACTCAAGGATTTTCTCTACCCTTACTTCTTGGATATCCTCAACAACTTTCACTTTCCCATTTTCCTTACTATGACTTTCCCTAGTTTGTACAAGGGTGGATGCAATATAAGGGGGTTCCTCCCTTTCCACCTCCTTACCAGATGAATTTGATTTGGATTTCCTAGGTCTCTTAGTGGTAGGGGGGCTAGGTGAAATTTTTTTTGCTAAGACATCCATTCTTTCAACTTTAGGAGATGCCCTAGGTTCCACATTTGGTTGTAATGCCTTTTCCTCAACAAATTATTTCCAAGTTTGAGATGATACATCTCTTAAAGACCTCTCGATTAACAACTTGATTAAACCATGGTGCGTAACATAATTTGTTTTACCCTTTTTGGCTTCCTCAACAATAATTGATAAAAGATCATACAAGAAATTTGGAATATTCACCACTTGTACATGCCTAACATGACTCAACAAATTGAAATGATGTGCATCTAGGTAAGAGAAATAACCTTCACAAGTTAAGTACTTGATGATACATGTATCTATTTGATGGTATGGATAAACCAAAGACACTCACTTACAACCTTGTTTTCCAACATCTAGCTAGCCATCTCCTAGACAAGAAAAGCATGCTCTTGCTGACCTGTAATCCTGTAACCTCTGCAATTATTTCTTCCATGGATATAACCTTTAAACCCAAAACTATGACTTCTCCTTCATCAAATGTGCTCATAAACTCCAATGCAACATCATCATTAAAGTCATTCAGCCTTAGAAAATAGCTTAACTATCCACAATTATTAAACCTTTGCACTACATCATGATCCTGTAATTGAGATGCATGGGAGATGGGCTCATGAAAAACTAGATTACCTCCCATGGTAACCTTAAGAATATCCAAATTCAAACCCCAAATTATTCTGTAGTATTGCTTCCAAATTCCTTAAAAAATTATTTAAATTTGACTACCTTACCCTGCTTCCTTTGTGAGTTCAAAGTATCTCAAAAACCTTGCTCACTTAGAATGATGTCAATAAATTATCATAAAATTAGGTTTAAAATTTTAAGAGAGGATAATTAATAATATTAATGACAACAAGAAGACTCACATAGATATGAGTACCATTAGTCACATCAAACATTTAAGTTGATAAAAAATGGAAGCAAATTATGGCAGAATTTGGAAAGAGGTTTATACTTGTCATGAATGTAGGGTAATTATGAAAGAAAAGGACAATGTACTTGACTTACATTTTGATGATGTGTGTACAAAAGTAAAGATACACCCCTACTTCCAAATTTGGTTGCATGTGTCCACACATGCAAAAATATTTCATGTTATCAGGAATAATAAATGCAAAATTTACATGTGCACTACTATACACCTTGTTAATAAATGAATAAATCAAATGTGAAAATAAATAATGTTGCATACCTAGCAAATTATTATTGAAGTGGTAGATTGTGGCATCTAGTTGTGCTACTGATTTCATTGATGTAAGAAATTAGCATGTATTTTGGAGATTGGAAGGGATGAGGTGTAAATATGAACAAAATGAAAGATTGGTGAAATGTTATGAGATTGAGAATTATTGTGAAGAAAATAAAATTGTTACAAGTAGTGGTTGCCATTGCACCAAAAGATCGACCTGTTAATGCCCAATACTACTACTAGACTTATAGAAGACACAGGAGGCAGTTAAGCCATGTCATGAATCTCGAGGGGAGCACTGACCATTATGCCAAAAATCTCCCCCTTAGCATTACCTGAGGGGATTCGAACCTGTGACCAAGATCTGATACCACTTATTACAAGTAGTGGCTTCTATTTCACCAAAAGATCAACCTGTTAATGCTTGATACAACCACTAGACTTATAGAAGACATAGGAGGTGGTTAAGCCATGTCACGAATCTTGAGGGGAGTGCTGACCATTATGCCAATAGAAATCCTAGGAAAAAGGAACTATTTTTTATGCTACATGTTGAAGGTTCAAAGAGATGTTGCAAGAAGAAGGTTTTTGCCTTCTACTACATGAAGTTTGGCCTAATCTTGTGTTTCAAATTGTTGTAGGAAGTCATCTTTGGAAGTGGGTTTATGATACAGGCAAAGCTTGTGACCATTTACTAGAAACTTGAACCTTAATGGATTGATAGTGGTTAGGTAAAAAACATCCATTATCAAATACAATCTCAATTTCATAAGGGCCCAACTGTCTTATGTTTAGCTTGCCTTGATTCTCCCAAAACTTAGAATCATAAAACAAAACCTAGTCACCAGTTGCAAAGTGCTTTGTCTTAGTGTGTCTATCATGCCATTTATTTTGCTATCACTGAACCAATTTAGTTTGTTGTAGGGATTCTTTCCTCATTTTATCTAGTGCATTGAGTTGTAGGAGGCACTCCTGATGTGTGACAAGGTCTATATTCAAATCTAATGTTGTTCTGAGAGTCTTGTGTTCAAATTCAATGGGAAACATTTTTGTTTTTCCATACAGTATTTTAAAGGGTGTGAAGCCTATTTTAGTCTTCCAAGTTATTTTGTATGCCCATACTACTTTAGGAGGTCTTCTTCTCCAATCTTTCTTATGCAATTGCACTATTTTGGTAAGAATAGACCCAATTTACTAGTTGGTTACCTCTTCCTATTCATTAGCCTGAGGGTTATATGGACTAGACTTCTTGAGGCATATGTTATACTAATTCATCAATTTTGTAATAAGTGTAGAAGTGAACTGGGATCCTTGGTCCATCACTAGCTCTCTAGGAACTCCATACCTTGTGAAACTATCTTCATATAGGAACTCTGCCACCTTATTGTCTCTTGCATGCTTCATAGCCCTTGCCTCTACCCACATGGTTACATAATTAGTGCATACCAAGATGTATGACTTACCATTAGATGGGGATCAATAGGTCCAAAAAAGTCCATTCCCCATTTGTTAAAAGGGGTTACTACTACTTGGGGGGTACAATGGCATCTCACCATAATTTTTTGGTGACCCATACATTGGCATTTATCACATTTCATTATATAGCCAGCTGCACCCTTATGTAGTATACGCCAACAATATCTTATTGTAAAAACCTTCATAGATCTCCTTTTTGTGGCAAAGTTCCAGCCACAAGGATCACCATGAAAGGCATGAAGAATGTCGTAGGTCTCATCCTCACATACACACCTTCTCATGACTTGGTTAGGACCTATGTAAAATAAACAATTTTCTATCCATGTAAAATTAAAGCTCCTTTCTACTAGTAGTCTCTTCTCCTTTGGTGATAAATAAACTAGCATCTTGTTAACAACCAAATAATTTGCAATATCTACATACCAAGTGATTTGGAAAATATGGAAAAAAATGCTCATCTAGAAAAATATCATCAATTACCTAAGAGCAATAGGATTCTGTAGCCTAGAAAAAAGGTCAGCTACCACATTAGCTTTCCCTACTTTATCAATAATTGTTAGATCAAACTCCTTCAATAATAGAAACCAACATGCTAATCTCCCAGAGATTGAGGGCTTATTCATCAGGTATTTAATCATTGCATGATCAGTATGGACAAAGATCTGATATCCTATAACATAGTGGCATAAATTGTTAAGGGCATAAACAACAACTAGCAGTTCTTTCTCAGTGACTATATAGTTCCAGTCAGGCCTTGAAGATTCTTGCTAATGAAGTAAATAACATTTTTTATGGAGTCATATTTCTATCCCAATAATTATCCAATAGCATAATCAGATGCATCTATATGTATGTGAAATGGAAGGGACCAATTGGGGCCTCAAAGATCAGGTTCTCATATGAGAAGAGCCTTAAGCTACTGGAATGATTCTTCATAGGCTACTATCAGTTGAACTCTGATTCTTTTGTGAGGAGAGTATATAATGAGATGGATATTTTTCTAAAATCCTTTATAAATCTTGTGTAGTAACTAACATGTCCTAAGAATATCCTAACATCTTTCTTCTTGGAAGGATTAGTCTAAGTAAGGATAACTTCTATCTTAGCTTGGTCAACTTGTATACCAGCCTGTGAAATATAATGACCTAGGACAACACCTTCTTGTATCATCATGAAACATTTCTTACTCTTTAAAGAGAAATTGTGCTCTTCACACCTTGTTAGGACCTTCTCTAAATTAGCTAAGTCCTCTTCATATGTCACTCCATAAGTCGTAAAATCATCCATATAAATCTCCATACAGTCATGAGAAATATCTGAAAAGATACTAATGACTACTCTTTGATATGTGGCTGGAGCATTACATAAGCCAAAGGGTAAAAAAGAGTGCAAAATTTCCCCAAAGATAGGTGAATGTGGTATTTTATTGGTCTTAAAAAGAGAAATCCTTATTTGATTATATCCACTATACCCATCTAGGAATGAGAAGTATTTCTTTTTGGCTAATGAATCTAGAACTTGGTCAACAAAAGGCAAGGAAAGATGATCCTTTTTAGTTGCAGTGTTCAAATCTCTACAATACACACATACTCTCCATTTTACACCTTTATTAAGCATAATTAATAAAGGTGAAACCCACTAGCTATTTGAGATAGGGTAAATAAAATAACCATATAACAACTTTTGTAGTTCAATTTTAACTATCTCCCAAAGGGAAGGATTCACTCTCTTTTAAGACTATCTCACATGCATACTATCCTCCTTTATATAGATTCTATGGGTACACAATTTTGTATTTAATATCTTCGTATCCCCATAATCCCATGAAAAGACACACTTGTGTTCCTATAGAAGCTTAATTAAAGATGACTGTTGGGACTAAGTAAGCTTGTTTTTTATGTTCAAACAGTAACCTGGAGACACCTCGACTTGATTTTTTAGTTCTATCATGGAGGTGACAGTCAAAGGAGGTGTTTGAATCTCATAATGAAGAAAATTATGAAAGATATCATGAGATGCAAGAATATTGAAGGATTCAAGATGAGAATATAGTGGCTTTAGGAAGCATGGTGCAACCGATGGACAATTAAAGAACTACTCACTTACTCCATGATTATTATGTATAATATTTGTGAGAAATTCTTCTTCTCCTTGAATTTGCAGGAAAGGATTACTCTATAGCATCATTAATTGGGCTACTGAATATACTTCTTCTACTTGTTCTCTTAAATCCAACCAAAGTGGTTTAACTAAATATGGTTGAGATTGAGCAAGGGGTACAAATCTAGTTTCTTTGTTGTCAAACCATCTAAAATGGTCACATCTCCAGAATGGAAACCTATACATGCATCAACAATGGATAACCATGGTCTCCCTAGGATGATAGGATATCCACCAAGTGTTACTTTAGGAGATAATATCATGAAGTATGCTAGATATTTCCAAGAATCTAAAATCATAATCACATCCTCTACTATCCCATTGGGTTTGACATTTGAGGTGTTTGCAAGCTATAGTACAATAGGAGTAGACCTAATACTTAATATATTTAATTGATTCATTGTTTCCTTAGTCATGACATTAATGGCTACACCTAGATAAAATATGACATTTTTCAAAGATTGTCCGTTAATGATAGTTTCAACCACCAGGCTATGAGGATCAGAATACTTGGGAATAAAAAATTTACCTAACATAATATCTACTAATTGGCCAAGAACATGGACAGTCTAAGGATCCTTTTTCTTCCTACTAGGTTTATTTAGCCAAGCTTCCTTGATATTTTTTCCATAAATAAGAACATCCTTAATAGCTTGAAAAAGTGTAATTTGAACAGAAATGTTCTTGATATGGTCAATAATATCAAATGTAGCTTCCTCTTTTGGTTTGGGTCCTTCATCTTTTAACCTTTAGGGAAAATGTGGAAAAATTCTCTTTTGGATGTTAGGCTCTTTTGGCGAATTAGTTTGAGGAGCTACATTAGGAACATTAGGAACGTTCACTTATTTTGATTCTTGATCTTGAATTTCTATGATTAAGAGTGGTTATGTGGTAGGAAAAGTAGTAACATACCTTAAATGGCTATCACTAATATTGAGGTCATATGCTGGGTATTGATTTGCATCTATAGAATACATAGGTTGCTGCTACTATTGCTTCTTGTTGTTTGGGTTTGGAAGAGGATGATAAGTAGGAGATATTTTCTATAGCAAGTCAAATTGTGATATTTCTATCATGATTCAACTGTGTAGTTTTTGAGTCAAACTCATTGACCCATGTTTCATGAGTAGTGGTTTATATGAACCCATCTCTCATGAGAATGAATGGAACACTTAGCACTCATTGGATCTATGTGATGCTCACAGAGGTGAAGCACCGAGACTTCCCAGGAGGTCACCCATCCTAGTACTACTCCAGCTTGAGAGCCCTTAACTATAAAGTTTCCTCCATGGTTAAAACCACTCTACTTGCAACCTCATTTGCAAAGCCTTCACCAAGTGTTGTGCCTTATGAACCACTCATTAGAAATCCCCTTAAGCTCATCAATTGATAAGTAGGAGATATTTTCCATAGCAAGTCAAATTGTGATATTACTATCAGGATTCAACTGTGTATTTTTTGAGTCAAACTCATTGACCCATATTTCATGAGTAGTGGTTCACATGATCTTCTTCTTCTTCTTCTTCTTCTTCTTAGTCAAATTGTGATATTACTATCAGGATTCAACTGTGTATTTTTTGAGTCAAACACATTGACCCATATTTCATGAGTAGTGGTTCACACGATCTTCTTCTTCTTCTTCTTCTTCTTCTTCTTCTTCTTCTTCTTCTTCTTCTTCTTCTTCTAATGTTTCATGGAACACTTAGCACTCATTGGATCTAGGTGATGCTCACAAAGGTGAAGCATTGGGACTTCCCAGGAGGTCACCCATCCTAGTACTACTCTAGCTTGAGCACGCTTAACTATGAAGTTTCATCCATGGTTAAACCCACTCTTCTTGCAACCCCATTTTCAAAACCTTCACCAAGTGTTGTGCCTTATGAACCAATCATTAGAAATGTTAGGAATGGGAACAATGAGAGGGGGTGGGGGGGCATGAATCAATGTTCACTATATTTAATCTTTTTGCTTTACTCTTGAAACTTAACTTGATTGCTTAAGTACTAAAATAAACTTCAATGTAAACAACATAAACAATCACAACACATAACACCAATATGGTTATGGGGAAACCCAAATAGGTAAAAACCCTGGTGGGAATTGACACCCACTAAGAACTGCACTAGTGTCTTATGATCCTTGTTAGAAGATCTATAACCTTGTTAGGAGTTGTTCTTTACAATGCTTTTAGTACAATGACCTTGTCAAGGGTCAGACCCTATTAGGAGTCTTTTACAATAACCCTGTTAGGGGTGGGGACACACCCTCCTAGAGCTCACTACTCAAGTGATGAAGGCTACAACCTTTTGATCTCAGATACACACTATATCTGTTGGATGAACTGGTGCTGTGACACTGCTTGTTAGATTAGTTCCTTTGATGCACTAATGCTTCAATCTCTTGTGAAGCTCTACAACATATTGAATTCTCTTTACATACTTCTTCTTTGATCTGCTTTATCTCATATCATATCATCTTTCAATTATCAAGGCACATGTCATATTTATATGCACTTACAAAATAATTAACTAGGTCGGCCCTTTAACCGATTACATACACTGCTTCCAAGTGAATTGGCTTAAGTGTGTTTACAAACATTCATAATACAATGTTTATGACCTAAATATAATAGGTGCATAGCCTTTACAAATCATTATTACAAATGCTAACCAAAATAGTAACAATCGGCTGCATACTCTATTCTATTTTGGTGTTCACTGGCTGTACCTCTTCAATTGTCTATATCTTCATCATACTGTCTTATCTGATCATGCGCTCTTAGACTTAGCATGAATACATAATTACAAGCTTAACTTCAAGGGTGCATACCATAACTTGGTCATATACACATGCAGTGATGCTTTGATCTACTAGTGCTCTGCTAATTGTCTAGTCTTCAATACTTAGTCATATTCTGACCTTATGATAATGTGCGCTGACTCCAAAACTCTATATGACTTTGTTGCCATAATGAAAACACTAAATACAGTCATATATTTCAGTATAGTCAACTTGCCAACAAGAAAGCCCCTTAAGCTCATCAATTGATAAGTAGGAGATATTCTCCACATCAAGTCAAATTGTGATATTACTATTCAGATTCAACTGTTTAGTTTTTGAGTCAAACTCATTGACCCATGTTTCATGAGTAGTAGTTCACACAATCTTTTTCTTCTTCTTCTTCTTCTTCTTTCTTCTTCTTCTTCTTCTTCTTCTTCTTCTTCTTCTTCTTCTTCCTCTTCTTCTCCTCCTCCTCCTCCTCCTCCTTCTAGGTGATGCTCACAAAGGTGAAGCATTAGGACTTTTCAGGAGGTCACCCATCCCAGTACTACTCTAGCTTGAGCGTGCTTAACTACGAAGTTTCCTCCATGGTTAAACCCACTCTTCTTGCAACCCCATTTGCAAAACCTTCACCAAGTGTTGTGCCTTATGAACCACTCATTAGAAAGCCCCTTAAGCTCATCAATTGATAAGTAGGAGAATTGTGATATTACTATTAGGATTCAATTGTATAGTTTTTGAGTCAAACTCATTGACCCATGTTTCATGAGTAGCAGGGATAACTTTAAGAAACCCCCTTTTTGGAAAATGTGTAAACTCCTGGCGAATCGTACATTATTTTAGGGGGAATTTGTTTTAATGTAGGTGATTTTTTTTTTCAAATCCATGATTTTTCATAGTTTTTATTGGCGATTTTTTCCTTATTGAATGAGAATTTCATAAATTGCTGGCGAATAATTTTCTTTTGAATTAAAAATTTATAATATAAGAGGTGAATAATTTTCTTTTCAAGTAAAAGATAATAATATATGAGGTGAATAATTTTCTTTTCAAGTAAAAAATAATAAAAGATGAGGCGAATGAATTTCTTTTGAAGGGTAAAAAAATATTTCTATTGGTGAAGCGTTCGTTAATTATGGCAAAAAAATATATTTTGTTGGCGATTTTCAAAAGATGGGAAATATTTTGTTATAATGACTTAAACTAACATACATGCATTATTTTATAATGTTAAATATATTATTTGATACCGTCCGATGATCCAAGATCAATGGCTGAAGTTTAATTTTGGCCCCAATTTCTTGAAGGAAATAAAGTTGTGGAGGAAGTCACCAAAATGTTGACACGTATCAAATAAGGGTTACTTGTCTGCAGACTACAGTGTACATGTGTTGGTATTGATATTCACAGTTCTATTACTATAGTGCAACTTGTAACCTCTTAAATCAGTAAGCAATAAATGCCTTGTCAGTGACAAGCAACATTCTTTAACTTGTCATGCAAAGTAGACACACATGACGCACCACTTCCAAATTCATACAGACGCTATAACCGATATCTAACATTTTTTTCTTTTATGGGAAAGATTTACTGCCAGATATGAAAGATTAAGGACAAAATATTGATTTCTCACACGCATGCATTTAGGGGAAAGATTTACATGAAAGATTTAGAGGCATGTTAAGGACAATGGATTTAATAGCATTAAAGATAGAATAATTTATTGCTAACTAATGATCCACAATTCAAGGGCTATTTATAGATGATCTATCTTCATTATTCATCGATTTGTCTTTGGCATTTGCTTAGTGCTAGATAATTTGTTTGTTTAGGGTCTGCACTCTGCATTCTACAAATAATTTGTTTTTAAGTTTTCTATAGTTTTACTGTTACAGATGGACACTCCGATTAGGCTTATATGCACATCTGCGGAGCCCTAGAAGGCCTTTGTGGGTTCCTTTTCTGATGAAACCTTAGAATCTATCTGTAAGGAGGGTGGGCCTTTTGTTACAGAGGCTGTGAAAATGGTGAGTTATAATCTAAATCAATAAAAAATATCATTTTAACTTTAAGAATACTATATAATCAATTTGACAGACAAATGAATTAATAAGGTTAGAGAAAGAATTTATTATTTTCTAATTTTAAGGTATGATAATTATATGTGATTATAATTATCAATGTTAAAGTTATAATCAATAAAAAATATCATTTTAAAATTAAGTATACTATTTAATCAATAAAAAATATTACTATTCAATTTGATTGGCTAAAATTGTTACTATTCAATTAAATAACTTTAAATGTTATTAACTTATTATCCATTATTAATTAATATTTATAAAGGAAAAAATAACATCATAACATTTAACAATGTTCATTGCAAATAACTACCATTGGATGAGCATAGATCGACGATGTATGATGGACTTCAGGATGAAAGGGAAAAGCAACCCCATCTTTTGAAACCTATTTTAGAATCATGACACGTGTCGGCCGTCAGGTGAGTGGTGACTAGGTGGGTTAATGGGACCCATGAGGGCCCAGGGCCACCAGTACCACAGGCACACAACACCATTATGACCATTGGATTATTGTAGATCAACAATTGAAGTTGTATTTTGGGATGAAAGGGAAAAAGCAACCCCATCTTTTGAAACCCGTTCCAAAATCATGAAACATGTCACTAAACACGTAAGAGTCTTACGTTCCACTCACAGTCTCCCATGGTCCTAACATTTGATGATGACGTGACACATCTGACTCGGCTGTCAGGTGAGTGGTGAGTAGGTGAGTTAATGGGACCCACGGCCACAGGGGCCCGGGGCTAGCAGTACCATAGGCAAACAATGCCATTATGACCATTGGTTTATTGTAGATCAATGACCAAAGTTGTATTTTGGGATGAAAGGGAAAAAGCAACCCCATCTTTTGAAACCCGTTATAGAATCATGACATGTGTCACTAAACACATAAGACATGTCATAGTCTCGCATGGTCCTACCAACAATGCCATTTGATGATGACATGACACATTTGACTCGTAGTCATTAGGTGAGTCAGCCATTTGATGAGTGGTGATGAATCTAGATTGTACAATTTTGGCGCTTTAAGTTTCACTTTCTGGTAGTCTGTAGATTTAGAAAGGGTTTATGGATTCTAATTCTAAATTTCTATGTTGAGGAAAGCAAGTGCAACAAAGTCTCTCAGCTGAAGCTTTGTAACTTGTTCCCAGTCAAAGTTTGCAAAAATCAAAGCTAAGGGTAATGGGTAACTACTAAAATCCTGAACACGTAGGTCCCGCATTTTAAATTTTTCAAATCTCTTGATTTACAACTTTACTATTTATATTATAGAAAAAAATTATCCTGTTACTTGTTAGGGTTTAATTTTGATTCTTGAAGCACCCAACACCCATGTAAGTTGTCCTGTTACTAGCTTACCATGATGGGCAAAACAATTATCAAGAATAAGACTATGAGTAAAAAGATAAGTCAGATAATAGAATTCAACAATCTGCTTAAAACACCGGGTTTCACGGATATATTCCATGATATTTATGATCCTGTTATTCATGGAAATAAGGGAATAATGGAAATTAGATTTGCAATTGAAAACAAGATGAATGATCCAAATAAGGGTTCAAAATTTTCTTCATTTAACCCCAAGGTAAAGGCAACGGTAAATAAAATTACATCATGGAATGCTAGGTTGGCAAGCATGGCGTTACCTCAAGTATTCCCTTGCCCAGAAATTGTCATGGTCTGCGCCGAAAATTATGATGAAAATAAAAAAGCAATTGTGAATAAAAATACTCAGGAGGAAATTTTGTCCATAACTGAGAGTGAATTTGCTAGTCTGCTAAACCTAGGGTTTGAACAACAAAACTCAAACGTGCAAATTGACCTGACAAAGTTGGCAGAGGATTATGAAAAAATAGATGCAACAAAGAGAGATAATTATATCAAGGGAATAACAATTACAAACGGTTCAAGCTTGAGTCCAGATCATAGGCCTCCTTATGACTATGAAATTTTTGTGCCATGGGTTCAGGACAGTATTTCCTTGCTAGCATTTTGTTTGGGATTGGATAGTAACAAAGAAGTGGGTGCTAGTATTCTTCAAATGCTTTTTCATATTCATTTTGAAAAAGAACCAGTAAAATATTTTTTTATTGAGCACATTGTTCATTGCATGCAAGAACAATTACTAATGACTAAAACAAGTTCACAGAAGACATTTAGATTCACAACCTACTTGTGCTATCTTCTCTTAGCAAAGCATCATGCAATATTTCAGACAAACAAACTTTGCAGTCAAGGCCAAAATCCAATATATGAGTTGACACTTCAGATAAGGATGATTGATAATAGAAGGAACTACAACAATTTTGTAGACTTCTTTTTGGCACCAATGTATGATAAAATAACATGCACTCCAATGCCTAGATTACCTGCTACTTGTAGAGATTTAATTCAACTTGGAAGTAAAATACAATTGGCTGATTGGTACTTCATGGAAGAGTACACAGTGTTAAGGTTTTACGGTTCAGTAGTAGAACCCTACAAACTTCCAATACATGTCATAGAGAGGGTATTTGCATTGGAATATGTATGGTAGATAGAGAGCACAGATGTACTCTTTAGTGGTCAACAAAAGAAAATTATATTTCCTTCCTTGCCTTTCTCATTTGGAGGGTTCTCATTTGAGAGAAGAGGATTCAAAGTGGCAGAAGCCTTTTTTACAATTTTTCGCTTTTATGTTGATAGTCACTGGCAGTATGATCCACTCAACATAATTGGAACAAAGCTTAGAGAGAATGGGAACTCTACAAGCAAATATCAACATGAAAGTATGCCATTGATTGAAAAATTTAAAAACATGGATTCCTGGGAGGAGGTCAAAAAAGAGATGGAGAAATATGCTGCTGAAAATAATATGTCAATACAGGAATTGTCATCACAAATTATGGCATTACACAAACATAAAGGAAAAGTGCAGGCTGTGAGTATGACATCGTCCAATTTCTACTAGAAAGCTGCTCAACCATCTACAAAATCTATTCCAAAAAGCTAATGAATGAATGTATTGATGATAAATGGACTCGAACCAAAATTTTTGATTTTTGGGAAATGAGGAAGAATCTCGGCGAGCCAAAGACCTCTGCAGATCTTTATGACGTGGAAGAGGATACACATTTTAATGAATTGTGGAATAAGGAGCATCTAGCTGAAGCATATCCAGATGATGATGATGACGATGACCAAGATTCTGTGAATCCCACATCCATCGTGAATCCCACATCCAATACAGATTATTCAATTAGTAGAGGAGTTGATGCCTCCAAAAAAGATCAATATACCAAAGGGGCAGATATTATATAAAAAATGGGCTACCAAGGTTTTGGTGGTTTGGGTCCAACTGGACAAGGGGTTTGGTCTGCACTTGACCCAACAGCTCCACCAAAACATGGTGAGAAACTAGGCCTTGGGCTTGGAGTTGAATCATCAAAATCATCAACTCAGTGAATTCCATTTGTTCCAAGCACTACAATTAGTGCTTTGAAAAGGGCATTATAGGTGGACATGAACACAATGGTTCCCAGAGATCAAGGTAGTGTAAAGAAGAAAAAGGTTTTGACAAGTATTGGTACAACAATGCCAATGGTGACAATGACTGTGACTCCAACAATTGCCCAACCTTTAGGACAAAACCCTCAGGTTCAGAACAGTCCAAATACTCCACTTGTAATGGGTCAGGGTGTTGCTAATCCTCATGGTGTAATTAGCAGCACCACAAGCAACATAGGTGGAAGCCCCTACATCAATGCAAGTGCTATTTCACCATTCAAACATTCAATTGTGTCTCAAAACCCTGATTTTCGTTACAATGATTTTGTAACTAACTATGAACAATCAAAAAATAGGAGTAGACAACATAGTAAGAAAATGAAGATGGAAGCAATTGCTGCTGCTCGTGAGGCAGAACTTGCAACAAACAGGCTATTTCCCACATATGACCCAAATAAAGATATGATGGAATTCATGGTTGTTATGCCCCTAGCTAGAGATAACAATCCACTAGAGAGTCAGTTAGATCCATCTCAATTTCAAGTTAGCACCCTCCAAATGGATTTATCCAAAATTAAAAATGTGGACAAGATAAATGTTTCAAAAATGACCAACCAAGTGGTCTACAGTTCACTGATGAAGTTGGAGAGAGAGAAAGGAAAGCTTTAGGGAACAATAGATAGGTTAAAGGTAGACCTAGAAAATGTAAAGGCAACTGAGAAAGTAGCAGAAAATAGGTGCAAAGAATTAGAGAGAAGGATAAAAAATTCATCCTCTAAAGAAGCAAGTGGAGTTGGATAGAAAGAACATATTGACACAGAACTAAAATCTCTAAAGGAAAAATTGAAATAGATCGAACAAAAACTTGAGAATGAAAAAGCCTCTTCATTAGGTTTTTACAAAAACTTGGAGACTGCGGGAAAGGCAACCAATAACTTAAAGAAAGAATTGGAGAATGAGAGGGTAAAAAAAAAAGAGTGGGAAGAGAAAGCAGAGCAAATAAGAAAAGATAGTGAATAGAAGCTCTCAAAAATGAGAGAAGACCTAAAGAAGGAAAATAATACAATTAAAAATTATTAAAACAACTTGAATGACCATGTAAATAATATAGTCAAGCAAATAAAAAAATTCTTTTGGGGCCAAATAAAGATGTCTTCTGATAGGTTGTGTGATTGGTTTGAACTAAATGAAACTCTTACAGATGTTTTTGGGAAGTTGAGAGAGCACATTGAGAATAACAAAAGTTTTTGTCAGAGAATGAAAACTGCAAAGCAGATTATGCAAGAAATCAACAGAAGCAGTGATAGGCATTTTGTAAGCAAGGGAACTCAAGACCGTGTTGCTGCAACAATAAAGGTGAACTCTGTCTTTCAAAAATGTCAGAAACTAACAGAAGCAGAAGAAAATGTTTCCTTATTTGGGTCAAAGCTCACCAAGATGAATAGTAAAACAAGCAAATTGATATCTCTTGGTTTGTTGAGTCCTGGTCTTAATTACTCAACAACAAGTTTCATTGGAAGAGAAGCTTACAAAAAAAAGTTGAAGGACACAGTGACGTCTGATTTAGGCAACCTTCCTCAGGATAGAACTTATGAAGGCATTGCAAAGTGCATCAAAACATTCACAAATTTGAATGCAGCAATGGAAGGAACATTTCTTACAGCTCACTCTTCCAAGTATGGAATGTTGACAAGGTTGCAGGTCATGTACTATAACTTGACAAATTTTGCCCTTCCAACTGATGAAGAATGGAGCATACTAAAGCAACTGATAGAATCATCTTGATCTCATCAATCATAGTATGTGAAAGTACTTTTAGTTTCAATCATCTCTATATCTTTAGTATATATCTTTGATATTATCCTAAATACTAGAGTCTAGAATTGAGTTTAAAGTAACAAGTTTGAACTTTGTCATTTGAACATGATGAATGTTGCAGTCTTGCAGATGCTATTGCCATAGCTAATTTACTAAACTGGCCTGTCAAATGTAGAAATGTACAACTAAAGTTGTGGAGATGTTGTAGACTTGTAGTTGTCTTACTGATTTAGATTTTGAGACTTCTCACTTCACATTAGGCAAATCAACCTGAAGCTCTTGTTGCTCCCTTGTTTCTATAAAAGGGAATTCAGGGTCATTGGCTTAGGGTAATGAAATTTTAATTGGGCAATGTGCCAAATTGCCAATGGGTATTGGGTTATTGAGTTTTGTAAATAGAATCACAGAGTTGTGTTCTTACTAGTATTAATGAATGAATTGTTACATTGTATCATATTTGTAATTAAATTAATGAGAATCAGTATTTCTAACTCTAAGAATTCTAACATATGAATTGCTATGTTGTCAAAATAAATAATGAAAAATCTACAAGAATTGTACCATATGAGCTGAATAATGCAAATGAAAACCATTATTAATTATGGAATTGAATCTTGATGACATTATCAACCACATTCATGTTTTTGACATTGGAATATGCTATTTTGCATGATTGATGATGAGATACATAAATTGACAATAGACTTTAGGAAAAAGATTAATAAATACCTAGGAGGCTAGGAACTACTACTTCTACAATGGTTCAACTTCAAGCTGCCACAACATATCATCATTGAGATCATTGGATTTAGCACCATCAACTTCATAGATTCCTTGGTTCTTCAATATGTTTTCTTCACTCTGCATACCACCGCTTAACTGATGTTCACCACTAGCAGTACCAGTACCAATAGTACATGAGTCAATGACATCATTGTCTCTGGCATTCCCACTCCCACTTTGGTTTGAAATGTTTCCCATCCCTCTTCTCTGACATTTCTTCCTCCACAATTTCAGTGCCCTTTCGTAAGGAAAAGTATTGACTTCATACCTGGATGTATAGACCCTCAAGCAATTTTCTAGATTCTTGTCTAGCTTGTTTCTTAGCTTTGACTTTAGGAATCCCAAAGCACTAAAAAATATCTCATCCTCCATCGACCCCAATATCATGATCATACATAAATCAGAAAGCTTGAAATATTCTGATATTGAATCAGTCAACAATTTGCTCTCAGCTAGATTTTTCCAAAGCCTTGATACTGATCCATCTTCGTGAGGGTTCTGCATAATATTATATTGTTGCCTCATTGTTATTGAAAAATGACCTGATTTCTCTCTCAAATGATTTCCATCTAAAATTCCATTTAGAGTTACTTCATTTAACTATTTGGTTTTGTAGAAATGATCTATCAAAGTTAGTAGCCTAGTTTTAAAATCTTTTGGATTGTTCATACGCCAATAATGAGGAAACACAATAGCCATGGATTCAAGTAGTTTGACTGGAGGGAATCTTGCTCTAATCTATGAGGAAAGATCATAGGCAATGTGCTTCATAGAAGCTATTATAGACTCAATGATCTTGGTAAAGTCTTCCCTTTTAATATTTGATACTCGCTGAGTCCTGGTGTTCTTTCTTGGTTCCTCGGACTCAATTTTGGAAAAGTAGTACATTGGTATCTCAACTCTGTGAACTTCTGTGCATAACTACCTATTTGAACTGATTTTTAAAAAGTTATTAGGATTGTCCAAATCTGTGACTTTTAGCCAGCTAGCAAATTTTACATCATCGACACATAATTGATAGAGACTATCGAGCGCCATGCATGTCAATTTACGCAGCATAGCATATTCTACAATATACATAGCTCTTTGCTAGGCCTTTTTCATTAAATTTCTCATTTCCTCAAGCATGGGGAGAATACCTGCTAATGTTAACAGTGTCTCTACATTAGTTAAGATTGCCAATAGTGCAGGAAATTTTGGTTGCCCAGCTTCGTCATGACTTGAGTTCATTAGACCAAGCAACGATTGATATTCTGAAAAAACTTGATGTGCTGGTCCATCCAAAGAGATCCATCTGGTATCATTATCCTTAAGAAGCTTGTTCCCATCGGTTAGTCCTTCGAAAAAGTGTTGAAATTCCCTAAATCATTTTGGACTTCGATAGAAGTATTAGTAGAGCTCTTTGATTAAAGCTTCAATTTTTTGTACTGGAGCATGCTTGCTGACAACTCCAAAAGCTAGATTCATTCCGTGGGCCATGTAGTGAATGAGAGTAACATAGGGTGCACAAGAAGATTGTATCTTTGTGCAAAGACCGCCCCTGTGGCCTTGCATTACTGAAGCTCCATCTGCTCCAACACACACCAACTTTTTGGCAATGGTCATGTCATTTATACCTCCATATTCAATTAGAGAACTATTTACTAGTTCAAATAAATTTTCCATTGTCGCATTATCCCTCATTTTAGCGAGAGTTAGTAGATGAGGTTGGTGAACAAAATTCTCTATAGTATAAACATGCATGCATACCCAGGAAGTATTGTCTACTGCTGTAACCTCATCTAAAGACAATGTAATAAAATTTGACTCTTTAATTTTTGCCTTCAGATCCTCTTTTTCAATCTCGGCAAGACAACTTGCCCATTCCCATCCACTGTTTACTGACTAGTGACTGTTAGGATAGTTACGAACTTTACGAAAGTGTAATAAAGCACTCAATGATGGGTAGTCTATCATAGGATGCCCTCTGCTCAAAATATTAAACACAACACTTAACTGAACAACTTTTCCCATTAGTTCTACTTCCAATGCTTTTCCAAAACAAGCTTCAATACAGCCTTTAACTTCACCAGGCTTCATCTTTATATTATGCTGAAATTCATATAATTCTGCATTCCTAACATGCTGAGATTCCTCCTTTGTTTTCCATCTTATCACTAATTTTTGAACTCCATCTATGGTTTTCTTTTCATAAACTTTACCCATATGCTTCTCTATGGTGTCAATTTTTAGCTGCAACCTCTTTTCCTTCTTATTTATCTTGCTGCAAATCTTACATTTGCATTCTACCGGAGGCTCCCCTTTAATTGGATTATCCACTGGTTCAATGAATGGATACTTTGACAACCATTCTATTTGAAAATTCCTCGACATATCCCACATTCTATCATTCTTTGATTTTTATTTTCTTTTCTTCCCTGCACCATCATATTCTCTAACATTCTCAGTCTCATCCAAGTCGATTATATCATTATGGCTACTCTGGGTATTTAACTGAAAATCTTCTTCAAGTTCATCATGATCTAAGATATCAGGTTCACTAACTTCTTCAATATGTCACGTAGGTTCAGCCTCAGGTTGTGAATCTTGAAAATCTTCTTGTGATCTAGTAGCTTCCTGATTTTGGCCAGAAACATTTCCAACACCATGACCAAAGTACGATGATAAGGTTCTACATTTTTTTGGCCTCTCTTGGCTTTCCCCATATGTGGGAGCCTTACCCTTATTGTTGTTTGACATCTCGATTATTCAACGAAATAAAGGCTACCAGCCTACTAGTGAAAAAAAATGTTAAAAAAATGTTTACTTGTTGAAGAAGTGACAAATGACAATAGAACTATAATATACAATGTTTACATAGTCACAGAATAATAATCACTTACCAGTTACCTTTGCCTCAAATTCAATCGTAGTCACGACTCGCCAAAGCAATCAAGACTCAATAGTCTGAACTTCGCTATCGATCAAATTGAACCGATCCAAATTGTGTACAATAACATTGATGTATGAATGTATTTATACTAATCTTTATTGGCAAATTGGGCAGGAGGTATTAGGTCGGTGTCCAAATATTTGGTGAAGCTTGCGTAATTATAACACATCTTGTGTTATATCCTAGGTGATTATGGGTCATCCAATACCATGGTAATATTAATAAAGTTGGCAAAATCAATCGGTTTGAGACACGAGTTCGTAAAATGGCTGGCGAAGTTGGGTCCACCTAAAAAAAAAAATATATAACTATTGGTGAATATAGGCCATCCATTTGGGGCTACTTTGAAATTATAGGTGAATGTTAAAAAAATATTGTGCCCAAAAATTATATGCCATTGGCGATGATCCCAGCCATTGGACTGAATTTGCATAAACCAATTGGTGATGAGCCTGGGCATTGGACCCAATTTTCATAAATGTGGGGTGATATGGTCATTCCCAGGTGGCCAATATATTCACCAAATTAGGGGTCGATGACAAGTGACATTCACCAATTGGTGAATAATCGCCATAAAGTTTTCCCTAATGAGTAGTGGTTCACATGATCTTCTTCTTCTTCTTCTTCTTCTGCTTCTCCTTCTTCTCCTTCTTCTCCTTTTTCTTCTCATTCTTCTCATTCTTCTTCTTCTTCTTCTTCTTCTTCTTCCGTTTGTTGCACAAGGATCTCTCCTAACTGATTATCAGGGTAATTGGGGAGATATCTACTTAAGTCATCTCTACTTCTTCTATGCATGTAGTTGGATAACGTGAACTTTTGTGAATTTGAAGAAATCAATCTAACAAGTATTTGAAAATGGAAGATTTAGAAGAAAAGATTTAAAATAACTCCTATCAATGGCTAAATTAGGTTCTTAGCTGGACACGATCCTCGACAATGACACCAAAAATTTTCATCTCCAAAAAGGTACTAATAAATAGGTCCATGACTCATCTTGGAAATTGAATATTCTATCTAAGTAGCTACTTTCTTATCATAGAAACACATTTAAATATAGATCTAGGGATGTGTACTTGAAATGGTACAACACAATATGTACACTAAGTGCCTACTAAAGCCATTCTAACATGAACCTGCATGAAGTAAATGTTAATATGATTTAGAACAACAGAGAGGGGGGTGAATCAGTTGTTCTCAGGTCCTGATATATAAAACAACTTCAAAAACTTTTACTTAAATCAGATCAAGCAACCAAAGCAAACTCGATCACCATTGATTCAATAATAGAAACATATAACTTAGCAGTCCACTATCTTGCTGTAACTAACTTGTAAAACACATAAATGTTCAAACCAAAACATTCACACAAGTATGACACCAGGATTTATAGTGGAAACACAATATGGGAAAAACCACTTTATAACATGCTACTATTATTTTCACTCTTCTGAAGTGAGCTTGGTTAAAAGCCAACCCTGTCAAAGGTTAAAATACACACTATCAAGTGTGACTCGGTTAAAGGATTTCAATCACCCTATTAAAAGTGAGCTTGGTCAAAGACTTACATACACTCCATTAGAATGCAACCTTGTTCAAAGGATTTAACATATGATTGTTAGGTCAACCTCTATTAAAAGGATTTTGACTATTACAATGGTTAGAAAGTAGCAGCAGTATTGATCTGAAAACATACAACTCACTTTGCAAATATCAGATCCAATTCCATACACAAATGCTAGTTTACTGACTTTGAAACTTTTCCATCTCCATCTCTGATCTACTTGGAACTTTCCTTCAAGCAATCACCATACTTTTCCTTCAGCCTTTTCTCTTATACAGTCAATAAAACTTACTGTTCTTCCAACATCTCCTTCACCCATGCATTCTCATACCTCACGCTTCGGTTCCCTTAATACTTTCCTTTGTTAGGTTAACTTTTCTTTTGTTTCTTACTCTCCTTCGTAGATCTTAGGGTTAGGTCAGATTCATTGAATCTACCTGCTTCATGTTCTTCATTTCTTCTTCTAGAATCATCTCAAATCTCATAAAGATTTACAATAAAACATTAAATGCTTCCATACAATCAATAAATAGAGTCAACACGGTTTACATAATCCAAGAATTCAAACAATGTCATCCCCAAAATGAATTCTCTTCAAATATAAAATTTCTGATGCTTGGTCAATACTATGATCATTCACTCGGTCTCCATGTAAAATGCTCGGTCATTACTAAAACTGTTTCCTCGGCAAATACTATTATTCTCAACAATTTACTGATACTCAGTCGACACTAGATTTTGCTCGGCATCCACTAACTCGGTTGACTTTGTCATAACTTGGCTTAAACATGATTTCTTCATTTTTGCTCGGTTAAGCCTACCAGTTTAGTCTTCAACTTTACTAAGATAAACAATACATTATCTCATCATTGTGCAACATAGCCAAGTACACTTTGTAGTATCAAGATAACTCAACCTTTCCTTAGGTGCTATTGTTACCAACCTTGCCTCACTCTTCCTCAACAATTCAATAGATATAGTACTTTCCTAAGTAGCAACAGTCTTACCAATTAAGGTTTGACATCAATGACAATACAACAATTGTTTCAATTGTAGTTTCCAGCAGTAAATGTTTGAATTAACTCTATTCTATGACTACATGAAATGAAATAATAGAAACTAATTAACTTGAATTCTCTACAAAATAAAGTAATAATTTAAACTCTCACACTTAAGCAAAAAAAAGCTCGGTTTACATTAGGAAAGGACAAATTGGCTTGTCATAGCTGTATAAATAGTCCAACACCAAGACTTAAAACTACAAAATGATGAAAATAAAATTACTCTAATTGGATGTTACTCACTAAGTGGACCCCCTCAACAAGTATCCAAAATTAAGTTTCTCAAGATAGATTCTCAAAACTTCATCATTTTATTCATGAAAACCAATTTTATTACATGTATAGCTGAATTGAACTACAAGAAAACTATTACAACTATAACTTGATCTCTATTACATATTCTTTTTCACAAAGGAGTACCTCTTTATTTATAAAGGGAAAATAAACTATCAAATAACTTACTACACCATAAGAAAAGGGTGAATAATTATTACATCTTGGAAAGAAGGAACATAATAACTCCTACAATAATGATCAAGAAACTCTCTTAGCATCATAAGGAATAAATATAACACCCACAACTTCCTAGATTTCATCATCATTAATATTTATTCCTTTTGGCTCGATCAAAATAGGCTCGTGTCATCATCCTATCACAAACTATTCCAAGTAACGGTTTCTGCTATAGGGCTGGGTCCTACAACTACTTAATGACTAAAAACATGGAAATAGAGACATAAAAGGAGTAAAAAGTAAGGATTAAGACCTAGATAAGTAGTGTAGAATAGTACCTAGATAAGTTGGGATTTGTGCTTATGATTGAAATTGTATGTCAGTTTTCATATTGAGTGCTCTCCATGTTTCTTGTATCTCACTTTACATACTTTCATTGGATTACTATATCCTTAGTATGAGACTATGTATCTTTTTGGCATGTGTGTTTTCCACTCCTTGCTTGCATGTTATTTTGTGATTATGGTCGGGTTACTTTCTCCATGAGCACAATGGGGTAGGCCTGAGGGTTCCACATGGTAGGGTGGCATTGTATTACTATACCATTGATGGGAACCATTGTACAGGTGGTGGGATTACTCTAGATTCAATGTGTTTTCATTATTGAGAGCCCTATAGTGTGTCATACTTGATTAAAGTTGTATGTACTTATATGTATTCCAATTATGTTCTTAGCTTAGTTTCATTGATACATATGTGTAGACACCTAAAATTATCCATTCACATTCTAGTATTAATTTTTATTAATATTTTCCATTAATATTATAGTTGATTTTTATTAATTAATAATATTATTATATTCCTTAGTTTATTTAATTAAATTAAATTAAATTAAATAAATTTATTTTCCTTTTGTATTTAAATTTCATTTAAATACTATAATATATCAAATTCAATTTAATATATTATCTCTCTATTCTTAATATAAAATAAATTTATTTATTTTATTTCTCCACTAGCCTAAAGTTCTTCTAAACCTTGATTAAATTAAAATATTTTATTTTATCCTCTTTTCCTTTTTTTCTAATCTTACCTTTTGCTCATATTCCTCTAATCTTGATTGGAAGGTGGATTACCTCTAATCATGTGCACAATCACCTTTTTCAAGGTAGCCACCTCTCCATCTTTTTTCTCCTCTAATCATTTTAAATTCCTCTTTACCTCTAAAAGTAAAGTTTGACTTTTGCATGTTTTACCTCTTAATCCTAGCCTCTCATTTCTTTTCCCACTTAATCCTAGCCAGTCATTTCTTTTTCCTTTTCATCTTAGCCACTCCCTTTTTGCCTTTTAATATTGACAGTCTATTCTTTTTCCTCTTAATCTTGGCCACCCATTCTTTAAGATATTCTATAAAATGGAGGCCTCACTCCTCATTTGCATTCCATTGGATCTTATTGCATCTAAATTATATAATTTTGATATCACATGTTAGATAATGAAATGAATATAATTTTGTTTTAATCTTGCGTTCTTATCTTAGATTAGCATTTTCATCCTAACTAGTTGTTATCTCTTGCATTTGCATTTTTTTAGAAATAGATCTTGCATTTATATTGCATTATATTTGTGAATATTGGGGCAAGTTCCTTATACTTGTTCTCAATCTTTCACCATCAATAATAGTGGGATTTTATTGTATTGTGTTAGGAGAATGCACCCATTAAATCTCTAAGAGAAAATCAAATAGGGTTTTGGGTGCCCTTGTTTTAGCTCATCGAAAGTTATAGTGGAATTTTGGTTGCATTAAAAGTTATTTAGCATACTTATTAAAACTTAAATGCTTCACATTTCTCATGTTTTCAAACTTTGATTTGTGGTGCAGCTACAAGGATTTTCATTGCATACTTTTTTGCACACCCAATGGGACCCACATCCCTACTAGATTTGCACTTTTGAAGATTTTTCTAACATTGTATTGTTGTTTTATTCAAGTTTTTCAAGGCTAATCCTTGTGTAGGTTGAGTTGAAGAAAAAACCGTACGGTTTTGAAAGATTTGATCATATCTTACAAATGTCTTGGAATTTTTTTGTGAAATTGTTTTTATAGGTGTGGGATGATCCAAATATGTTTCACTCCAAAATTTATATTTTTCTGATAATTTTTTTGTGAGTTAATTTATTTTTATTTTTCTAATGAAAATCAATTTGAGGTCATAAATCAATGACTTTTTCAAAAATATTTACATTTTGGTAAATTTATAAGAATTATATAGGGGGTATGTTCTTTGTGTTTTTAATTTGGATGAAACAAAATAGCTCAAAAAGTTGATCTTTGAAAATTGGTCTATTTTGATAAATTAGGTCTCTAGAGCACAAATTAATAAATATTTATGAAATCATTAAATTTTTGGAAATCTCTCAGATTTTTACTAGGGGTCTCTTCTTTCCATTTCTAGTTTTAGTGCTGAAATTACAACAAACAAATTAGATCTTGTTGACTAGGTCAAAAGAAAAAAATATATTTTGTGATGAGCTTGCACTTTATTTGCACATAGTTCAATGGATGGTTTTGCTTTCTTGTAGGTCTTTGATATTCTCCTACTTTTAACAGTGGTTTTGTAGAATGATTGACCAAGATTAAGACATTTTTAGACTAATAATCAATTTATTTTGTGGGGTGTTGTTTGAAGATCTTGAAAAGATTTGAGATTACTAATTCATTATTTTTGTAGGTTTCCTTGGAGGTTCAAGATAACATTGTGTTTTCTTTAAGCTTATTTTTTAGGTATCTAGTTTAATTAGGAAGATTCATTTCTTGTGGCTAGTTGAGTAGTACAATAGTATGCTCTTATCTCTTTACAAATAATATGAAATCTAGACCTACTTGATTCATCACTTGCAAAGGGATCTTGGGTAAATGAAAAAGTGTTTTGCATGTTTAGGAGAAGCAATGGAGTAGGACAGTATGCTCTTTACCTTTAAGGAAAATTCTATACCTCCACTTTTTATCCACTTACCTTTAGAGAGCCTATCTTTGAGGAAAATTTTTCACAGGTATGACTCAAGTGGAAACAGGCAAACTTGACCCTTCTAACCCAATATAATCAAAAGCCTCTTTGAGATTAAAGTCTTGAAGGATGTAGCTATTTATACATTTTTTTTGTATGCTATATTTTTGTAAAGCTGAGAGGCCTCAATTCTACGTGCAGGACTGCATTAGTCTAGTACTTGTAGGGCTATAGGTCTCAATCCTGCTTGTGGTACTACAAGGGATAGTTGTGAATGAATTCCCATACTAGACACCTTAAGATAGAAGCTACTTAGTTTACATTTGAAATTGGTCATAATATTTGTGCAAGGAGGGGGAATAATCTCTCTTGAAGACTAGTCACCATAAGTATCCCCTTGAGCATTTGGAAGTGGCTAATATGGCATTGAAGGTCTCATTTCATTGTCTCCTTTAAACCATATTCTATTTAACTATCATAAAAGGAAAAAATACATGCACCCTCTAGGGGGTGATGTGACTGTGTGAGGCAATGAGATATCCAAGTTATGGGAAAAGGTTTTGATCACTAAGCTAATTCATTAGGTAGATATTTCTTGAAGTTTTTTTGAATTGTGTTCGACTAGTGGAAACGTTTGGGCTTGAAAAGGCTATCAGAACATACACATTTCACTATACAATTCTCCATCATCAAGACTTGTCACAATTTCTAGTATCCTTTAAGGTTTCTTTGTACCTTATTGGATTGTTTCTAGACTCATGTTTGTTCCCTATTTGAGTTAAGGTACACTTAGCATAGTCAATGGCTTGGATAAGAGTGATTATCAATTAATGCCATCAGATTAGACCATTCTGACATCAGTTCCAATCTCTTAATTTTCTCTAATCATAATCCCAATAAAACTCACTTGTCAACTTCATTCTAACCAAATTCTAATTCAATCCATATATCCCCATCATCCAAATCAATCATATCATCCATTCCACTTGTCTTCAAACACCCCTAATATATCCTTACACTTCATCAATTCTTAATCTAAGTCTTATCCACACCATCTTCTAAAGTTCCACTTTTGGCTAAGGAGAACCATCATAATCTTAAACTTTAATCATCATCCAAATAAAATAAAATCCAACCTTGAGGCCCTACTGTCACAAATCCAAAATAAAAACCAAATCAAATCAATCAAAATTATTTAGGTCCTACCCTCTAAATCAATCAAATCCATCATCCAATCATATAAAAATCCTTGAGGCCCTTCCCTTTTAAAAAAAATAAAAACCCAAACTTTCTCCTAGTCCTAAGTTCATCCTCTGCAACATCTTCTAATTGAAATATATAAACCCTTCCTTCAAAACATCATGAATATGGATTGGTTTCAAAAAATGGTTGAGGACTTTCAAGTACTAAACCCTAATCTTCAAACTATACCTCCAATCCAATCCACCTAGAAAACTATTCCTCAATACATCACATCTGATTCCAATCCATCTTCTATTTCATATCCTTCCTCTACCTTTGACAATGGAAATCCACCTCATTATCCTTCATCTAGACGTGATTCCTTCCATCACCCCAATCATACCTCTAACACACCCAATATTTTCCAAGAGATTGAAGAAGTTAGAAATATCATTCAAATCTTACAAAATGGGTATTAAAAGAAAATGTTTACCTTTGAAGACATATGTCCATATTTGTCCAAATCCATAATCCCCATCTCCCATTCAATCCCAATTCTCCACCTAATCTCCCATAATTTGAGCTTAATGTCCAAAAACATAATCTGAATCTTCCATCTAATCCTCAACCTCCACCTAATCCTAATACTCCTAAATCCACACCATCCCCACCCCACAAGAAATCCTTCCATCCTTCCATCCTATACATTGTTACCTTCCATCTTTCCACCCTTCATTATCCTTTTAGTTTGGAGAATTTAACTCATTTCCAACATAGTTCTTTGATCTCCATTCCTATACCCCCCATCCTATAGTATTCTATATCCTACCCTTACCTATCTATCTATTCAACCTATCTCCTATCCAATCCCTCTCTTCCATAGTTTCATTTTCTATCCAAACATCTCTCCATCCTTCTATCCTCTATTATTCCTTGGTTATCCCTTGTCATTGGTCCCAATTCACTTATCATTTTTTCTATCCCATCCTATCCAATCCCTTAATCATCCTTTCATCTTATTCAAACCATCTTGTCTATTAAACCTATTTATCTTCTAATCCAATCCCTTTATTCCTTTTTCATGCTTTTCAATCTCATCTTATCCAATCATCTAATCTTCCAATCCCATTCTATCCAATCCTCTCATCCCAATAAATTAAAAAATAAAAAAAATAAAAAAATCCCTCTAATCTAAAAGATCCCAAGTTAGTCCATTCAAGTGTACAATCAATACTAACCCATGCAATCGAATCTTGAAATCTAGCACATTAATCTTTAATCAATCCATCATCGTAAACCAAATCAGCCTATAATCAATTGATCAATTTTAAATCTAATCATCATCATGGGATGTATCCTTCCCAATCCTTGAGGCCCTACCATACCCTCCCAATCACTCAATTAGTCAATCAAACAATCAATTGGTTTTCATCTTGACTAGGGAAACATGTTGATATGGTTTTGGTTTGTTGTGCAAGGTAGCTTGCTGCTTATATGTATTAGTATTTTTTGCATCTATCATGGTCTTTGCATCCTATTATCATAAGGGTATCGTGTTCTTCCATATCATGGCATCATAAGGAATATGGTTGTATTTGACATTTTTGATCATGTAGTTGGTACATGGTCATCTTGGTTCCTCATATCTTGGTGCATAATGTAAAGTAGAATATCAAAACTAGGATGCTCTCTCTCTCTCAAAAGAATATAATCCTCCAAATCCTTTTACATTTAGTTAGTTTCATTTTGCATTTTGCACCAAGGCTCCTATTTATTTACTATCCCTACCATATTTTTTGTCCTCCTATTCATTTTGAGAGAACACTCATGTTCTCTGAATGCACATGTCATCTCGAGGGTGCATACCACAACCTCCTTGTTATCCTTCCTCATCCTTCCATGATTGGGGCATCTTCCTTTTCTTTTTCTTTGACATGATGTCAATTTTGACACCACATCAAAGAGGGTCAAAATGTAGACACCTGAAATTATTCATTCACATTCTAATATTAATTTTTATTAATATTTCCCTTTTAACATTATAGTTAATTTTTATTAATTGACTATACTGTTATATTCCTCTATTTATTTAATTAAATAATTCTTTTTCTCTTTGTATTTAAATTTTATTTAAATACTATAATATATTAAATTTAATTTAATATATTATATCCCTCCATTTCTTAATATAAAATAAATTTATTTTATTTTATTTCTCCACTAGAATAAAGTTCTTCAAAACATTGATTAAATTAAAATCATTTTAATTTAATCCTCTTTTCCTTTTTTTCCGATCTTACGTTTTGCTAATATTCCTCTAATCTTGATTAAAAGGTGGATTACCTCTAATCATGTGCACAATCACCTTTTCCAAGGTAGCCACCTTTCCATCTTTTTTCTCCTCCAATCATTTCAAATTCTTCTTTCCCTCTAAAAGTGAAGCTTGACTTTTACATGTTTTACCACTTAATCCTAGCCACTTATTGTTTTGCCTCTTAATCCTAACCACTCATTTATTTTTCCTCTTCATCTTAGCCACTCCCCTTTTTACTCCTAAGATTAATGTCCATTATTTTTCCTCTTAATCTTAGCCACCCATTCTTTAAGCTATTCTATAAAAAGGAGGCCTCACACCTCATTTTCATTCTATTAGATCTTATTGCATCTATTAGATAATCTTGATATCACAAGTTAGGTAATGGAATGAATCTAGTTTTATTTCAATCTTGCATTCTTATCTTAGAGTAGCATTTTCATCCTAACTAGTTGTTATCTCTTGCATTTACATTTTTAGAAATAGATCTTGCATTTGCATTGCATTATCTTTGTGAAGATTAGGGAAAGTTCCTTATACTTGTTTTTAATCTTTCACTATCAATCATAGTGGAATTTTATTGCATTGTGTTGGGACAGCACATAGACAAAATATTTAAAGGAAAATCAAACAAGGTTCTAGGTGCACTTGTTTTAGCTCATCAGAGGTATTAGTGGAAATTTGGTTGCATTAAAAGTTATTTAGCATGCTTATTCTAACTTAAATTATATGTATTTCTTTTGTTTTCATGCTTTGACTTGTGGTGCAGCTGTAGAGATTTTCATTGCATACATTTTTTATTCTCTATGCATTTTATCTTTGGCATCTCACTAGGAGTGCCAAAAATGCATGCAATGAAAATCCCTACATTTGCACTGCAAATCAAATCATTAAAAAAACAAGAAATACAAAGAATTTAAGTTAGAATAAGCATGCTAAACAAAAAATGCACAAAGACCAAAATCCACAAGAATCCAAGGATCAACATGTCCCATATAAATGACATGTTCAAGAAAAGAAAATTATGATCCAAATGTAAGAAAAATTCAAAAGGCCACAAAGGCCCAAAATAAAAAAAATAAAAAATCATGTGGATTTTTAAGTTACTAATTGAAGCAATGCATCTAAAAGAAAAATCTAAAATGGCCTCCAACCTTTCTAATTCATGAGATTCCTCTACTCATAAATCATTCAACCCTCCATCTTCCAACTCCATTTTTGGTCCTTATATTCCAAAATTCACTATCCTAAATCCATAATTTCCTTCATCCATTTTGCATCCTTATACCCCAAAATTAAAATTTTTTCTTCCATCTCCTTAAAAATATTTTCTTCCACTACTCAACCTCCCTCCAATGTGTGTTCCAATGATGATCTTTTCAAATCCTTCATTCATTGATTCAAAAGTCTTCCAACCCCTCATCCATTATCTCCCAATCCTTCCATACCCATCCACTCCTTTAATCCAAACTTTTGCATAAGTCCTTATCCTCCATCCCCCAATCCCTTTCATCTCCCTTTCCACAATTCCACCAACATTGATGAGAAAATGGTAAGAGTTCCTTGGTATATATATAAAATAACTAAAAAATTAAAAAAATTTAATTTAAAAAGACCAAAAAAAGAGTAAAAAAAAACAATTTGTCTAATGGTGAAAAATTGGTAATGATGTGTCTTAGACAATTACCATGATGAAAACTTGGTGAACATGCATGATGTGAAATCCCTCCATCTAGCTACTCTTCATACTTGGGGGCAAGTCCTTCTAGCTATCCATCTATTATATCTTCCATATCATCTGACTACCATACTTATAATATCTTATCCATTCACATATCCTCATCCCCTTGCATTCTATACTAGGGGGCAAGATCCATCCATTAATTTCCTTTATCCTCCATCCATACTCCTATAATATCCATCTTTGTTTCCTATGTCTTTTATCTTTATTATCCCATTCATTTCCTCTATTTAAAATCACATAATCCCATCCGTATCTTCCATATCATATCCCCTATCCTATTCACACCCTCAATCTCATATCCCTTATCCAAATCTATTTCAGTTTCATGTCCTTGCTCTTTCTTAAAATCTAGAGACACTAAAACATCAATGCATGCTTTGAACAAATACAAGCCTTCACTCCTATCATGCATGTCCATTATAAACTATCCTTCAATCTCATGTATCCTTTACCCTATTTTCCCCCATACTCTAGTCTCCCATATCCTAACATTATGTATCTATCTCATAAATCCTTAATCCACAATATCTCTATCCTTCATCATCAATACCATATTACTTTCCTCCCATTATATCCATTACACACCATCCTTCCATCTGATACATTTTTATCTTCCATGTTTCCATCCTTCATTGTCATCCTTTTAGTGTGGGGAATTTAACTCCTTTGATCTCCATCCCTATATCCCCCATCCTATAGTCTCCCATATCCTACCCTTACCTATCCATTCATTCCACCTATCCCCTATCTAATCCTTCCCTTCCATCCATTCATTTTATAGCCAAACATCTCTCCATCCTTCCATCCTCTAACATTCCTTAGTTATCCATTATCAAATCCACTCATCATTTTTTTCTATCCCATCCTATCCAATCCCTTAATAATCCTTTTTTCTTATTCATACCATCTTGTCTATCAAATCTATTTATCTTCTAATGCAATGCATTTATTCCCCTTCCATGTTTTTCAATATCATCTTATCCAATCATCTTCTCTACCAATCCCATTCTATCCAATCCACTCATCCCAATAAATTAAAAAATACAAAAAATCCAAAAATCCCTATAATCTAAAGGATCCCAAGTCAGGACAATCAGGTGAAAACAATACTAATCCATGCAACCCAATCTTGCAATCTATCACACTAATTTTTAATCAAGCCATCATCTCAAACCAAATTAGTTGATAACTAATTGATCTATTTCAAATCCAATCATCATCATGGGATATCCTTCCCAATCCTTGAGGCTTTGCCCTCCCAATATCATTCAAATCTTACAAAATGGGGGTCAAAATAAAATGTTTACCTTTTAAGGCATATGTGCTCCCATATTTTTCCAAATCCATAATTTTCATCTCCCATTCAATCCCAATTCTCCACCTAATCTCCCATAATTTGAGCTTAATGTCTAAAACCATAATCCAAATCTTCCATCTAATCTTTCACCTCCACCTAATCCTAATACTCCTAAATCTACATCATCCCCACCTCACAAGAAACCCTTCATTAATTGGGACAATATACTAGCAAAGGAGTCTAAATCCCCTATTCTAAGCCAAGTTATCCAATCTCCCTAAGTGATGAATCCCCTCCATCATCTCCAAATCAAGACATTCCTCAATATTTTAAGTCTCATGAGTACTCTATCCCTCCATTAACCCAAGTTGAATCTTCTATGTCCTCCACCACACCATCCTCACAATTCCAAACATGTCAAGACCATGTCCCAAAGAATTCTACCATGGATTCTTCTTCTCCTCTAGCCCAAATAATTTCTCCATCTTATGATACCTCTTCATTTGAAGATATAAGCCTTCCATGTGCTCTATCCCATGATTACCTTACATCTCAAGATCCCCTTATCACTCTTGACTCAACCTATGATTCCATTCCTAATCAAGATCAGTGAATTCCATGCACCTCCATCAATGCTTCCCTTTAATCTCAAGGCTTACCATTCACTTACCCTCCACTTTATGAAGATATTTCTTATACCCAATCCACTAATTTGCCTATATATTAAGATCAAATCACTCCATATCATGATTCCATCCCCTTCACTTCATTTCATGATATCCCTCCATCTCAATATCCAATCATCCCTTCCACTCCACCACACAATCCTCCCCAAATTGAAGATCAAAGTATCCCTTCATCTCTATTTCATGATCCCAATCCATCTCAAGATCCCATTATTCCTCCTAATACCCCTCACAATTGTAATCCTCCACAGATTGCATCACACCTATCCAATCCATCCTTGAAACCCATTTACATGAGCTTTCTTTCTCCACCTCCATCCAACATGACTTCCTTTGAGAGATAATCATTCCTCCCATATCTCCTCTCCATTCACATGGACTCTCTTCTTGCGTTCAAAATAATACATATCCCATTGGAAAAAGGATGTCTCAAGATGTTGGTAGAGCTTCCACCCCTTTCAAATAAAAAATTCCTCCATCTAAACTAAAATGTTCCATTTCCCCATACTCCAAACCTATTTTGGTCCTGTATATCAAAAAATCCGTTAATTCTACATTCACCTCCATTGTGGGTCCATATATCCAAAAATATGTCCCTTCCACATCCATGTCAATTTTGGGTCCTTATATCCCAAAGCCAAACATCCCTTCATCCCTTCCATCTATTTTTGGTGCTTACATACATCCATCCATGAAATCCTAGTCTGCCACTCCACCTCAAATCCCTTATAAAGGTCAACAAAGGCACACATCCTTGAATTCCTTCCAATGGTCACTCTCCATCATTCCATCCATAAAGTCTCCATATCATCCATCCTCATACACCTATACCATGGTTAATGGAAGCACATGGGATACCAAATATAAAATACATAAAGCCAAAAATACACAAGAATCAACATGTCCCAGCTAAATGACATGTTCAAGAAAAGAAAAGTATGATCAAAATGCAAGAAAAATTCAAAAGGCCACAAAGGCCCAAAATAAAAAAATAAAAAATCACGTGGATTCATAAGTTACTAATTGAAGCAATGCATCTAAAAGAAAAAACCAAATTTGAATCCAACTCTTCTAATTCACAAACTTCCTCCGCTCATAAATCCTTCAACCCTCCATCTTCCAACTCCATTTTGGGTCCTTATATCCCAAAATACACTATCCTAAATCCATCATTTCCATCATCCATCTTGCATCCTTATACCCCATAATTAAAGCTTTTTCCTCCATCTCCTTCAAAATCTTTTCTTCCACTACTCCACCACCCTCCAAGGTGTGTTCCAATGATGATCTTTCCAAATCCTTCATTCATTGATTCAAAATTTTTCAAATCCCTCAATCATATCTCTTAATCCTTTTATACTCATCCACCCCTTTAATCTAAACTTTTGCATAAGTCCTTATCCTCCATCCCCCAATCCCTTTCATCTCCCTTCCCACAATTCTACCAAAATATACAAGAAAATGGCTAGAGTTTCTTGGTATATATAAAATAAATAAAAAATTCAAAACAACAAAAATTCAAAACTTCAAAAAGTAAAAAATAAACAATTCATCCAATGGGGAAAACTTGGTAATCAGGCGTCTTGAAAAAGTAGCACGATGAAAACCTAGCAAGAAGACATCATGTGTAATCCCTCCATCCAGTTGCTCTTCATACTTGGGGGCAAGTCCTTTTAGCTATCCATCTATCATATCTTCTCTATCATCTACCTACCATACCTATCATATCTTTTCCATTCACATACCCTCATCCTATTGCATCCTATACTTGGGGGAAAGATCCATTTGTTAAGAGCTACAACTAATAGACTACTTGTAGAACAAAATGAGATAATGTGAAGATGATCACCAAGCTACTAAGGTATATGTGAGACATTTGATTAGTTGTTATATTGTCATTGATGTCAACTAGCTTTGATTTTATTTATCATGATACTTGCAAACATCTGAAGGAGGTGATGTTGGTGAAGGAAAGAGTTATTGGCAGGAAGATGAGATGTATGAGTAAGTTATGAATAAGGTATTCATTGGCTAACTTATTGATGAGTCTATCACATTATGATAGTGATTTAAATGACTTACATGATTTTGTTAAGTATTGAAGATCAAGAATGTACAAGTTGGTTTGGTCGGTATATGAAAAAATTAGTGTACACTGAGAAGATGTAGTGTATACTGAGTGCGATATTAATCAAGAAGGAAGAAACTGACATATCACAGTATTGACTGAGAAAGAGAAATAAAGTGGAACATGTGATTATCGACATATGATGATGAGTTGGATGAATCTAAAAGATTTCAAGGATAAAGATAAAGTTTTTTATGAATATCTATGGCTGAAAAAATTCAAGGATGATCAAATGATGAAGATTGAAAATGTTTTAAGGAGAAAGTTTCGAGGAAGGTTAAAGAGGAAAAACCAATGATGGAGACTAGGAGGAAAAATCTATGGCTGAAATGAAAATGGTTTATCATGTTTATATAAGGAGACAAGAAATTTAAAGATATAGGAGGAGAGAGAAGATCACATGAGTGATGGTAATTGATGGTGCATACATGTGAAGCTGGTTAGATAGGTCGAAGTGAGAATCGAGTGATTCTACGGACCAAACTGAGTAACAGAAGGAGATAACCAAGTAGAACAAAGGAAGAGGAAGAAGGAGAACAAAAAGATTATGATGACTAGAGTGATATTGATCTTAGCATAGATGTGAATATGAGAAAAAGAAGTTTTATTTGAATTAGGTCATATACTATTTTTTCTAACCATTGCTACAGTCAAAATATCTTAATCGAGTGAGACTTAAGCGTATTTTTCTATTGGCATTCTATGAATGTTACTCATTTTCTTGCTAACCCAAGTGAATGCATGGTCATAAAGAACTATTAATGATAAATCCTCTAACAAGGTCACACCTTATAGTGTGTTTTGTAACTTTTAACAAGGTTGTCTCTTAACTAAGCTCACTTCAGAAGAGTGAAAATATTTTGGGTACCGACCCCAGGTGGTTTTTTTTTCTTACCATGGTTTTTGTGTTAAAAATCAAGTGTTAAATGTGTATGAATGTGATGTTTTGATATTACTTTACACATTACAGGAACTAGTTAGATCGATATATATTAACTACTAGTTGGTTTACATTATCTGTCAGTCAGTTAATTTATTAATTAGTAAGACACAGTCAAGTTATTACCGAGCTATTTAGTTTGTTTATTGAAGAGGATATTACACATCAAAGAGGAATTTGGGACTATAGGATAACTGAACATAATTGATTCACCCCCCCTCTTAGTTATCTAACAATTGGTATCATAGCACAAAGTTATTGAAGGAAGAAGTTTGAAGGACTTAAGTTAAAGATCCCAAGATGTATAAGAGAGAAGTACAGAAGATGAACAAGGATAATTTCTCAACATGAAAAAGTAGGATGAAGCTGTATCTATCAAGCACTGGGGATTCTGCACTATACTATTTGGGAAATTAATTTATAGCATCTACTAGTCCTTTGACTATCACACAGATGAAAGAAAGACAAGAGCATAATACAATGATGATTGAGATTTCTTCTTCTTTATCAGATGTTGAGTTTGAAGACATTAATAATTGTACAACTGCAAAAGAATTATGGGAAAATTAGACACTAGTTCATGGTGGAGATCAAAATGTACTCAGGGAAAAGGAAGAAAGATTAAGAGGAAAATTTGATGATATGAAGATGAAAGAAGGTGAAAAAATAACTCATTACAACAACCGAGTCAAGAAGGTGGTGAATGCTATTCAAGGAACAAGAGAAACTATTGAAGAATACATTGTGGTAAGAAAAATGATCTAAACACTTTTTCCTACCTATGCTATTAGATTCTTTGCAATACATAAAATGAGAGTTATACCTGGTGATGATGTTTTCCTTGATAGTCTAATCAGTATATTGACTGCATTCAAGCTTAAAATTTTTGGTAATAGTGTTGTACCTAAGCTAGAATATGCATTTGTTTCATCTTTAAATACTGCAAGATCAAGTAATAGACATCAAATAAGAAATGGAAGTGATTATGAAGCTAAAGAAGATGATCTTGAAGAAATTGAAGCATTAATAGCTAGAAGACTACCAAAAGGAAAAGGAAAATATAGAGCTAAACTACCCTTAATATGTTTTGAATGTAAAGAGATTGGTCATATTACTACAAGATGTCCTGACAGGAATGATAATGAGAGGACAAATTAAAGATCAAATGAAAGAAAGAATGATAGAAGATATTACTGAGATCACAGAGACAACTGACAAAAAGGAAAAAAAAAAAACTAAGACTTCAAAGATAAAGGAAAAAAGACATGCTACCTAGTTGTTGATGATGATGATATCGAGTCTGAAATAGATGAAGACAAAGTAGTGCATGTTACAATGAAGGGAGATTCTGAAGAAGAAGAAAAGTATGTAGAAAAGACACTTATTTCTAAAGTAAGAAAAAATGATACTTGGATCATTGATAGTGACTTCACACACCATATGACTGGTGATGATGATAAGTTTGAATATCTTGAACATTATAATTGAGGATTTATAAAAATGGGAAATGATACACCTTGTCAAGTGAAAGGTAAAGGATCAATACTGCTAAACAACAAGATCAAATGTAAAATTACTTATTAGATGAAAGTAATTAACTATAATCTATTGAGTGTTGCATAGTTGAATAATACAAGTCACTAAGTTGCATTTGGTAACATAAAAGAAAAGATCTATGATGATGCTGGAATACTGATCGATACTGGTGAACAATCAAAAGGTAACCTATTTTATTTGGATAATGCTGAAACTTCATGTTTAATGACTAAGAATGATGATGTTTGGTCATGGGACAGGAGGTTATGTCATGTGAATTTTGACAAAATGGTAAATATTAGTAAGAAAATGAAAGTTAGAGGTTTATCGAGTATATCTAAGCCTGACCATGTAATGCACAAACAATGTCAAATGGGTAAAATGACAAAGTCTAGTTTCAAGAGAAAATAATATTCATCTAATAAAATTCTAGACTTAGTTCATATTGACTCATGTGGTCCAATGAGAATTCAAAGCTATTATGGAGATAAATCTTATTTGTTGATGACTTCTCTAGGATGATGTCTGTGAATCATAAGCTTTCCAAATGTTTAAGAGGTAAAAAACAAAAGTAGAGAAAGAAACTATTAAGAAAATGAAATGATTGAGATCTAATAGAAGAAGTGAATTCATTTCTGATGAATTTATTAACATTTTTAATGAGCATGGAATCAAGAGATAGGTATCTGCATCGAGGAATCCACAATAGAATGGAATTGTTGAAAGAAGGAATATATCAATTGTTGATTTCACTAGTACATTTCTAATTGAAAAGGAGGTTGCACAAATTTACTAGAGATAAGCTATCTATACTACTCTATACACTAAACTAAGTACAACTAAAGAAAGAGTCAAACAAGACATCTTACAAGCTATGGTATGGTTATACACCTAATGTGAGATATTTTAAGATATTTGGAACTAGATTTTATATTTTGAAAGATGATAGAAATGGGAAATTTAATTCAAAAGGAGATGAAGACATATTTATGGGATACTCCACTAGGAGTAAGACATGCAAATGTTTGAACAAGACTACTAACAAGATGATTGAAAGTGAAAATGTGAGAGTTGATGAGTTTGCTAAGAAAAATGATGAAGAAAGAAAGAAGGAACTAAAAGTCTACACAATTTTTGTTTACATAGAAAGTGAAGATCCTGACACTTTACATAATGAACAATCCAAAGTCACGGAGCAACATAAAACTACTATCGAGCAACAATCTTTATAGATTGAGAAACAACAAAGATTTATTGAGGAAAATGATGATCATGCATCGAGTGGAGAATTGTTGGTGTAATTAAATATTACTAATTACACTTTATTTAAGTTTACTTAGGATAATGCATTTGCATATTAGTTATCTTTGTGACACCTAGGAGTTTTCATTTCATTTTAGCACATGGTTAGGATAATTTCCATTTTACATGGTGATAGTTGTCGTCTCATACCTCTTTATGTGTGAGATCCACCTTTAGTGCTCTTATCACATTATCATCCTCTCATTTTTTCATACATTGCACATACTTTAATGTACAATGGAGGATGATCTACCTCTGGTGGACATGTGATTTCAACTAGTGTGGTTGATAGCTTATCATCTCCTTATCATGTAGTCTTATCACATTGCCTATATATTCAGGCATTCTATATTGTATATAATTTGATCAATTTATTCAATTTGATTATTGATTATTATTTGATCATTTGATCATAGCATATTTGTCTCTCTTATGCTATCTTTTGAGCTTCTAGATCTTGAGATTTATTTTTTGCCTTGATTCTTACATTATCAGAGCAATATCAAAATTCTTACATGGTATTAGAGCCATAGAAGATTTAATTGCATAGCTATTGGAGAGATCTTTGATTCAAATTCTAGAAAGCCATGATTCAGATCTAGAGGAGAAGCAACTCATGGGAGTTGTTGGTGTTTCAAAATGGCTTATGCTCTTAGGCTACCAATATACCTTCAGACAAATTTTAGGAGTGGTTAGTTCCAAAATGTATAAGGAGCCTAAGGTAATTGGACCAACTATAGGGACAAGACTACCTTCTATACTTTTGGCTCTACAAAACCATGGTGGGTGTACCTAATCCAATGAAAACAATACTCTTACAACTTTAAGACTGGATTTGAACAACAGATGATAGCAAAAAAGTACTAAATCTCAACCAAACATTCATTGACTCTCCATTGCTATGGACAAGCTAAAAATTCCTCAACCAAAGTTTAAAAGCTTAAAATTGGTTCTTGATTCAATTTTGGTGATTGTCATAACCTTGATTAGTGTGTGCTAATAGGAGATCTACTAATTTAGACTAGTGCCTTATCCATTGGGCAAGAACTCCAAGACACATAAGATGCAAAGAATAGAAAATATCCAAGATTCATAGCCATAAATACATCTACCACAATCCTTACTACTTATAGAGAATCCTTGTGCAAATTAGGATGAATTCATATCCCACTGAGAGCAATATTTAATCTAATCTTAGATCAGAACTTAGGAATGAAGATACACATAATAGTTATGTAATGAACTAAAAAGTTCAAAATTCATAAACTTGACACAAAGGAGAGAAAAGAACCAGATATTTGTATTAAGTATGATGAATCCTGCCTGTGCATACAATTTATCTCAAAATAAAAGCTTGCAAATAATAGCTTAGACCTGCAACTTTCTATCTTCCATTAAGAAGTAGTGAAGAAAAATTTATTACAATCCTGATTGAGAATAGGGTTCACAAAGTATGCCTTTCAAACACCTAAATCCCAATAACTCTAAATGATCATGAAAAATCCCTTTATCAGAGGGATTGTAACAAGCATCTGATCATTTAGGGAAACATTAAAAATTAAAAAACCCTCAGGAAATTGAATTACTACAGACAAGACATTCCACCCAGCACAAGGCCATCGAGATCAAACTGATCATCAACTTGACCAACACTCTATCCAGGTACCTCACAAGGACAAAGAAATTATCATTAAAACCCCCATTGATTCACACTACATTAGAGATGGCATGAGTTTTATATCAACTTATCCTTGGCAGAAGTACCTTACAACACAAAATCAGCATGCAACAACCACCATGATCCTACTCATAAATTTTTACCTACAACCAAGCTGAAACATGACCAAATCTGATCCGGCTTTATGGATTTTTGGTTCACTATTTCAAACCCTACAAAAAACCCTAAATCAAATTTTAAATTTTGAAAAACAATGGTTACCACTAGGTTTAAAATATGACCATCAATCGAATCTCCTCTTGGCACATCGAATGGTTCTCATAATTTGGCAAGAGTCAACTAAGAATTTTAAAATATCCAACCACATCATCACTTTCCTTGGCTAATCAGAAAAGAACACATCAACTACACTTGGAAGCTAGACCCACCCTCTTAATTGATCTTTAGAACATGACCATCGATCTTCACTTAAGAGATAATCAATGGCTGTCATGTTGCCACAATAGTTAAAACCTCGTGCATCTTTTCTTCATGGCAATGTGAGAACTGTTAGATTAACTTACATCTAGCATCACTTTTAACACGCTAAAACCTTGGACCCCACTAACAACCTCCATGTCACCATCCTTTGCGACCAATGAAAATCAAACATATCTACCACACCTGGCATCAGACCCATTGTATCATCCCAATGGCTGGATACCAAATCGACGGCTGTCAAAATGCTGCAAGAACAAATGTCTGATCATCTTTCATCCATAGAAACATGAAATCTATCAGATCCTAAGAAAGATGTTAGTTCATTACAATCTTTATTAACTAGGCCCAATGAATGCACACCGATAGATCTTCGTAATCGAATGGTTGTGATAAAGCCAAGGTGATCGGTCCCACCTAGTAGAGATGCCTAGTTGTCCGACCAAATCAATGATTGTCACAATGCTGCATTCGTTAATCTCCCTACATATTTCCTTTATGGCTATGTGACCATCATTAGATTAAAATGTGAGATAACCATTTCAATAAAGTGCCAAAACCTTAGGAAAATTAATCATCGGGACCAAGGGAAAATATTAAGGGTCATCGGGGCTTTAGACTTAGGAAAAATTAAAACGTCAGGTGAGGTAGATAAAAAATTAGGAAACAAGGACTCTGTCAAGAGGAAAATACTTCACATGTGTTATTTGGACTTTAGTGATTTCCAAAAAGTAATCAAGAAATAGAAGGACTGCCAAGGAAGTAGGGTTTTATCATTTTTTGAAGAGCTAGGTTAACTTGGTAAAAGGCCATTTCAAGATTTTTGAAGGGAGAGGATCAAATTTTTGTGACACAACCAATAGTGGCTCATACTCAAGGATGTCTATCTCCTTTAGATACAATGAGAACTCTAAAATCTCTCAGAGAAGTAGACCCTCAAAATTTCAATAAAAAACAACATGACTGTACAAAAAAATAAAAAACCCTAAACTACTGCTCAAGGATAGAAAAAACTTAGGAGAAGTAGAGCTTCAAAAATTTCCCATGAATAGGAAACTCCATCATATCTCCAGTCAAATTTTTGAAGAAATAAGTGTCTGTCCCCCATTTTTCTTCGATAACATAAGGGCCCAACCAGATGGGATCAAATATTGCATGTTTTCCCTTATCTTCCAACCTTGCATTCCACATTAGAACAAGATCACCACTCTCAAAAATTCTATGAGTAGCTTTCCTATCATACAAAACCATACATTGTGCTTGAACTTTCATATTTTTGTCATGTGCTTCACTTCTTGCCTCATTCAACTGTATCAGGTCATTCAGCCTTATTCTCATTTCATCCTCTAATTCATCATCATATGTTTGAATGAACTAGTACATTTGTAGTAATTTATTTTGAGGAAATCTAGAATTTATCCCATAGACTAGACCAAAAGGGGCACATCCTATAGCTTTCTTTACTTTCACCCTATTAGCACATAAGGCCAATTATAACTTTGAGTCCCAAGCTTTCTTATTTTTATCCAGTACTCTCTTAAGAATCTTAATCATTTTTTTTGTTATTGGACTCAGCCTGGCCATTACCCTGTGGATGATAGGGGGATGAGTATGACACCTTTATACCAAATTCCTGACAGAAATTAGCAAAATCCTCTGATCTGAAACACATTGCATTATTAACCACCAAAGTTTCTGGACAACCAAATGTAGTTAGAATATTTTGCATTACAAAATCCATTACAACTTTACTAGTATCTCTTCTAGTGGGGTTGGCTTCAACCCACTTAGTAAAGTAGTCTGTTGCTACCAGTATCCAAGAATTTCCACCACTAGATTTGTTTGGAAAATCTCCAATAAAATCTATACCCCATTTTTGAAAAGGGACTTGAACTGTAACAGGTTTGAGTGGTAGATTCCCATTAAACTTCAATTTACCAGCAAATATTTGACATGCATCACATTTTCTTACAAACTGATGAGAATCCTTAAAAATTATAGGCCACCAGAATCTAGACCTGAGAATCTTATGGGCTGTAGTTTTTTCCATGTAATGACCCCCACAAACACCATGGTGTATTTCTTCTAACAAGGTCCTAGACCTATCCTGGTCTAAGCATTTGAGAAACACTCCTTCCTTGCTCCTCCACCATAACTTACCACCTACAATAGCATATCTAGCAGCCTACAACTTGACAGTCCTCTTTTTATTTTCATCCATATCTGGGGGAAGGGTCAACCTCTACAAGTAACCAATAACATCCTTGTACCAGTCACAATAATCCATATCACAAATATATGGCCTTTGTTCTTTCTCTAGCATGTTTATATGATTGGAAACTAAGTTACTTTGGGCCATAAATTTTGCAAGACCTAGGCCTCTTACCAATTTTGTAACCTAGATATCAATGTTAAATTCTTGGATCCTGTTGATCCATCTACATCTCCTCCCTGAAGCTTCTTGTTGCACCTAGTATATCCTTAACTGTAGCACTAGGCACATATGCAACCACTATAGCTCCCACAAGATAACATCTGAAGGCCTTGATAGCCTTGACTAGGGCATATTCCTATTTCTTAGTAACATCATATTTTAGTTCAACTACTTGTAAGGATCTGCTGAAAAATGATATGGGTTGCTCAAATCCATCCGCATTCTTTTGCAACAATACTGTTGCAACAGTATGACAAGAGGCAAAAGAAAATATCTACATGGGCTTATCATAGTCAGGTGTCCTTAAAATAGGGGTATCTTTGATGGCCTTTAAAATATTTTTGAAAGAATCATTTGCCTCTTCATTCCTTTCAACCTTTTCTCCTTTTTTCAATATTTTGGAGATGGGGATACTAATTTTTGCAAAATTTGTAACAAATCTCCTTAAAAAGTTCACCTGTCCAAAAAAAGATTGAATACCTTTAATATTCTTAGGTGGGGAAAGCTTATCTATAGCCATAACCCTCTTAGGGTCAATTCTCACTCCATCTTTAGACACAATATGTCCTAAGATCTTACCTTCCACAACAACAAAATCACACTTTTTTGGATTCAAAGAAACCCCATAATCCAAAGCTGTGATAAAATTTTTCTCAAGATGCTCAATATGCTGACTTTCCTTAGTTGAATATACTATGAGATCATCTTGATACACAACTAAAAATTTGTTTATAAAGTCTACAAAGGCCACATCCATGGCTCTCTGTAAAGTAGCACCATCATTTGTCAGACTAAAAGGCATCCTAACATATACATATGGTCCCCATGGAGTAGTGAATGCAATTTAAAATTTCTCCGACTCCTTGACCATAACTTGATTATATCCAGAGAAACCATCCATCATGGATATAAACTCTGATCTAGTGACTTTTGGCAGCATGTTCTCCATATTGGGAAAACCATAATTATTCTTTAAGGAATTTATATTTAAGTTCCTGAAGTCAACACAAATCCTAATGTCACCATTCTTCTTTCTTACAGGAACTAAATTTGACACCCAAGTAGAATGTCTGATAGGTTTGATGATCCTACCAACTATCATCCTTTTGAGTTCATCTTGAATTTTTGGTGCTAGGGTGGGATTCATAGGCCTTAATTTCTTCCTAAATGGTTAAGTGCCTTCCTTCAATGGAATCTCATGTTGGAACAAATCTTCTCTATAAGCTTTGAAATCATCATAAGACCATGCAAAAACATGTTTGAATTTTATGAGAAGATCAATTAATGTATTTCTGACCTTTAGAGACAATCTCCTACCAATATAAACATTTTTTGGTACTAGACTTCTTTGTAAATTGATTTCCTCCAAATCATTTAGCTTGTCAATGATTCTAGTAGAAAAAAACCTTGTCTTTATTATCAAATGCCCTCTCAAGGGAAACCAGTCCCCTAGGAACCCTATTAGACTTTAACTACAAGACCTCCTTTCCAAAGATAGTCTCTTTTCCATTATTGGTGTCAACATAAGTATTGAAATTCATTTCCTTATCACCAAAATGGGACTCACAATGCAATAATCTCAGTATGTCTTGGTCATCAGAAAATACCTGCCAATTTTCAACATTGTCTGGGATAGAAGGCCTAGACTGAACTTCAATTTTGGATATCCCACAAAAGTGACATCCTCTAGCCTTAAGGCTATATTTTCTCATAAATTAGCCATCCTATTTTGGCTCCTATCCATCCAATCAATACCAAATGCATTGAAATTTTCAATCTCATCCCAAACAACATTTCGGTATTGTTTTAGCCTTTGATTCTTTGATGCATATCTTGATCTAATCTGAGAGATTATTAACTTAGAATCACCAATCACCCTAAGGTACTCTATCCCATGTCTTGATGCTAATCTTAAACTAATTAACAAGGCTTCATACTCTGCAACATTGTTTGTGCAAGAAAATATGAGAGTAAAAGAAAACTTAAAAGTTGTACCACTTGGAGATATTAATAGCATTCCTACTCTAGCACCTTCTTTTGAACTTTCTCCATCAAAATATAAAGTTCAGAGATCATCATCTTCTACCATGTTATTTTCATATTCATTTAAAAGGACAAGCATTACCTTTTCTTGCATTTCCTTCTCCTGAACTTGGAAAGAACCAATATCAGTGTCCAAAAAATAGTTCAAACTATCCTCTTCATTTTCCTCAATCATATAAGGGGTTCTAGTTTCCCTTGACACCTTCACACTCTCTCCTTCAATGTCAAAAGTAGAAAAATATAGGTCACACTGGATACTTCCTCCCATATAAGCACTCCATCTTCTAGACATCAACGTTCCATATTGAGGAGGGATATCAACCACAAGAACACTCATAGTTAACTATTTATCTAGATATGTTGCTAACCTATAAGGTAAAGCCTTAATGGTGTAATACCCCAAAATTGGCACATTACAATTCTAATCAATTTTGCTGCATTCCTTCAAATTTCTACATCATTAAAGTCCTATTGTACTAGAAAATTTTGTCTCCTAATTGACTTTACTTGACTCAGTGTCAAATGCAAAAAAACCCTAAATTTGCATTAATTATACACTATATTTAATTCCTAAATATTTGACATTTATTGGCTAAAAATCCATATGATTAATTAATTTAATTCTAAAGTCCTAGTGCTTTTAAATTAAATTAATTCCACCCCCTTTAGCTAATACACATCAAGGGGATTAAATATTATTTGGTTATTTGAATGGACATCTTTATTTGGATTTAATTATTCAAAATAACTTGAAAAGCCACCCATGTGGCAATATTCATTCATTTAATTAAATAATTCCTTCAATTTGTCTCACCTTCCTCCATGAAGATGAAGAGTCATCCATTTCTTTCCAATAAACTCTTCATCCTTGTCCCGGGCTTGTCTATATTATGAACCTCCTTTTCTCATTTGAAGAGGGCAATTTTAGAGTACCAAAACTATAGTCAATTTTTGTCTCAATTCTCTCATGCTTTCAAGATTTTTATTGCATAATTAGAGTAATTCTCCTTCTAGTATAATTTCACTTTCATATTAATTAGTTTTCTTATTGTGTTTTAGATTAATTCTCATTTTCATTTCAAGCTTTAAATTAAAATCCGCATTCTCATATTTCTTTCAAGTTCATAGTTTAATTGCACTCTCATTTATAGTTTAATCTCATATCAATTTGATAATTTTCAAGCTTTTAAATCCTCCATTCTAGAATTGGTCTAATAGTTGTTGGCTCTCATTTTGAGAGTAATTCAAACACCCTGTCTAAATAGGAGGCAACAAGTCGATTTGATTGAGTGTACGAATTGGACAATTTATGTTCATTTTCATATAAAATGATTGAGCAATGACTATGTTGTGTCTATGGCTAGATTAGAGGTCCACCTTCAGCTATAAACATTTTGGCACCCACCGTGAGGCAGAAAATTGATTTTTAGCCTCACTCTCAAAAATTTATGATAAAAATTCTACACCCTGTCATACGTTCATACTTCACTGTGTACAGATTCTCGTGCAAGATTTTTGAGCATGTCACATGAAGTTTTTCTTTCATTAGCATTCTCTCATGTGAAAAATCACTATCTTGTGTAGGTGCTTGCATTTTCTCACGTGACACATTGTAGTTCATCGTGCGAGACTGGCCATTAGTTTAAAAAAAAAATCTTTTAGTTTCTGCAATTCCCTATTACTACTTACTGACATTTATCATCTGCTGTTGTTTTTATATCTCTAATTTTCTAATAGCATAATAGTGGGCTCTAGGACACTTTGTCAAATACAGATAAACTTGCTAATGGTTTTCTTATAGGACAGTTGTTGAAGCTTATCTTAAAACATTGTGCTTGTTTACTATTTTACACACATAGTATAACTAGGGCCTTGTTAAAATTTCTTAAGGGTCTTGATAGCAGGATAGGGTAATAGGCTCTTAATTAAATGGAAGTGATGCCCATAGATGAATCTAAGACCGAAATTTTTCTAGCATGATAGATACCTGGGGAAGTAAGGAAAGGTAGTGAATCTTTGACACTTCTACTTGTTAGGGGATTACGATCTTCTCTCTTTGAGAGAACCAGAAATAGAAAAGCTTGTGGATTGGTTAAGGAGGAACTAGCTCCATGATGAATATTCTTGATGTGCTTGGGTAAGGTGAAGAGGTAGAGAAGTATGCTCTTCTCTCTTTGAGAGAATCAAAAAATTTGACCCTTGAATTTGAGCCAAGTTTGTGTCACCTTTAGAGGCCCTGTCAGAAATTGAATCTCCAGGATTGACCCAAGAAAGTACACACCTATTGCTAGTGATTCCACCTCATTATAATAAAGAAATATTTGTTAATTCTAAAGACTCCAAAGCCATGTTAACTTCTTTCTCTTGATTTTGACTATCATCTTGAGAAAGCTCTGTCTGTTGTACTGAACAGCACTGCTCTTAGCCTTGTTTGCAGGGGTGTATGACTTTCAGGTGTCAGTGTGGTTGTGAGGCCCTAGCCCTGTATTAGGGGAACCAAAGGTTAGTGTGAATAGAAGCCCACTAAAAACTTTCTTAGTTAGTTTCCTACACGGATCACCTCTGAAAGGAGACATAATCTTTGTGCAGGGAGGGGGAAAGAATCTCTCCCCTAGATTCTCTTCATAGGCATGCACCTAGACATTTGAAGGTGGTATATGACACTAGCCCCTACTTCAAGGGTAAACTTTGAACATATATTACTCAGTCCTTGGAAACACCAAAAAAATGGGCACCCTCTAGGGGGTGATACAACTGTGTGAGGTGAACGCATGCACATAAGTTGTGAGGCACAAATTTTGTCTTCTCTACAATTTTCTTTGTAGGGATAATGAAGTATTTTTTTTGAGTCTTAAACTATCCATCATGATTAAACAAAGACTCCCATGACTCTGCCAAGTTGCTTTGTCCTTGGTTGAACTGTTTGTGACTACTTTTTGCGTCACTATTGCTTGATCTAAAACTTCATGCTTGTAAATGATTTCTTGCAAAATTCAAACTAAGATTGCTGATTCAAACTGTTCTTCAAACTATCTGAAAACTAGAAATTCTGTCAGAGAACAGTTCAGGCTATGTCTCAAAATCTAACTTTTTACCTCAAAAACTATGTCAAATGTCAAACTTTGGTCTTTTCCCACATGAGATTTCAAAATCTGAGCACTTCCTTGTGTGAGCTAGCATTTTCCCATGCGAAGCCTAACATTTTATCACATGAACCAACACTTTCTTGCACAAACCTGTACCTTGATTTCCAAAATAGCGAGTTATTTCCTGTTGACTGGTCAATATTTTGCCTGATCTAATTTTTGTCTAAGATCTATCTACCTATTTTCTTGTTGTTCACTATCTAAAACTGAGTGTCTCGAGTTGCAAACTGACCAATTACTACTTATATTCATATTGTCTCTTTGTTATTTGTCCTACCTTATTATGCTTTTGTACCTTGTGACGCAATAGTCACATCTCAACTATTCTAGCCATACTCTTGATGATTTGTGCTAGGTGCATCTCATATCTTGGCTGTTCTAGCCTGTATCTCCTTTTCGTTATTCCTAGAGATAGAGTTCTAGCATAATCCCAAGTCCCCTCTTGATACTTAATCTTTGTCTATGACTATTATGACTAGAAGCAGCAACACTTTCCCCATTCATAGTATTAGACAAGGTAGAGGTAGATCTCGCAATCAAGAAATAGATTGTCCTAAACCTGTTGTGCAATCTGAATATTGTGAGGGATCCTCAAGTTCCTCTTCATTAAGTACTTTGAAAGACATCCCATCAAAATCATCACCTCTAGTATTCCAGGAGTGTTACAATCCATTGTTTCAACCACAACCTAACTTATTGTTTGAAGAACAAAACAATTCATTCTTTCAAAACAACTCATTGTTTCATAACTTTGGAAGGCCAATTCCTTGAACTAGTCCTATTATTGAACCTATTGACCCTACCAAATCTATTGACCTATTACCTTAAATGTGCTAAAGGTTACCTTAGTTGTGCCCTTTCGACATCATTCACATCATTTTACTGAGTCTACACATGCTACACAATCCTACATTGACGAGATGGGAGATCCATTCAATTTCTAGCTGGGAAAATATTGCAAAAGTCATGACCAATCTCAAAATGGCCAATATCATGGTCAATCTCAAAATGATCAACATTATGGTCAATCCCAAAATGATAAATCTCAAAACAAATCTCAAGGTGACCGACAAGCATATCACTATCGCCCTCCTCCACATGACCAAAGTCAAGATCAAGCCCCAAATATTTATGAGATTCTTGGTAATGACGATGAGGTAATAACCCAAAATGACATAGATGCTATGAAATCCAACAAGAGTCTTATCAAGATGATGGAGATCCTCCTTCTAGAAGAGAAGGAAAAGTAATTTCTTGAGCTAGCCAAACAAAGGGCCAAATTACCCCCAGACTATCAAGTCAAAATGCTTATGGCCAAAGAAGAAGAAATTGAGACTGCTAGGTTGCAAAAGATGATTAAAAACATGCAAGATCAAATTAGCCAACTTGTGAAGGACAAGGATAAACCCATACAATAGTTCACAATGGAAAACATTTTTCCTTTCCCTTTTGATAAGAGTCTTCACATGCCACCTTTTCCCAAAGGTGTAGAGCTACTTAAATATGACAAATACTTGGATACTACTAATCCCCAAGATCACTTGAGAGAGTTTGGTGCTCTATCTATGGAATTCATACATGACTAGACATACCTCATGCGTCTCTTTCATCGTAGCTTGGGTGGACTAGCTATGGAGTGGTTTTCTTGATTACCCACCGACATCAAGACTTTTGATGAGATTGCTAATTTGTTTCTCCAACATTATTTGCACAATATTCAGCATCTGGTCAACATCTGAGACCTTTGCAATTTGAAGCAATGACAAGGGGAACCTTTCCTAACATTTTTGGAGAGATGGAGACAACTATGTACAAAGTATCCTCGCAAACTACCAGAGTCTAAGGGGCTCGACATCTTTTTGGACAATGCTGTCCTAGATTTTGGATATCAAGTACAATTACAAGGTCCCCTAACCTTTGATAGCATGATTAAGAAAGCTGGGTGAATAGAAGCCTTTATGATCAAGAAAGGAGAGTTGACTTTGAACAAGGATAACAAACAAGGGTCTTCTTCCTCAAAAAAAGATAAAGGGAAGTTTGTCAACAAGAATAGAGATGTTGTGAATGATGGAGTGGTTGAGAATGTGACCGTGAAGCTTGTGAAATCTATTTTTAATCTTTCCTTTAGTATACAGGTAGTCAAAGCTATTGAAAAGGCTGCAACAAACACTCCACAACCTTTGAGATTTGCTAAAAACAAGCCTTGGTCCTCTCGACCTAAGTGTGAGTTTACTTCCTTAGGAGAACTACTTGATGTGGTTTAGAAGACTCTCATGCAAAACCATATACTCGCTCCTTTGGAAAAGTATCTCTATGATTTGAAACCATGACCTCATTGGTGGAATGACAATGCATACTATGATTATCACCAAAATAATGGTCATAAGACTTCTACTTGTCTCTAGCTGCACCATAAGATCCAAGATTTGATAGACAACAGTGACATTATTGTGGACAACCATAACAAGAATTCAGATCATCAGGAATTCAAAGATCCCTTTCCTCCTCATGAGAAAGGTGAATCTTCCAAGACTAAGAATACTAATGCCAAAGTCAACTACATGTACACTACTAATGACAATGTCATCAACATGATTGAACCTATTGAGGTTGAGTATTGCAATGTGATTAATATCAAGGGGAGCAGATATGCTCCTAAGCCTAAGATCCCATTTGTCTTGCAAGGCCCTGGGTCTTGCTCTTCAAAACCTAAATCATCTTAGGATTGTGCAAAGGTTGTTACTTTCTCTCATGTGAAAATCACCATTAAGGGTCTTGACCTTTCTACATCCGCTCTGAAGCAACCTGCGGATAAAGATACTATTGGCCTAGCCAACAAGAATTAGAAATCAGTTCCTATGCCTACCATGGCTAATTATATCATTCTAGACAAGCTATAATGTAACAATGCTCAGATCACTATCTTTGAGCTATTGAAGATCTCACCTGCTCATAAGCAAATTCTTGATAAAGCCCTCACCGAGGCAAATATCCAAAAATATTTGGATCTAGATCAATTTCAATCCATGGTGGGTCACCTAACCTCACCCCACTATTTGTCCTTTCTTGAAGAAGATGATCACTGGCTGAGCCTTCAGCACAATGCTCCTTTGCACATAGAAGTCATGATAGGTCCGAAGTGTGTCCGCCACATCCTTATTGACAATGGTGTTGGCCTTAATATTTTCTCTACTAAGCTGCTTACTCAATTAGGCTATGATGAAGATTGCATAGATGCCCACAAGAAAATCACTATCAAAGCATATGATGAAGAGGAAATAAAATCTAAAGGTTTGGTTGTGCTACCAATCCTCGTTGGACCTATTGAGAGAGATGTTATCTGTCAAGTTCTAGATATTCCTCTTGCCTACAATATACTATTGGGAAGACCATGGATTCATGAAATGCAAGAGGTCCTATCTGCATACCATCAATGTATCAAATTCCCATTCCATGGCACAGAAGTGATAGTTCTAGCCAATACAAACTATTCTTGCAATACACTCACGTAGTCTGTAGATAGTTTTGTTCCAGCTAATAGGGAGTCTACTAAATTTTATGATGCCAAATCAAAGAAATGGAATAGACTCTAAAATGCAAGGATACAGGCATGGGAGGCTATCAAATTGAACCTATGTTATCATTGGCAGCTCTACCTCCATATCCCCATTCCTATGGTAGACCCTTTGAGAGAAATAAACCCTCTGCTAGTTCTCCTCAAACATGCTATGATGGTGCCTTTTTCAAGGCCACGACACCACTAGAGGATGAAGATGAGGAAATAGCTATTAAAGCTTGGCTTTACAAAGGAAAGGAAACATCTGAACAAATCACTCCAGCTCATGACTTAGAACAAGAGCCATATGGTGAAGCCTTCAAAATCATGAAGCACTTTGGTTACAAAGGAAGTGGACCTATAGGAGTGAATGATAATGGTTTTCTTGAACCAATTGAAGCCATAGGTTGTAGGACCAAAGAAACCATAGGTCTTGGCTTCAAGAAGATCCCATTTCATCTAGGGATTAACAAATTTGTACCAGAACAGGCATGCCACCCAGAACCTGAAGACACTCCTTCAGCTGATAAATCAGAGAACAACTCTAACAAGGATACTTTTCCATATCCTATTCCTCTAGACCTTGTTGCATTCTTTATAGAACTAGATGATTCTATAATACTTGTCCATCTAGTAGAGACTAATAGTGATTCAGATGGCACCGCTTCAGTGCATCTACTCACTTATGACCAATGGAGAGAAATGCAAATTGACAATTCTAGTTTTCAGGGTGAACAATACATACTGCCATCTTTCCAAGAGCGGTTTAAACAATATCAAAATTAGAAAACCATAAATACTACAACAGATGAATATGAGTTAGATGGTACTGCCAGTGTTGATGGAACTCCCATATCTAGTGTCACTGACTCACATGAGTATGAGTTTGAATCTTTGTCAGATGCCACTTTTGACAAAGATATAGATGTTGTTCATGTATATGAAAACCTTCTTGAAGTAGGTGAAGGGTCTAGTGTTAGGAAGGTCGAATATGAATCTACTAACATTGACATACCCTCTACTTTTGATGTGAGGTCTCAAGAGGAATCAAACACACCTTTGGATGTGATTTCTTTAGGTCTCAACTTGCTCATCAATGCTTTTGATGACTATACTATGAATGCACTTGAACTAGCCACTACTCTTTCACTCTGCCATCCCAAACTTATCAATTGGAACTCTCCCTCTCTAGCTAGTGAAGTCCTTATGTTCCAAAATGACTACACTTTGGCCTGTTATCTTAACGCTATCAAACCTATAACATTTTCCACTAATGAAATCAGTGTCAACATGAACAAAGGTGATATCAAGTATCTTAGTCATCAAATTAGAAGAAAAAAGAATAGGTGCTCTAATGGTGAAAACCACATTGTGGCAGTGTCAGAGCTGAAAAAAGTAAAACTGAAAGACGTATCCAAGGGTGAAAACCTCTCTGAGGTGCTTGAGGATGAGATACTTGATGCACTTTTGAGTCATTTCCAAGAGAGATCATCAATGCTGATTGAGCTGACCCAACGAGTGAACTTAGGAATAGAAGCTACACCTCAGATTATTCATCTAGCGTAGTCACTATCTGGAGAAGAAAAAGAAGAGTTCACCAAATTCTTTCAAAGTAAGAAAATCAATTTTGCATGGACTTAATCTTATATGATTGGATTGGATCCCAATCTAATCATGCATCATCTATCTACTGCACCAGGTTTTAAGCCTATCAAATAGAAGCTTCGAAAGATGCATCCACATGTGGCACTTTTGGTCAAAGCTAAATTAGAAAAACTTCTCAACGCTAGTTTCATCAGAGCTATTAACTATGTAGAGTGGAACTCTAATATTGTTCCAGTTACAAAGCATGATAAATCTATCTGTGTGTGCTCATACTTCAAAGACCTGAATAAAGCATGTCCTAAAGATGATTTCCCATTACCTAATATTGACATGATAGTGGACATGACAACTAGCTACCAAATGTACTCTCTAATGGACAACTTTTCTAGTTATAATCAAATAAAAATCACACCAGAAGACTAGGAAAAGACTATCTTCACATGTGCTTGGGGAACATTTTGTTGGAATGTCATGCCCTTTGGACTAAAAAATGCTAGAGCTACATCAAAGAGCTGTTACAACCATCTTTCATGACATGATGCACAAAAGAATGGAAGGTTATGTGGATGAAACTTTGGCTAAAATCATGCAATGGAAAATACATCTTATAGATCTAGGTCCTATACTAGATTAAATCAAACAATTTAGTTTGAGAATCAACCCAAAAAAGTGTGCATTCAGTGTCACTTATGGAAAATTTCTGGGATATATCATTTCTACAAAAGGCATAGAAGTTGATCCAGAAAATGTTCAAGCTATCATAGACATGCCTCCACCTAAGAGCATCATTTAGATGAGAAGACTTTAGGGAAGACTACAATCTATTCGGTGCTTCATTGCACAATTGGCCGATAAGTCACAACCATTCACCAAGACTTTGCATAAAGGTGTGACCTATGAATGGAATGAAGAATGTAAGAAAGGATTCCAATAGATTAAACAATATCATGCTAATCCACCAATCTTGATGCCTCCTATTCATGGGAAGCCACTCATCCTCTACATTTTAGCTACAGACACGTCTCTGGGTGCACTACTAGCTCAAGAAGATTAGAATAATAAAGAAAGAGCTATATATTATATCAGTAGAACTTTGGTCTCTTATGAGATGAATTATTCTATCATTGAAAAATCTTGTCTAGCAGTGCTGTTTGCTTCACAGAAACTATGACATTATATGCTAGCTCACACTACAAGAATGATTGCTAAAATTGATCCACTAAAATACTTACTCAGCAAAGTTTCCATTACTGGTAGATTAGAAAAATGGGTCATGATACTCAGTGAGTTTGACATTGAGTATGTAGAGAGGAAAGCTATTAAAGGGAAAGCTATTGCAAATCAACTGGTTGAAGCATCTATAAAATATTATCAACCATTGAGCGTTGAGTTTCCAGATGAGTCCATAATGCTTCTTACACATCAGACATGGACTATGTTCTTTGATGGCTCATTTACCCAATAGGGGTTAGGCACAAGAATATTATTCATTACACCAAAAAAATACTCTACACCAAAAGCTTATAAAATGTGTTTCCCTGCACAAACAAAATTGCTGAGTATGAAGCCCTCATCAATGGCATGAAGATAGCTATTAAATGGTGCATCGATGAACTTAAGGTCTTTGGAGACTCCCAGTTGGTCATTAATTAGGTTAATGATATCTACCAAACTAAAGATGAAAAGCTGGTGCCTTATAAATGAATGGTTGATGAACTGAAGAAGTTCTTTGCACACATTACCTTACAGTAGATTCCAAGAGTAGATAAAAAAGTAGCGGATGCCATGGCCACTCTTGCCTATTTTTTACAAATGCCAGAAAATGACTTTTGACATGAGTTCCTAGTGGAAACATTATGCTACCTAGCCTATAATAATCCTAAATCTAGGATTATATGTTCAGTCATTGGACATGATTCATCCCACTACCACCGTATTTAATCCTACCTCTAAGACCAAATCATCCTAGACACTTATACTCAAAATGAAAAATTCCACCTAATTCATAGTGCTTCATGTTATGTCATTGTAGCTAACAACTTGTATAGGTTAGGTCTGGACAGTACCCTCCTTAGGTGTCTAGAACTTGATGAGTCCAAATGTGCGTTAGTTGAGGTGCATGAAGGCATCTGTGATTCTCATTCGAGCAGTCTGACATTAGCTCGCAAACTTATTAGAGCTGGTTACTATTGGTTGGAGATGGAAAAGGAAGCTACACAATATGCCAAATCTTGTAAACAATGTTAGCTCCATGGAAATCTGATCCACGCTCCTACCAAGGAGCTCATTCCATTCATTAGTTTATGGCCATTTCAGTAATGGGCCTTTGATTTGGTGGGTCAGATACATCCATCTTCCTCAAGAGGGATCAAGTTCATTATCACTACCATAGATTATTTTACTAAGTGGGTTGAGGTAGTGCCTCTCACCATAGTTGATGGCAAGTCTGTAGCAAGATTCATATTGAATTACATCATCTGTAGATATGGTGTACCTTGCTCAATAATCATTGACAATGGGGGGTAGTTCAAGAAAAAAGATCTAAAGGAATTATGTACTAAATTAAGAATTATTTAGCATTGGTCCTCAATCTATTATCCCTAAGGTAATGGACAGGCAGAAGCTTCCAATAAGACAATTCTCAAGATCCTGCACATAACAGTTCACAAATTTGGTAGAGATTGGCATCTCCAGATTAATCTGGATTTATGGGCTTATAGAATAAGCATTCAAACTCCAATAGGGGCCACACCCTTTGCATTAGTCTATGACGTAGATGCTATGTTGCCAATTGAGGTCAAGATTCCTACATTGTGAGTCTCTCTGAAGGGCCTCATCACTGATGAAGACATTAGAATATCCTAACTACAAGAGCTAGAATTACTGGATGAACATCGGTAAGTGGCATTTGATCATCTAAGAGAATACCAGAAAAGGATGTCTAAGAGATACAATAGGAAAGTCAGACCAAGGGAATTCCAAGTGGGTGATCTCATCTTAAGAGAGAACCCTAAAAATCAACAATAGCGGATACAAAAAGGAAAATTTGAAACAAACTAGCTTGGTCCATATGTTATCACTGCAGCATTTGGGTCTGGTGCTTATCAATTATCTACTACTAAAGGAGAACAACTCAAAGAGCTGATCAATGCTCTACACGTGAAGAGATTCTATAGCTGAGACATTCTCTATATGCTCATGTGCATACTTATTGATACTGAAAAAATTCAAAAAATGGTATATTGTCAAAAATCCTAAAAATTGCAAAATGTCCTGAAAAAATGATCATCTTAGTGAAAACTTGTTAAACATGCGCTTTGATGTATCTATTATCCCAGTGAAAACTTGGTAAACAGGTTCTTTGATAATACTAAAAAAAAAAGAAAAATTTGAAAAAAATTTGAAAATTCAAAAATAAAAAAAGAGAAAAGAACAAAAAAATTGAAAAAGAAAAAATGTGCTATTGATGAAAACCTAACAAACAGGCGTCATGGTAGAAAAAATAGAATCTCTACCAAGATGGTGAAAACTTGGTAAATAGATGCCTCTTGTTCCCTAATGTTATACCTATTGCAACACCACTTGGCTCTTGCTTCCCTGCTTTAGTTTGCTTTCCCGCTTTCTTGCTTCAGTTTGTTTCCTACTTTAGTTTGCTTTCCCGCTTTCCTGCTTCAGCTTGTTTCCTTCTTTAGTTTTCTTCCCACTTTCTTTCTTTAGCATTCACTTTTAGTTACTTTCAAGATTATGCTCGACTCTACATGGATTGAAACTGGTCATACTTGGGGGCACCTTCCCGATCTAGGGGGCATTGTCCTATCATTTTAGGAGTTTTTCTCTTGCATCAATCACTAGTGGTTCTCACTGTATCTGCCTACTGATGCCTAGCTACTTTTGAGATTTCTCTCCTTGGAGATCTCTTGTGTATCAGTCACCAGTGGTTCTCACTATGCCTGCCTATTGATACCTAGCTATCGCTTGGATCTCTCTCTCCTTGAGGATCCCTCGTACATCAGTCACTAGTGGTTCTCACTGCGTCTTCCTGCTGATGTTTTATTCACTCTCAAATCTCTCTCCTTAAGAGTCTTCTTTGTATCAGTCACCAGTGGTTCTCACTGCATCTTCCTATTGATACTTGGTTAGCACTTTGATATCTCCTCAAGACTTCATCTCTTGCGACAGTCACCAATGATTTTCACTATGTCTTCTTACTGTCACTATCCTGTTGACACTTTGAACATTTTATTCTTCTAATTCAACATCAATCCACTTAAACTGAAATTGAAAACTAGATTTGTAACTTTCTGAAGTGTGCTGAGCTTTTCCTTTTGTGTGCTTGTTTTCTTCATTTTATCATTCCTCCTTGAGAAAATCTAAGATGTCTTTCTTGACTGAGAGAATCGAAGACTGGGGGCATGATCTTTTCTTTTCTTCCTATTTTCTAGTTTAGTACCAATGATCCAATGAATCTATCTAAGAGGGGTGTCCACTATGAGAGCCTTTATCACATGTTGGATGGCCATGTGTATCTCGACTCCTTTTATATGGAAACTTTGGTGAGGTTGGCTCTTCTCCTTGTCTATTTTGAGTGACTTCTTTCTTCTACAAGTGAAATTACAAATGCTCATCCTGCTAAGTGAACGTAAGGGTCACTACGAGCATTCTTTAGCAAAGGAAGGAACTTGCATGTATCTAGCGTGTTTTTATGCAAGCAACATTCAGGTCATTCTAGCAACTATGCTTTGATGCTTATGTTAACTTGCTAAATCAAAAGGAATAGGTGTTCAAGTCATTCTGGCTTCTCATGCCTTAATGCTTACACCTCATTCTATAAAATCTAAGACTAATGTCATATTCATATTTTCATGATTGCAATGTTAGTGAGGGTTGTGTGGCATCTTGTGAATGTCTGTTGCTAAAAAAAACTCTATGATGATAATAGATAGGTCCAACAACCAAGTCCTAGGGTTTGCATCTAGCTTAGGCTTGCATTGAGATAGTGTTTTGGTGCTCTCATAATTGTCTTCTTCTAGATCTATTCATTGAAGATTCTCATCTTTTGTCCCAGGTTCATCTTGGCTGCACAAGTGTCTGGTCCTCACTCTTGATCTTTGAAACATTCTTTTGGTTACTACATGTTGTATATTGCAACATCCTACATGAGATTATTAGTACCATATCCATTGCATTTCCATTTGCATCCATAAACTCATATGCATACATTCTACATCTACATATTCATCTACATGTGCATCCATTATAAGCATAAATCAAATCATACATTGCATTCATCTATCTACTATCTATCATTGCATATCACATTGAATACTCATATATAAAATAAAACATGTGCATATTCATTTGCATATATAAAAACATCATGTGCATCTCATATCTAATCCATACATCTAATCATATAGGAAACATCTCATAAACATCAACATAAAAGCAATATGTACACAAGTATGATGATATCAAAAGATGAGCTCATATATATCGATTCATCAAATGTCAGTGTACAAAAGAATGGTGCTACTCGGGCACAATCTATCAAAAATGGGGCTACAATGTACGTCAATCATGTATCTAGCTCTAACCACTGCCACCTGGAGGAGGTAGAGGTGGAGGCATCAATCTCTATGGGGGAGGTCCTTGTGGTGGTGTCGAAGGTGGTCCCTATGGTGGTGCCTAGGGAGGTGGTCCCTGTGGAACAGCTCGTGCCCCAACATACTTTGAAAATGGTAGAACTTGCTCCACTAAATCTGGTACTATGCCAACATATGCTGCATAATAATAGGTTGACTATGCAGCCTCATATCTAGTCTCTGGGTGTGCTCTAGACAATGCCTCCTGCAACCCTATGATCTCATGATCTTGCTTTGATATGCAGGTCTCTTAGATGATGACCTGTGTGTGAAAGTCATCCCTCTCCCTCCACACCTACCTAATCCTCTCTCTGTTCTTCTAGAGAGCCTCCTATAATTGTGCAACCTGCCCTCCTACAGGTGGATCTTGTCATGTCTGATCCTGCATATCTATATCATCACCCTGGACCCCCTTTTCAGGAGGTTTCTACTAAGAGGTCCTTTGTTTGGTGGACCTATCTTGGGTCCCACTGCCACTAGCACCTGTATCTAACCCCATCTGCCTAGGAGGAATGGGAGTCTTCCTAGTCCTCAATCCTAGAACCCTCTACTACTGCTACTATGCTAGTACCTGTTGCTGTGCCAGTACCTACTACTACTACTATGTTGGTACCTACTGCTGCTGTGCAGGATGCACTATTTGATGTGCCCTTTGAACCATGTCAATAGGATTTGTGTACCTAGGGTATGGATGGGCCAATATGTGATCCCTGTATGCATGAGTCATCCCTGCATTGGTCACCACTACTAAGTAATCCCACCGAGCTGGTGGCACTCATGTATCAATCATACACCTACTCTAATCCAATCTAGGCTGCCAACCCTTCTTCATCTCATTGATGAATCGGGTGTATGTGTAGTACTCCTGGGAGACATCCTGTTGTCTCCCAAACTATCATAGAACCAGTGTGAGTGGGAAGTGCTCAATGATAGTGATGGTATGTCTGATCAATGGATGTGGGAAGAACATGTGTGGGAGATCATGTCAAGTGTCATCCCATGGCTCTACCGCTATCCATGGCCACCATATAACTGTTACCATATCATCTAGCTGTCCGTACCGCTACTTTGTCTTACCCAATGTTGGATGAGTCATTGGACCTATATATATATATATATATATATATATATATATATATATATATATATATATATATATATATATATATATATATATATATATATATATATATATATATATATATATATATATATATATATATATATATATATATATATACGGCTCTAAGGGCTATCATGTATCATGAAAAATTGGCCTGTATACAGGGAGGTGCTCCCAGGCCCATATCTACAAAACAAAGACTCCTACGACCATGGTTTGCACACTCTGATACACGATCTCATGCATCTCATGGTACATTTGAGAAAGCATGCACTTGCCCCATCCAAATCTCATAGCTGGCCTCTCTAGCATCCATTGTAGCATGCATCCCTAGCCACACTCTAATCTGTGTTGTCCTCGATTGGGCACTAGGTAACAACTCTGAAATATGGCCAAGACGACCGCTAATCTATGACCAACTCCATACCTACTAACCAGGTCCTCCCATGAGATGGCTCAGCCCATCACTAGCTCATCTTGAAAGATGGCCGTCAGTGCCAGTGTGACCTCCCTTGGCTAAATCTCATACTCCACGCGGGCCCCATGGAATTGTATCCTCAAAATCCTATAAATGTCCTTAGGAGTGACTGTCATCATCCCCATTGACAAGTGGAAAGTGTTCATCTTCGAGTGGAAATGCTCAACCAATGCACCTAATAGACCATGATTTACCCAGATGTTGGGTATATCACGTAGATATGACAAACCTAGCCCATCGATGTGGGCTCCCTCAACATCATTCAATCTCTATACTAGCTCACTAATGACTAGGTGGTGAGATCGAAATGCAACATCTGGGAAGTCAAGCTGCAAAGCAAGTGATGATATTCGATCGGTATCTCAAAAGTGATGGTTTTTCAAAGCAATAAAGGGTGAAGCTATGCATCTATCCTAAACATGACTTTGGGATGTTCTAATTGGCTAATTTCACAAAAAATTGACAAAGACTCTATCAAGGTTGCAGCAGATTCCCATGTGAGATTTCTCTGTCGCGCGAGCCAAGATCTTTGCTCATGCGAGAGTTCATCTCTAGGGATGAATTCTCATGCAACGTCACTGTGCATCTCGCATGAGCTCGCAGAGATACCCCGGGTGAGGAAACCCTAACCTATGTGCGGAAACCATTTTCTCGCATGAGGGGTGACTGAGGTCGACATGAGGAAATAGTTTCCTCACATGAACGTTGACAAACTAAGCCTAAAACATGTTTAAATCTACCTAAATAACCTAAAAAAAGCATTAAAAATTTGAAATGCAAGATGCTTTTCGACTACTCACAGGTGCGTCATACTCCGATGGTCGGTTGTGTCATTGGGAGCACTCAAAATGATGCATATGCACTAGCATGGTCTTTATCTCTCTCAGAGCTCTAATTCACTAGAAGACAAAAGTGAATAATGATTTGAAAATGACCCCTCCGGGCCTTATATAGCCTTTGACCTAATTTTCAAAAGTGCTCTTTGTTTTGTGCAAAAAAACTTCACCCTTAGCTAAATTGACCACTCTAAATCCATTTTCAGAATCAAAATCGAAATCTAACATCTCTAGATATCTCAAAATTGTGTTTTAAAATTTTGGGACCATCGGGATCAAACACTTGTACGGTCAAACTTTTGGTGACATTTTCTTGCCAGAATCTTATTCTCATCATCATTTTCTTGAGATCTTCAATGTTTTCATCAAAAGTAAACTCTAGTCAAATTTGGTCAACCATGGTCAATTATGGTCAAACTTGGTCAACATGACCTCCAAATTGCTCCAAATCGCTTCTACAACTTCTTAATTCTTTCATAATCTATTTTGAGTTCCTATGGATCTCTGATCTTATCTCTATTTGCAACATATTGCTGTCAATCATCTTTTGATTTTTCTCATGAGTAGGATGATTGCATCATTAAATCTTGTCAAATCAATTCTTGAATTAGTCTGATCTGAATCAAAAGTCCTCATCACTTTGGGCATCTCATCTCTAGGGGCATCTTTGGGCCTCATATCTTGTCATCTTGTCATATATCTTTTAGGTATTTGAGAAATCTAACTCAGATCCTCAAGGATCAACCTTCATTCTAGAGATGGTTCTCAAAATCTATTAGGTATTGGGGCAATCTAACTCCAATTCTTGAAAGTCAAGCTTCATTCTGGAGATGTTTCTTGAAATCTCTTTTGGATTGTTATCTCGGCAATCTAACTCGGGTCTCAAAGGACTAAGCTTCATTTTGGAGATAGTCCTAAATTTGCACCAGTTATCATCTATTAATAGGTATTGGGGCAATCTAACCTTGATTCCAGTCTTCTCTCAAGTGGTAATCTGACCATTGTCTTTGCAATCTAACTTAGACTTCAAAGAATCATGCTTCATCCTGAAGTTAGTTCTGCATCTCTATCTGATCGATGTCTTGGTGATCTAACCTTGACTTCCGAGGGTTAAGCTCTATTCTAGAGATAATCCTGAAAACCTCCTCATTTGTCACATCAGACTATTCTTTGAATCAACGTGCTACTCGCACATCAATTCAAAGAGGGGCAAAATGTCATACCCCAAAATTGGCACCTTACAATTCTAATCAATTTTGGTGCATTCCTTCAAATTTCTACATCATTAAAGTCCTATTGTACTAGGCAATTTTGTCTCCTAATTGAATTTACTTGACTTGGTGTCAAATACAAAAAAACCCTAAATTCACATTAATTATACACTATATTTAATTCCTAAACATTCAACATTTATTGGCTAAAAATTCCTATGATTAATTAATTTAATTCTAAAGTCCTAGTGCTTTTAAATTAAATTGATTCCACCCCCTTTATTTGGTCATTTGAATGGACATCTTTATTTGGATTTAATTATTCAAAATAACTTGAAAAGCCACCCATGTGGCAATATTCATTCATTTAATTAAATAATTCTTTCAATTTGTCTCACTTTCCTCCATGGAGATGAAGAGTCAGCCGTTTCTTTCCAAGAAACTCTTCATCCTTCTCCCAGGCTTGTCTATATTATGAACCTCCTTTTCTCATTTGAAGAGGCCAATTTTAGAGTACCAAAACTATAGTCAATTTTTGTCTCAATTCTCTCATGCTTTCAATCTTTTTATTGCATAATTAGATTAATTCTCCTTCTAGTATAATTGCACTTTCATATTAATTAGTTTGCTTATTGTGTTTTAGATTAATTCTCATTTTTATTTCAAGCTTTAGATTAAAATCTACATTCTCATATTTCTTTCAAGTTCATAGTTTAATTGCACTCTCATTTATAGTTTAATCTCATTGGAATTTGATCATTTTCAAGCTTTTAAATCCTCCATTTTAGAATTGGTCTAATAGTTGTTGGCTCTCATTCTGAGATTAATTCAAACACCCCATCTAAATACGAGGCAACAGGTCGATTTGATTGAGTGTGTGAATTGGATAATTTATGTTTATTTTTGTATACAATGATTGAGCAATGACTATGTTGTGTCTATGGCTGGATTATAGGTCCACGTTCAGCTATAAAGAAATGGCACCAGTAATTGGCACTTCTCTTGATTCCATAGCCTGACACCTTCCATGAGGTGCATCAACCTTTAGTCCCATTGACTTCATAATCTCTACAGGCATGACAATATTTGATACCCTAGAATTAATCATGAAATTCTTCAACAACTTACCATTTATTATGAGAGATAGAAAGAAAGGATCAACTATTCCTGATGTAGTATTATAAACATTTGCATCCAAATAGATTTGTGGAATCTTAGAAATAATTTCTTTACCTTTACTATTAATTGTGTCATCCAAAGAAGCTACATGTTTATCATTTTTATCCATCTCCTGGACATTTGTCGAAGTGACACTATTTACCCAATTCAAAGCTTTCATCTTATGTTCTTCTATTCTTATCATTTCTAAAAGTGGAACCTTGACATTGATCTGTGAAAGCAACTTGCTCGTATCAATAGGAACACATTTCTAATCATCCATGTCTTTCTTTATAGCAGAGACATCTCTACTCTCCACTTGGATAGTCAAGTTAGGTTAATCTTTGTGTTGAGACTCACTTCCCTTTTGGGGTGGGGGAAAAATTACCTTCGATGTTTTTTCCTTACCTTTATGCATCATAGTAGGCCCAACTAGTCCAAAATTTTTCTTTATTTTAACTTTGTTGATAGCATCAACAATTTTTTCCTTTTCTAGAGATTGTTGTGTGCCCTTTTTTGATTTTTTGATAAACATGCTACTTGGTTTACCATTAGAATTTCAAATTGTCCCACTTCTCAGGTTATAATTACTCCTAGCTTGAGTGACCATGTCTACAATAATCTGAGCAATTTCTTCATTAGAAGGTCTCCTTAGAAAAATTGGCTCCTCACAGTTCACTGCACCACATCCAACATCATCAAATTATTCATCCTCTTCATCAGAAAAAACTTTGTGATGATACACCTCATTTATAGCTTGTGAGCCAATAACATCCCAATTTTCTATTTCATTAGCAGAGTCAATCTTATCCCAAAAGTGCGAAGAAGTCATTGCACAACCATTTTCATCATATTTCTCACTTTGTTCTTTATTTTTCAGACATGTTTAGGGCAATAACATAGTACTCAGGACTATGTGGAGATTGACAAGCAATACACCATGGGATATGATCATTCATATTGATTTAACTCCTTTGCAAAGGATCTGGGGTCCTTTCATCAGGTTTATCCCTTTTAGCTGGAACAATGGGCTTTGCATCCTTCCACTGAGTATTATAAGGGTAATTTTGCATCCTTGTCCACCTGCTAAAGTTGTTAAAAGTTGGCTTGTCATTAATTAGAGCCCTATTATTTCTATTCTCACCAACCTTTACATCCTCCAAAGCACTTTGGATCTGCTTCAGAGTATCATCCTCTGTAGGCTTTAAATTTGCAGATCTTCCTGGATCCCTCTTGTTTGGCATCTGAGGCTTCCAATCCTCTCTTCTCCCCAACTTTCCTGATATTCTTCTGTTACTTTCTATGTTAATAGCCAACTTGTAAGCCTCACCAAGATTCCTTGGGTTCTTATCCCTCAAGAGGTATCCCATTTTAGCATAAAAGGCATTCAAATATGTCACAAGACATATCCTATCATCCAATTTGATAACCTGCAAGAGCTTGTGCATAGCTTTTTGGAATCTTATATTGAATTCAATAACATCCCCATTCTGATTTTTCTTTATATTATTAAATTAATTCAACATGAACCCACCATTTTTTTTATCACCATATTTTTCCTTAAAACAATTTTTAAATTCATTCCAAGATCCTATACTAGCATGTGGTAGACCTCTGAACCAATCCCTAGCATCCCTGGTGAGAGATTGTACAAATAATTTCATTATCACATCATTAGGTTCAATATTATAATCATCTACTACATCAATAAATTTCTTCAGATGTTCCTCACATGTGATGACATTATTTCTAGTAAATTTAGGTAGCTTTTCTCTAATTTCATTAGGAATTACATTACGATAACCAGGAATACCATAGAAGATAAGTTATTTGTACCTTTCATGAATAGGTCCTCCTTGAGGTGGGCCAATACCTTGAGATGTAGATGCCTTTGTGTTGGAGGTAGCATAAACTTTAGCAACAATCAGTGGTGGGATATTTGTTTCTTGTGGTGCAATGTTTCCATGATTCCCACCTTGTCCCAAAGAAGAAACAACAACATTTGGAGGTCTTGAAGATTATTTGAGAAACTCAATCTTATTTTTCATTTCTATAGCAGTAGCTTCCAATTATACTTTCTCAAGCTCTTTAGCCCATATTTCTTTCTCTCTTCTAGCCTTCTCAAGATTAGCATCTAACCTCAACTCCTGATCTAAGGGATTCTTATCATTAACATGTTCATTACTTGTAACTCAAACAACTCTTTGTTTACCCTTATCCCTAGGTTCACTTATTTCACATACCTCCTGGATAATTGTTTGTTCCTTTGTTTTTTCAGACCCTGGAACATATTTTTCCTTCCCCTCCTTGTCTGAATAGGCCCAAAAGTAGTTGGAAGCCCTTCTTCTAGTCTATCTTCTAGATGTTCTTTCCTTTAGGACCTAGTACCTCTAAAACTTATCTTAAAAATGATTTTATGACCAACACTGCTATAGAGATTCTTTGAGTCACCACACAACTATGTTGGGAATCTTAGAAAACTATTTCCTCTATAATAAGTACCATAATGAGTTCTGCAAGACAAAGGATAAGTGAAAGGGAAAGAATAACCCTATGTTACAAATGGTGACCTATTGCTTATTATAGATTCATGCAACATCTCCCTAGCAGAGTCACCATCTTATTGGTGTTTCATAATGGTTTATGCTCTTAGGTTGCCAATATACCTTTAGATAGATTTTAGGAGTGGTTAGTTCCAAAATGTATAAGGATCTTAAGGTAATTGGACCAACTATAGGGACAAGACTTCTCTCTACACTTCTAGCTCTGCAAAACCAAGGTGGATGTACCTAATCTAGTGAAAAGAATACTCTTACAACACCAAGACTGGATTTGAACAATAGATGATAGCAAGAAAGTACTAAATGTCAACCAAACATTCATTGACTCTCCATTGCTATTGACAAGCTAAAAATTCCTCAACCAAAGTTTAAAAGATTAAAATTGGTTCTTGATTCAATTTTGGTGATTGTAACAACCTTGATTAGTGTGTGCTAACATTAGATGTACTCATTTAGACCAGTGCCTTAGCCATTGGGAAAGAACTCCAAGACACGTAAGATGAAAAGACTAGAAAATATCCAAGATTCATAGCCATAAATACATCTACCACAATCATCATTTCTTATAGAGAATCCTTCTGCAAATTAGGATGAATTCATATCCCATAGAGAGCAATATTTAATATAACCCTAGATCAGAACTCAAGAATGAAGACACACACATAACAATTATGTAATGAACTAGAAAGTTCAAAATTCATAAAACTTGACACAGAGGAGAGAAAAGAACTAGATATTTGTATTAAGTATGATGAATCCTGCCTGTGCATATAGTTTATCTCAAAATTCAAGCTTGCAAATAATAGCTTAGACCTGCAACTTTCTATCTTCCATTAACAAGCACCGAAGAAAAAATTATTACAATCCTCACTAAGAATAGGGTTCACAAAGTATGCCTTTCAAACACCTAATTCCCAATACCTCCAAATGATCATGAAAAATCCCTTTATCAAAGGGATTGCAACAAGCACCCGATCATTTGGGGCAACATTAAAACTTAAAAAACCCTCAAGCAATTGAATTACTATAGACAAGACATGCCACCCAGCACAAGGCCATTGAGATCAAACTGATCATCAACTTGAGCAACACTCTAGCCAAGTACCTCACAAGGACAGAGAAATTATCATTAAAACCCCCATTGATTCAAGCTTCATTAGAGATGGCGTGACTTTTATATCAACTTCTCCTCAGTAGAAGTACCTCAGAACACAAAATTAGCATGCAAATTCCACCATGATACTACTCATAAATTTTCACCTACAACTGAGCTAAAACATGACCAAATCAGATTCAACTTTATGGATTTTCAGCTTGCTATTTCAAACCTTGTAGAAAACCTTAAATAGAATTTTAAATTTTGAAAAAATAGAGTTACCACCATGTTTAAAACATGTTTGTCAATCAAATCTCCTCTAGACACATCAAACGGTTCTCATAATTTGGTAACAGTCAACTAAGCCTTTTAAAATATCTAGCCACAACATCATTTTCCTTAGCCAATAAAAAAAGAGCACATCAGCTACACTTGGTAGTTGGATCCACCCTCTTCATCAGTCTTTAGAATAGGACCGTCGATCTTCACTTAAGAGACAATCAATGGCTATCATGTTGCCGCAATAGTTAAAACCTCATGCATCTTTTCTTCGTAGAAATGCGACAACCATTATATTAACTTACATTTGGCATCCCTTTTAACATGCTAAAACCCTCAGACCCATTGACAACCTCCACATCACCATCCTTTGTGATGAATGAAAATCAAACATATCTGCAATACCTGGCATCAAACCCACCGTATAATCCCAATGGCCTGATACCAAATCGATGGTTGTCGCAATGCCACAAGCACAAATGTCTGACCATCTTTCATCTACAGAAACATGATAGCCATCAGATCTTGAGCAATATGTGAGTTCATTATAATCTTTATTAACTGGGCCTAGTGAATGCACATTGATAGATCTTTGTAATCAGATGGTTGTGATAAAGCCAAGGTAACCGCTCCCACCTGACAGAGATGCCTAGTTGTTTGACCAAATCAACAACTGTCACAATGCCGCATTGGTTAATCTCCTTGCATCTTTCCTTTGTGGCTATGCGACCACTATTAGATCAAAACGTGAGATAAGCATTTCAATAAAGTACCAACACCTTAGGAAAATTAATCATTGGGACCTAGGGAAAATATTAAGGGTCATTAGGGCTTTAGACTTAGGAAAAATTTAAGTGTAGGGTTAGGTAGATAAAAAACTAGGAAATAAGGACCCCACCTTGAGGAAAGTATAACACATGCGTTATTTGGACTTTAGTGATTTCCAAAAAGTAACAAAGAAATAGGACTACCAAGGAACTAGGGTTTTATTATTTTTTGAAGAACTAGGTTAACCTGGTAAAAGGCCATTTCAGGATTTTTGCAGGGCGAGGATCAAATTTTTGTGACACAACCAATAGGAGTGTCTAGAGAAAGATCTAAACTCGCTATTATGTCTGGGTGGCTGTTTCCATAAATGTTGACTATAATTTTGCCTACCTTGGGAAAAAGTCAAATTTGAGGCAAGTTTTTTTTGCAAATTGGACCTTTAAGGCTGATCTAAAAATTTGGAGCACTTTGGGCCAAATCTGACATTGCCATTATGATTAGAGTGACCAAAAACCCTAGGATTGAGTGTTCATTCACCTAGATCAAATGCAGTTGGTCTCGAAAGAAAAAACCTCCCTCCTTGCATGTTGTACAAATTTGTGCAGTTTGTAGGTGTAATCATCTAAAAATAGACAAGATCAATCCAGTGAGCAACTAAGGAAAAATCAAGACAATAAAATCAACTCAAGCTAAAATTAAAGTAAAATTGCAATCAAGCCATAATCCAAATTTAATTGAAAATCAAAAGCCATAAAATCAATTTAAATCGAATAAATCATGATAAATCAATTAATTGTGTAATTAATCTAATTAATTGCATAGTTCAATTTAAATCAAATCAACCCATTTAAGGGGTACACATGGCTAAACATATTAAATAAATTCAATTATTAAATCCTAATTTTCCTTCAACCACCAAATGTGAGAAAATGCATCAACCAATAGGATTCGAGGATCAAGCTCACATCAAATCTCCATCACACTTAAGGAGAAAGAATCTTGTCCACCCATTTTGTCCTCTTGTCCCAAGCTTTGAGGACAAAATATTTAAATGGTCTCCAAAGGTGGAACCATGGACTTAACCCTAATCAAACTATGATCAAATCAAATCTGCCCCCTACCCTTGACAAAATCTATAAAAGCAAGGCATAATTCAATCACAAACCATCCACAATTATTTGAATAGCATCAAACCTCTTGCAATTTTAAGCTAGAAAGGCAAATCTAGGAGCTAATTAGACTAATTTCTTTTGGAAATAATTGTTTTAGCTTTGATTATCATATTTTCTCATATTAGGACTATCACTAATGGAAGCTTGCTGAGAGCTTCGCATTAGCATCCCTAATTAGAGAGCCACAAAGTGTTGATTTGTCATTTATGTTGCTTATTTAGATTGCTAGTTGTGGTAATTTAATTCTTATTTTGAGTTATTTGATGAAACTAACCCTATGAAGGTACTTATCTTAGTACATAGTAGGTACATAGGTACAAATTTATTTTTTAAAATAATTTTCATTTTTTTTTAATTTGAAAATTGATAAATTAAAAACTAAAATTATAAGGGGCTGTTGTTTATTTTTGATTTTTTTTTTTCAAATATTGAAATTTTATTTGGCCTACAAGTGGTCTACACTGTAGTGCTATATCGCATTGTAGTTGGTACTTGCACTGCAATTGATACCACAATGTAGGTAGTACCGCACTGTAGTCAGTACCATAATGTAGGTAGTACTACACTGTAGCCGGTACACACTATAGGAGGTACTGCACTATAGTGCTATATCACACTGTAGTGCTGTACCACACAATAGCCCGTATGCACTGCAGTCGGTACCACACTGTAGTGCTATACCACACTGCATGCAGTCCATTGTAAAGGGGTTACGTTTTTTAAAAATAATTTAATTTTTTTTAATAAATGTTTTTAAATAAAATTTTTAATATGTTTTTTTAAAGTTTTTTTAATCAATAAAAACTTTGTTTAAATGTTTTTTTAATATATATATTTTTTAATAAAAACTATGTTTTAATAAAACATTTATATGTTTTTCTTTATTAATTTTAATAAAGTTTTTTGGGGATTTTAAATAAACATGTTTTTCTTAAACATTTTGGGTTTTTAAAAAACAAATTCTAAATGAATAAAAAAAATTGGGAACATAATTTTTTCTTTGCCATTTATATACCTATTTTGTAGTGTCATCCAACCAACAGCCAAGGGGGAGGTCGATTTCATCCCAAAGACTTCCTAGCAACAGACCAACAAGAGGACACTTTTTCTATAGTATTTGATAGGGCATCTTTGGTGGCTTCACCTTCTACATGTTTCCATCATTGTATTGTATTTGATGTTCTATGCTCTTGCATGAGCCATGTTGTACACACACTATCATAAAGTGCCACATTATCATTGATGACACATTGGATGCTATCCTTATGTTAGTAGATTAGGAATATCATGGGATATGGTTCTTGAAGATTATTCTCCAACCAATCAATTAATGGAAGCATGACACAAGTTCAAGTATACCAACCTGTCAGTTGAGAGTGTCCAGTTGGTGTTTGCAGGTGTCACCATACCTCATTTCTATCATATCTTAGTGGGCATTTCATCAGTCATTCTACGTTGACATTGGTACCTAAGTTTGTCACACTTTGTCATTCTTGGTGCACAATTGGCTCTATTTTCTTCCCATGGAGGAGTTTTGGTCATCATCTTGGACCATCTTTGTAGGAGATTCAACATTAAGGGGGGGGCTACTTTATCTCTCTTACCTATTTCCTTCCTTTGGGGGGATTATTTATTGTATATACATGATGTATTTCATAATGGGGAGGTCTTGAGTAATCCATCCATCCATGCATATTTTATTCATCTCTCTTTTTGGGGGAGGGTTTTTCCCATGAGGTTTTCCCTCTTTCTCTACATTATGAGAGATTGCATTGCTCTTGTATTTTGTACATGGGTACCTAACATGGCCTAGTAGTTGGGACTCATCTTGCATTGTCATACATCATTGTGAGATTAAGTGCATTCCCCTAAGTTTCACTTAAGGGTGGGTCTTGGTGTACTTTTTATATGACTAACTACACTTTACTTAAGTTTACTTAGGATAATGGATTTGCATATTAGTTGTATTTGTGACACCTAGGAGTTTGCATTTCATTTTAGCACATGGTTAGGACAATTTCCACTTTATATGGTGATAGTTATCATCTCATACCTCTTTATGTGTGAGATCCACCTTTAGTGCTCTTATTACATTATCATCCTCTCATTGTTGCACGTGTTGCACATACTTTGATGTACAATGGAGGATGATCCACCTTTGGTGGAAATGTGATTCCACCTAGTGTGGTTGATAGCTTATCATCTCCTTATCATGTAGTGTTATCATATTTCCTATATATTCATGCATTCCTACATTGTATGTAATTTTATCAATTCATTCTATTTTATTATTGATTATTATTTGATCATTCGATCATATCATATTTGTCTCTCTTTTGCTATCTCTTGAACTTCTAGATCTTGGCATTTATTATTTTCCTTAGGAAAATCCTTATATGGTATTAGAGAAAAATCAAAATTCTTATAAGAACACATTGGAGAACAAAGATTTGAGCATGTACTGGCAACATATGGGAGAAGGAACCATCCACATGATCAGATAATTTTTGACAAAGGAGCATGAATGATGAAAAGAAGTAAGTTAAGGAACAATACATATTTGGTTTGTTAATTTGAACCTATAATTGTTAAGGATGCATTGGAAAATGATGATTGGATTAAAGAAATGAATGAAGAGATCGAGAAAAAAAAAAGAAAAAAGACATGGACATCAATACCAAGGGCTGAAGACAAAAATGTGATTGGCACCAAATAGATTTTCAGAAACAAATTGAATGAGAATGAAGATGTTAAAAGAAACAAGGCAAGATTAGTTTGCAAAGGTTATGCACAAGAAGGAATTGACTATGGAGAAACTTTTTTACATGTTGCTAGACTAGAAGGAGTGAGAATTCTACTTGCATATGCTGCTTACAATGGATTCAAGGTATATCAGATGGATGTCAAATCTTCATTTTTAAATGGGATACTTGAAGAAGAGGTATACATTGAACAACCTGATGGTTTTATGGATCCAACTTAGAAGAACATGATTTGTAAGCTTCACAAGGAACTTTATGGATTGAAACAAGGACTGAGAGCATGATATGGAAGATTGCACTCTTATTTGATAAGAATTCAATTTGTTAGAACAAGTGACAATAGTAATCTATATTTGAAAGGTGAATCTAATGATAATATCCTTATTGTTAAAATTTTTGTTGATGATTTCATATTTGGAGGTCATGATACTTTATGTAAATCTTTTGCTGATGAAATGAGAAAGGAGTTTGAAATGTCAATGTTTGGAGAGATCAAATTATTTATTGGTTTACAAATTCAACAACTAAAGGAAGGTGTCTACATCACACAGTCTAAATACATTAAAGAAATCTTGAAGACATTTGGTATGAAAGACTCAAAGCCATTCAGTACACCTATGGCAATCGAATGAAAGATAACCAAGGATGAAATGAAAATGGTTTATCATGTCTATATAAGGAGACAAGAAAATAAAAAATAGAGGAGGAGAGATAATATTGCATGAGTGATGCTAACTTCTTCTGCATACATGCAAAGCTAGTCATACACGTTGAAGTGAGAATCGAGTGATTTTGCAGACTAAACTGACTAACAAAAGGAGATAACAGAGTAGAATAGAGGAAGATGAAGAAGGAGAACAAAGAGATTATGTTGACCAGAGTGATACTGAGCTTAGCATAGATCTAAATATGAGAAAAGGAAGTTGCATTTGAATCAGGTCATATACTCTTGATTTCTAACCATTGCTACAGTTAAAATATCTTAAATGAGTGAGACTTAACCATTTTTTAATGGCATTCTATGAATGTTACTTGTTTTTTTGTTGACCCAAGTGAATGTATGGTTACAAAGAACTATTAGTGATAAATTCTCTAACAAGGTCACACCTTAAAGTGTATTTTTTAACCTTTAACAGGGTTGGCTCTTAATTGAGCTCACTTAAGAAGAGTAAAAATATTTTGGGTACCAGTCATAGGTGGTTTTTCTCTTAACAGGGTTTCTACGTTAAAAAATAAAGTGTTAAATGTGTATGAATGTGATTTTTTGATATTTAATTTACACATTACAGCAACTGGTTAGATTGATATATGTTAATTGCTAGTTGGATTACATTATTTGATAGTTAATTAATCAGTAAGGCACAATCAAGTTATTACCGAGCTATTTAGTTTGTTTGTTGAAGTTGATATTATACATGAGAGAGGAATTTGGGACTATAGTTTAACTAAGCATAAATGATTCACCCTCCCTCTTAGTTATCTAACACCATCCATTCCATGCTATCTACCACATCCCCCATCTACCATCCACCATCCTCCTCTTCCCATCTTTGATCTTGGATATCCAATTATTTCCTTCCATCTACTGCCTTATCCATACATTATCTATAATCATATCTAATTCCATCCACTTTGTCCTTATTTTATCTTGACATCCTATCTAAATCCTCAATCTCATAAGTCCTTATCTTATTAATTTCCTTTATCCTCCATCCATAATCCTATATATGCACATCTTCCTTTCCTATAGCTTTGATCTTGATTATCCCACGCATTTCCTCCATTCAAAATCACCTATACCATCTATATCTTCTACATTATATCCCTTATCCTATTCACACCCTCTATATCATATCCCTTATCTAAATCTATTTCACTTTCATGCCCTTACTCTTTCTTAGAATCTAGAGGCACTAAAACATCAATGCATTCTTTGAACAAATACAAGCCTTCATTCCCTCCATGCATGGCCATTATGTACTATCCTTCCATATCATGTATACTTTACCCAGTTTTCTCCCATACTATAGTCTCCCATATACTGACACTATCTATCTATTTATCTTATAAATCCTTAATCCACTATCCCTTCATCCTTCATCCTCCATACTATATCACTTTCCTCCCCTCATATCCTTTACAAACCATCCTTCCATCCTATACATTGTTATCTTCCATCTTTCCATCCATCATTCTCCTTTTAGTGTGGGGAATTTAACTATTTTTCCACACAGCTCTTGGATCTCCATGCTATGTTTTAAACTAAAATTGAAACAAATTTTATATTTTCATTGATGTCAAACCTTAACTAGTAAGATAATTTCTATCTAGGAGAGTACCATATCTTTTGATTGATGAAGAGGATTTGAAAATAGGAGATAACAAGAGAAACTAAGGAAAGGTTGAGTTATGTGATACTTCAATGAGTACTTGATTAGCTAGCATATTGACAAGATAATGCGTTTTTTAATCTTTAACACCAAGTGAAGAAGAAAGACTCAAAACATAGGTTTAACCGATAAAAAGTGAAGAAATCTAGTTTAAGTTGAGTGATGTTGGTGTCGAACGAGCGCCCATATATTCCAAGAAAATCTAGGATTGAACGAACATCAGTAATTGCCAAGTGACAGATAATATCCAAGAATAAAATGTTAGTGATGACCAAGATACACAATAATGACCGAGGAGATAAACATATTATTGAATGAGTGTCAGTAATTTATATTTTGAGAAATAATTGAGAATCCCAACCGACATAGTTGAATTCTTGGGATATGTAAAATGTATTGACATTATTAATGAATGGTATAAAACATTTAATGCATGGTAAATCATTTTCTTATAACTTCAAAGAGAAGTTTGGAGATGTATCTATAAGGAAAAGAAGAACATAATGATGGAAGGATTTGATGAATCTAACCTAAACCTAAGATCTACAGAAGAGATTAAGTGACAAAAGATTAATCTACCTGATAAAGGAGGTATAAGGATAACCTAATTGTGAGGTTACAACATAGAGAAGAGCTTGATGTTATTGACTAATAAGTCTAAGCAGAAGGTTGAAGGTGAAGTTGTGAAAAGATGAATAGAGTTATGATTTCTTGAAGAGAATTCTAAGCAGATCAAAGATGGAGATGAAAATGAAGGCCAGTTAGTAAATCAACATATGTACGATGTGTATCTATATTTGCAAAGTGAGTTTTATATTTTTCTAGATCAAAACCTACTATTTACTTTCTAACCATTGTATCAGTCTAAATCCTTTAATCAAGGTTGACCTAACAGTCATTTTGTATAAATCCTATAATCAAGGTGACATTTTGATGGAATGTTCTTAAGCCCTCTAACAAGGCCACTTTTAACATGGCAATTAAATCCTTTAACCAAGTCACACCTAATAGTGTGTATTATAAACCTTTAACTGGGTTGGCTTCTCACAGAGATGACTTTAGAAGAGTGAAAATCAGTAGCATGTTACAAGTGGTTTTTCCCAAATTGGGTTTCCACTATAAATCCTAGTGTTATAGTTGTGTAAATGTTATTTTGATGTGGATGATGTTGAAAGCATTATATTCTACAAGTTATTTACTTTAGGATAGTGCACTGCACGTTTTATGTTATTGGTATATGCTATAGAGACTAAGTTGAAAGCTAATTAGATATGAGATTGTTGAAGAGCTAGAAAGTTAAATCGGTACATCTGGACCTGAGAATAACCAATTCACCCACCCTCTTAGTTGTTCTAAAATAATTATAATAATTGGTATTAGAGATGTTAGTGCTTGTAGAGAAAAATTATAAAGGTACTTGAATCCAATGATCAAGATGTACAAAAAGGAGGTACCAAATTTGAACAAGGAGAACTTCCTTGCATGGTAGAGTTTGATGAAATTGTTTCTAGCTGGTATTGGTGATTCGATGAAATACTATGTGGAAAATGAGTATGTAATACCTATTGCACCTCTGACTGCTGAGGAGATGAAAGAGAAATAAGAACATAATCAGGCAATGTTGGAGATTGCAGCTACCCTAAGCTATCTTGAATTTGAAAAAATCAAGGACTGTACTAATGTAAATAAAATGTGGGACACTCTAGTGGCTATCTATGGCGGGGACACAAATGTACTAAGAGCCAAATCTAAAAGCCTAAGAACTTAGTTTGATGAAATGAAAATACAAGATGGTGAAAATATTACTCTGTATTGTGGTAGAATTAAGGAGGTAGTGAATTCTATTAAAGGAGCTAATGGAAACATTGATGATGAGACTATTATCAGTAAAGTATTGAGAACCTTACTTCCTATCTATGCCATCAGAATTTCTATAATACAAGAATCAAGATGTGACCCTGGTAATGTCCTAACTCTGAAAAGTCTTGTTGGAAAGCTTACTACTTTTGAGCTATCTAATTATGATAATTTCATTGTTCATAATGTTGAATCTGCATTCAAGTCTCAAATGGTTCTTCATAAGCCTAAGAAGGGTAAAGAAAGATGTGAGAGTAGTGACAACAATAAAAATAGTGATAGTGACACTTTTGATGATCATCTAGATGATGTTGAGGCATTTATGGCTAGAAAGATTAAGAGAGGAAAAGGGAAATATAAAGGTAAACTTCCTATTATCTATTTTTCATGTAACAAAGTTGGCCATATTGTAGCAAGATTCCTTGATAGGACTGAAAAAGATGAGAAAAGGGAAAACAAGTACAAAGAAAAAAGAAATGACAAAGATCATGAAAGGTACAAAGACTATAAAGAAAAAGGTAAGAAATATTGCTATATTGTTGAAGAGGAAACTAACAACTTGAAACTAGTGAATCTGATGAATGTGAAATATAACTTGTTTATGTTGCTATGAAAGATGATTATGATGAAGATGAGAAAACTGCACTTATTTCATATGTAAGTAAAGGTGATAAATGGATTATTGATAGTGGTTGTTCACATCACATGACTGGTGATAAAAGTAAGTTTGAAATCCTTAATCATTACAAAGTTAGAAGTGTAAAGTTTGGTAATGATGCACCATGTCCTGTAAAAGGAAAAGGAACAATAAAATTAACCGATAATTCTTTTTGGGTTGAAGGTCTTACATATAATTTGCTGAGTGTGGCATGTAGTTGAATAGTACTAGTTACCGAGTTGAATTTCATCACAAAATGGCTAAAATATTTGATGCCACTGGTGAACTAATTGGAAGCGGAGAAAAAACAAGAGGTAACTTGTTCAATCTAGACCAAAAATGGTGATGATGTATGGTTATGTAATAAGAGGTTTTTTCATGTAAACTTTAACAATTTGGTAAATATCAGTAAGTTGAAGAAAGTAAAAGGTTTACCAAGATTGAAGAAACCTGATAATGTGATGTGTAAACAATGCCAATAAGGAAAAATGACAAAGTATAGTTTTAAGAGAAAGACATATACTTCTGACAATATTTTGGAATTGGTTCATACTGAGCTTTTTGGACATATGGGTGTACAAAGTTATTGTGGTGATAAGTATTAAGTTCTATTTTTTGATGACTATTCTAGAATGATGACTATAATGTTTTTAAAAGATAAATCTGATGCATTGCAGTTGTTTAAGTGGTATTTGGCAAAATTTGAAAAAGAAACTGGTAAAAGCTTGAAATGTTTGAGATCTAACAAAGGAGGAGAGTTTATATAAAATGAGTTCAATATGTTCTGTAATGACAGAGGAATAAAGAGATATATTTCTACACCTAGGACACTACCAAAAAATGGTATAATAGAAAGGAGAAACAAATCAATTATTGATTGTGCTAGAGAACACTGATGATTGAGAATAATACTGTACAAAATTTTTGGAGAGAAGCTGTAAGTACATCTTTTTATACCTTGAACTGAGTATAAATCAAGAAAGGTACAAATGCTACACCTTTTGAGTTATGGCATGGTTATGCACCTAATGTGAAATATTTTAGTCTTTGGGAGTAAATGCTATATACTAAAAGATAATAGAAATGAAAAATTTGATGCTAAAAGTGATGAAGGAATATTCCTAGGATATTCCACTAAGAGAAAAGGTTACAAGTGTTTGAATTCTAACACTAAAAATATTTTGGAAAGTGCAAATGTTAGAGTTGATGAATATGCATAAAAGGATGAATTTGAGTGTAAGCAAGAGCCCGAAGATTAAAAATATTTTGTATATATGGAAGAAGGTGAGGCTAGAAGTGTAGCTACACTAGATGTCGAGGAACTGCATGAGTCTGTTGAGTCACAACAAGATACTGTCGAGTATCAAGAGGATGTTGTCGAGCATCAGGAGGATGTTGTCAAGCAATAAAAAATGAGGCAAAGAATTTACAAGATGAACTTGAAGATCAAAACAAAGGAGAAAGGAAATTTGAACCTACATTGGCACAATATGTGAGAAAACATCATAATCCTAAAAAAATCATTGGAGATAAAGAATCTGGAGTCATGACAAGAAGTAAGTTGAAAGATCATACATACTTACTATGTGATTTTGAGCCTAAAATAGTGAAAGATGCTTTAGAGAATGAAGATTGGATACAAGCCATGAATGAAGAAATAAATTTGATAGAAAAGAAACAAACCTGGACTCTAGTGCTGAGACCAAAAGATAAGAATGTTATTTGAACAAAATGCATATTAAGAAATAAGCTCAATGAACATGGAGAAGTTACTAGAAAAAAGCCAGATTGGTATGTAAGGGGTATGCACAAGAAAAAAGAATTGACTATGGGGAGACATTTTCCCCCATTGCAAGATTGGAATGAGTGAGGATTCTACTTGCATATGCAACTTATAAAGGATTTAAAGTATATAAAATGGATGTCAAGTCTACATTTATGAATGGGATATTAGAGGAAGAAGTATACATTGATCAACTAGAAGGATTTTTTGATCCAAGTAAGAAGAATATGGTTTTCAAGCTACACAAGGCACTATATGGATTGAAACAAGCCCCTAGAGCATGGTATGAGAGACTGAACAACTATCTGATAAAGAATGTATTTTTAAGTAAAAATGACAACAACCATCTATATATGAAGAATGAAAAAGGTAAATGGATTTTTTTAGCTGAAATATTTGTTGATGATATAATATTTGGAGGACAAGATGCTCTATATCAAAACTTTTCAAATGAGATGCAAACTAAATTTGAAATGGCTATGTTTGGTGAGGTCAAATTATTTATTGGTTTTCAAGTCTATCAGTTGAAGAAAGATATCTATATTACTCAATCTAAATATGTCAAGGAGATACTAAATTTTTTTGGTATGGAATATTCCAGCTGAGTAAGTACACCTATGACTACTAGACAAAAGTTATCTAAAACTGGTGATACAACTGAAGTGAATCAAATGTTGTATAGATCCATAATTGGAAAGCTATAATATGTTGTCCATAGTAGACCAAATATTGCCCTAGTAGTTGGGATTGCAGCAATATTTTTTTCCAATCCTAAACAGAGTCACATGATGGAAGTGAAAAGGGTATTGAGATATCTTAAATGAATAGAGGACTATGGATTGTATTATAGGAAGAATGACAAGTTTGAACTGAAAGTTTACACTGATGTAGATTGGGATGGAAATTTTGATGATAGAAAGAGTACAATTTATGGTGCATTCTTTATAGGAAAGAGATTAGTCTCTTGGACAAGAAAGAAACAAAACTTCATTTCCCAATATATAGCAGAAGCTGAGTATGTATCATAGCAGTGAATTATTCAAATTTAGTGTGGATAAAGAAATTGTTAAAAGGTATGAAGGAGGAAATCACTGATCCGGTTGTTGTTTTCTATGATAACACAAGTTCTATTAACATATCAAAGAATCACATTATGCACACTAAGAATAAGCATAATTTTATCAAGTATCATTACTTGAGAGATTTGGTTCAAGACAAAGAAGTAAGATTAGAATATGAGAATACAAATGAACAATTAGTAGATATATTCATAAAGAATTACCTAAAGATGCTCATGAATACCTTAGAGGTAAATTAGAGGTGATTCCCCTAACTGAGGCTACCTAGAAGCATATAGGAGCACTGCATCAAATATGCTAATCAAATTATCTAACAAATTGATGTAGAAGAGGTCACACTTTAGGAGTTGCCTAGAGTTGTGAGAAGTAAAGAAAAGATGTTGAATAGTCATAAGAAAAGATGACATAGGGAGTATACAACATACATAAATGACATGAACACATCTACATGGTAAAGATGTAAGTGAAAGATACAAGTTTATTTGGCATTGTTTTCAAAGAGGGAGAGATTAAATGAACTAGAGGAAGAAATACAAAAAATTAAATTGCCCTAAGCAAAGAGGGTTGATTCAGAGAAATAGATACAACATGGGAACAAGAAAGAGATTTAGTGAATAGGAAAACATATACATCATGGGAACAAGAAAGGGATTTAGTGAATAAGAAAATATAAATCTATCGTCCAAGAGGGAGCAGGTACTTGGATGTGTTGGATGAGAATCAGAATGAAGCTAAGGATATTAATGGAGATCTATTGCACAAAGATTTTTGGATTGTTTGGTGAATCATATGATGTTCATGTGGTGTTTCCATCAATGACAAAGAGGGAGATTTTTGGAAACTACAATTGAAATGATTTTTATATTCTCATTGATGTCAAACCTTAACTGGTAAGATAGTTTCTATCTAGGAGAGTACCATATCTTTTGATTGATGAAGAGGATTTGAAAAGATGAGATGAAAAGATAACATTAGAAAAGGTTGAGTTATGTGATACTTCAATGTGTACTTGATTAGTTGGCATATTGAAAAGATAATATGTTGTTTATCTTTAACACCAAGTGAAGAAGAAAGATTGGGAACATAGGCTTAACCGAGAAAAAATGAAGAAATCTAGTTTAAGCTGAGTGATGTTAGTATCGACCAAGCGCTAGTATATGCTAAGAAAATATAGTGTTGATCGAACATCATTAATTCCCAAGTGGCAGATAATTTCCAAGAAGAAAAATGTTAGTGATGACAGAGATACATAGTAATGATTGAGGAGATAAACACATTATTGACTGAGTGTCAGTAGTTATATTTTGAGAAAGAATTGATAACCCTAGCCCACATAGTTGAATTCTTGGGATATGTAAAATATGTTGACATTATTAATGAATGGTATAAAACATTTAATGCATGGTAATCATTTTCTTATGGTTTCAAAGAGAAGTTTGGAGATATATCTAGAAGGAAAAGAAGGAGAACATAATGATGGAAGGATTTGATGAATCTGACCTAAACCTAAGATCTACGGAAGAGATTAAGCAACAAAAGATTAATCTACTTGATCAAGGAGGTATAAGGATAACCTAATTGTGAGGTTGCAAAATAGATAAGAGGTTGATGTTATTGACTGATAAGTCTAAGAAGAAGGTTGAAGAGAATTCCAAACAAATTAGAGATGGAGATGAAAATGAAGGTCAGTTAGTAAATCAGCATATGTGCGAAGTGGATCTATATTTGCAAAGTGAGTTATCCATTTTTCAGATCAAAACCTATTGTTACTTTCTAACCATTGTATCAGTCTAAATCCTTTAATCAAGGTTGACCTAACAATCATTTTGTATAAATCCTTTAATCAAGGTGACACTCTGATGGAATGTTCTTAAGCCCTCTAACAAGGCCACTCTTAATAGGGTGATTAAATCCTTTAACTAGGTCACACCTAATAGTGTGTATTGTAAACCTTTAACTAGGTTGGCTTCTCACCAAGCTAACTTCAGAAGAGTGAAAATCAGTAGCATATTACAAGTGGTTTTTCCCAAATTGGGTTTCCACTATAAATCCTAGTGCTATACTTGTGTGAATGTTATTGTTACCAATTTTTGCATCATTCTCAAATTGGAAAAGCTTAGACAACATTGATGAAAGGTACATTTGCTATATTTTTAATTTTTGGAACATTCAAAATTGATTGAGTACATAAAATAAAGTATAGAATGCTGAAAAATTTGATAATATGTTCACTATTATTTAAATATGAAATACAAGTACAAGACAGTGCATTTTCATCACATATTATTTAAATACTATTTTACAAAGGTACAATGAAATGTTCATATTTCAATTATTTAGAATATATACAATACATTCAGATCCACACAAGCCATGGCAACTCCTAAAACTATATCAGAATAAACACATTGTAAATGTCAAATAAATAGAGAGGTGGAAGGAAAGCCTCCATTGCCTATATGGGAGACCAATTTGTGGCTTTGTGTTGAAGACCCAAGCCCGTATCTCTAGCTTTAAAAAATCTACAAGATAGAATTGAAAAAGGGAGTCAGTTTAGAAGAACTGAGAAATGGAAACTTTCTTAAAATACCTCTACATTACTCTATAAACAACAATGTTCTTATGTAGATAAAGCATTAAAAGATGCAAAAGAGAAGGATGAAAATAGAGAGAAAATCATTTTTTATACTAATGTTGTTTGCTTCATGTATAGATTCAGGTATGAAGACCAAGTAGGTTGTTGATGGGACACACATACATTACAAGTGTGAAACTTTCCAACTGAAGTCATGTAGAGGTGAAGACTGGAGAACTAGAGGAGGCTATTGAGAGAGCATGAATAAGTTTCAGGCATGGGACCTTCTGGCCAAATCATGGTGTTGCAGAAGATTGGTTATTGAAGGGACATGACCTTTGTCATGAAACCTTCTAGCCTAATAAATCAGATTTGCAAGTGCTAAAGGATCATTTTAAATTCATTTCAGAGTTTCAGAATTGCTACAAGTATTTTAACATTTTGCAATAAGTGATACATGAGGTATTTATCTTACTTGGCTATAGTGATTTGTTTTACAAAGCATGTGTTGTCATATAAATAGTATTGAATTCAAGAATGCATGCTAGTCATATGAAAAGATAGTCAAACAAGAGGTCCCACTTTTGAATTAAAATACTGCTATAGTTAATATTTTTAGAATGCAAAGAATCAAACAATTGTGTTATTTATGGAAATATCATGTAATGGTAGCAAAACCATGAGATAACTATTTTTTAAAGTGCCCCTCATAATATATGCTAAAATAAAGAGAAGCATATTAAAGTAGTACAAGGAAGGATAAGGCACCATATTTAGCCAAGCAAGATTCACATAAAAAGATTTAGGATTTGCCTTGAAAAGTGTACCAGTATGCAACCCAGGAGAGTACCTACCATATCTCTATGCAACAAGAGTACTAGGAGAATGAAAAAGATGCATTCATTCAATGATTTCAAAGACATATTCACTATCCTAGTAGATCTTTTGTTGTTCCTAAAGTTTTTACCATTGATTCAAGAATACATTCATTGTTTTGTGCATAAAGTTTTCACTATTCAATGAAGGATGCAAGTGCATCAACTTCAAAATGACATATATATTGATTGCAAGAAATGAAAAGGAAAGTAGAAAGAATGTTTCAAAAAGTGGTAGACTACGAACACAAAAGCAATGATACCTCAGTTCTTGAAGAAAAAATTTAAAGATGATCAAATGACAGAGATTAGATCATAGATATGTCTCAAAGCAGTGACATAGTGAAAGAAAGCAAAAAAAGGAAAAAAAATGACAGGACAACAACAAATGGGAAACCAATATTAATTTGAATTTTATTATACATTTTCTAAGAATTATACATATTTTTCTCATGCGATGTCTGGTGTTCAAAGTTTTGTTTTCTTCAAACCTTATAATGTATTCAGTTGTTTATGCTAAGAATTGGTTAGGATCTAAATAAGGGATAAATAAGAAATAAATTTTGATTATACAAAAGAAGACGCCATAATTTTTATGCTGTAGAACCGCCCAGCAACAAAAAAAAAATGTAAATCTTATACATAAAAGGTTATAGTCACAAGAGTATAGGAAGAGGCTCTGAAAATGAAAGTTTCCTTAAAGGCCAACAGAAGATAACTTTCAATTTTCCTGAGTGTCCACACATCTAGTTTCGTAAGTGCTATGAGTGGTCTTCATCACAGCTGTTTATAAAAAAATGTACAATAGATTTTGATGCAATATTGTATTGAAAAGATGAAACAGAGTAATAGTGGACAAAGAAAGAAGTGCCTAGAATTCACAAGAGAGCCCGTAGTAGCTTGTATTTACAATGGCAGAAAATAATAATCTATCAAATCCCAGAGTATAAAATTTTAAAATCTATAGAGGGCCATGTGAGTGTGGGGTTTAAATTCTAATAACAATCTTTTATGCAGTTATGAAATATTTTGGAACATATATTTCATTCTTATGGCCAACAAAGATAAAAGAGAAAGAGGTGGAAATACCCCACATAAATTTAAAGAGTTCTTTTCATTATCAAAATATACCGGCCACATGAATATACCACCAAAGAAGAACCAAAGGAGTGCACTAAACAGAGCCTTTTCAGCTAGAGAGCTTAGTAAGGCATGAAGAAGAACAACATCAAATGATGGAGGAGCCCCAAAACAAGAGTTTTTTCTTTTCTTTTTTATTCTCAGAAATATCCATATGATTAAAACACTGAAATGTGTCAAATGTAAACATAGAGGTTAATGAATTGTAGCCAGTCATGAAAGAATCAAGCTATGAAATAAACGAAGGCTGCATTCACAATAAATATGTAGAGAATTTTTAAAAAAGGAACAAATTACCAATATGTATCCAAAACGATAGTTGGGTTTTACCTTAGTTTCAAAGTAGAAGTTGAAATCATATCTCAAAAGGGTCTTAATCATGAAACAACAATAGTGTATTGACTTAGAATTCAAGAAACAACAACAAATGGTGAAATTTCCAACTGTGGAAAGAAATCATAGCTAAATAACAACCAAAATTCTTCATCAAACCCTCATGGTAGCTGGGTAGAGTAAAAAATGGAAACAACAACAAATGACCAAAATGAAATTAGGTTGTGGTTAGGGTTTGATCCCTAATATTATAAATTGAATTCCAAATTCCTTTTCAATTCAAGTTAGGATCTTAATGAAAGTCTCAGTTACATATTTTCACTTCATTTTCTAATGCACAAAGGCATTTCATAATTTCCCTTTAATACAAGTTTTAATACTATATGCTTTGTGTTATTCAAATTTATTAGATAGGTTCTTATCTATTAGATTTAAGTTATCTATAAAATATAATATATATTATTAAAATTTAGTTTAAGTTAGATATATTTGATATTTTTAATATTTTGTAAATTTTAGTAATTTACTTAATATTAAATATATCAAGTAGGATTTTGAATTATATTTAATTTATTTAATATTAAGTTTTATTATTTGCAAGATATTAAAATTATTATATATGATTAGGGAATTATAAATAAACCTTTTGCATATTTTCTTTAAGTTATTAAATATATAACTTTGAGATTATCATTTCGAGTCAAGGGGGAGTTCTTTCAGTTCATGATCAGTTATTGGGTAGTTTAAGCATCTTGGAGCTCTTTGGAGGTGATTTTAGAGTTCTCTATGAGTTAGTATCAGTTGGGGAGTCTTTTGGAGTAGTTTGCTTGCAGATTCCAATAGTTACATCCCTGATTTAGTGGGTTTTGTCTTCATATCTGACCCCCTCAGATCATGCATGTTTTATGGAGATTTGGACCAGTTTTGAGGGGATTTTGAATAGCACTTCAGTTATGCATGGCTTGGAGGAGTTCAAGGATCACTTAGACTGCATTTTTTGATAGTTTGACTCCTTATTTCATGAGTTTTTCTTATGCATCCGAGTTAGGGTTTTTTGGACTCTATTTATTGTATTTTCATCTCATTATTGAGGACCTTCTTTTTGGCTCACATGTTTTTCACATCACATACTTGAGAGAAAATTGTAAGGCATTTTGTAGCAGAGATTTTTCCAGCATTGATATATTGATACAACAGTTCCTTCTCATTGGTTTGAATGCAATATTGTGAATTTCCTTGCTTTTATGCTATGTTAACTTTCATCTAAGATTTATTCCTTATTGCATATTCAGATCTTGATACTTGCTATTATAGGTCTTTGTTTGTGTCTATTAACCTTTTGCAAAAAATTGGTGAAGCCTAGTTTCCCTTTCAAAGCAAAAGGTTGTAGGTCCTTGCATAGAATCACTTTTGTAATTGCATGTCTATCTGGGTATTGAGAGCCATAAGTATCTTCAATGATTCATGCTGAATTAATTTAAGTTGCATATCAATTATTAGTGTATCACCTTGTTTAGGTTTAGAATTCATTTAGATTATTCTTTTCTCATCCCTTTTCCCACATAAAAGTTTAGTCATAGGTGATATTCCAAATCCAAAAGGAACCGGCCTAGAATCTGGAGATTCATTCTATCTCCCACAATGAAAATGTTTCCATGTTTCAACAGGATAGCTAGATTCCGCATCAAGCTAGAGGTGCAAGCCTGATTGACAAAAGTTATTTTGATGTGGATGATGTTGAAAGTTTTATATTCTACAAGTTATTTACTCTAGGATAGTGGACTGCAAGTTTTATGTTATTAGTATATGATATAGAGATCAAGTTGAAAGCTGATTAGATATGAGATTGTTGAAGAGATAAAAAGTTGAATTGGTACATCTAGACCTGAGAATAACTGATTCACCCCCCCTCTTAGTTGTTCTAAAATAATTCTAACACCCTATACCCCCAATCCTACAGTCTTCCATATCCTACCCTTTCCTATTAATCTATTCCATCTATCTCCTATCCAATCCCTCTCTTTCATCCATTCATTTTCTAACCAAACATCTCTCTATCCTTCCATCCTCTATTATTCCATGGTTATCCCTTTTCATTGGTCCCAATCCACTAATCATTTTTTCTATCCCATCCTATCCAATCCCTTAATCATCCTTTCATCTTATTCAAACCATCTTTTCTATCAAATCTATGTATATTCTAATACAATCCATTTATTTCCCTTCCATGATTTTCATTCTTATCTTATCCAATCATCTAATCTTCCAATCACATTCTATCCAATCCGCTCATCCCAATAAATTAAAAAATCCAAAAAATCTATATAATCTAAAAGATCCAAAGTTAGTCCAATCACGTGCAATCAATACTAACCCATGCAATCAAATATTTCAATATAGCACGTTAATATTTAATCAAACCATCATCTTAAACAAAATCAGATGATAATGAATTAATCAATTTCAAATCTAATCATCATCATGGGATGTATCCCTCCCAAACCTTGAGGCCCCGCCCTACCCTCCCAATCACTCAATCAGTCAATCAATTAATCAATTGTTTTTCATCTTGACTAGGGGCAACATGTTGGTATGCTTTTGGTTTGTTGTAAATGCTAGCTTATTTCTTGTATGTATTAGTAATTTTTGAATTTATCGTGGTCTTTGCATCCTATTGTCACAAGGGTGGCATGTTCCTCCCTATCATGGCGTTATAAGGCATATGGTTTTATTTGACCTTTTTGGTCACTTAATTAGTATATGGTCATCTTGGTTCCTCATATCTTGGTGCATAACGTGAAGTAGAATATCAAAACTAGGGTGTGCTCTTCCCCTCCTCTCTCTCTAAACATAGTATGATCCCCAAAATCCTTTTGCACTTAGTTAGTTTGATTTTGTATTTTGCATCGAGGCTCATATTTATTTCCTATCCCTACCATATTTTTTGCCCTCCTATTCATTTTGAGAGAACACTCATGTTCTCCAAACCCACATGTCCTCCCGAGGGGGAATACCACTACCTCCTCATTATCCTTCCTCATTTTTCCATGATTGGGGCATCTTCCTTTTCTTTTTCTTTGATGCGATGTCGATTTTGACACTGCATCAAAGAGGAGAAAAATGTAGACACCTAAAATTGTCCATTTTCATTCTAATACTAATTTTTATTAATATTTTCCCTTAACATTATAGTTTATTTTTATTAATTAACTATATTGTTATATTCCTCTATTTATTTCATTAAATTAAATTAAATTAAATAGATTCATTTTCCCTTTGTGTTTAAATTTTATTTAAATAATATAATATATTAAATTCAATTTAATATATTATCCCTCCATTTCTTAATATAAGATAAATTTTATTTACTTTATTTCTCCACTAGCATAAAGTTCTTCTAAACCTTGATTAAATTGAAATTATTTTAATTTAATCCCCTTTTCCTTTCTTTTTTTTTTTGATCTTAGCTTTTGCTAATATTCCTCTAATCTTGATTAAAATATGGATTACCTCTAATGATGTGCACAATCACCTTTTCCAAGTTAGCCACCTCTCCATCTTTTTTCTCCTCTAATCATTTCCAATTCCTCTTTCCCTCTAAAAGAGAAGCTTGACTTTTGCATGTTTCACCTCTTAATCCTAGCCATTCATTTCTTTTGCCTCTTAATCCTAGCCACTCATTTCATTTTCCTCTTCATCTTAGCCACTCCCCATTTGCCTCTTAATCTTGACCGTCCATTATTTTGCCTCTTATTCTTAGCCACCCATTCTTTAAGCTATTATATAAAAAGGAGGCCTCACTCCTCATTTTTATTCTATTGGATCTTCTTTAATATATTAGATAATCTTGATATCATATGTTAGGTAATTAAATGAATCTAGTTTTATTTAAATCTTTCATTGTTATCTTAGATTAGCATTTTCATCCTAATTAGTTGTTATCTCTTGCATTTTCATTTTTAGAAATAGATCTTGCATTTGCATTGTATTATCTTTGTGAAGATTAGGGAAATTTCCTTATACTTATTTTCAATATTTCACTATCAATCGTAGTGAATTTTATTGTATTGTGTTGGGAGAGCACATTCTCAAAATCTCTAAGAGGAAATCAAGCAAGGTTTTGGATGCCCTTGTTTTAGCTCATTAGAGGTTGTAGTGGAAATTTGGTTGCATTCCAAGTTATTTAGCATGCTTATTCTAACTTAAATGTTGTGTATTTATTGTGTTTTCATGCTTTGACTTATGGTGCACTTGTAGGGATTTTCATTTCATACATTTTTTATTCTTTATGCATTTTGTCTTTGGCATCCCATCGGGTGTGTCAAAAATGCATGCAATGAAAATCCCTGCAGTTGCACCACAAATCAAAGTGTAAAAAAACAAGAAATATGAATCATTAAGTTAGAATAAGCATGCTAAACACAAAATTCATTTAAGTAGAAGCACGTGGGATGTCAAAGACAAAGGCATACATACAAAAATCCACAAGAATCCAAGGATCAACATGCCCCATATAAATGACATGTTCAAGAAAAAAAAGTATGATCCAAATGTAAGACAAATTTAAAAGGCCACAAAGGCCCAAAATGAATAAATAAAAAATCACATGGATTCATAAGTTACTAATTGAAGAAATGCATATAAAAGAAAAATCCAAATTGCCATCTAACCTTTCTAATTCACAAGATCTTTACGCTCTTAAATCATCCAAATCTCCATCTTTGAATTCCATTTTAGGTCCTTATATCCAAAAATTCACTATCCTAAATCCATAATTTCCTTCATCCATTTTGCATTCTTATACCCCACAATTTAAACTTTTTTCTCCATCTCCTTCAAAATCCTTTCTTCCACTACTCCACCACCCTCCAAAGTGTGTTCCAATGATGATCTTTCCAAATCATTCATTCATCGATTTAAAAGTCTTCCAACCCCTTATCCTTTATCTCCCAATCTTTCCATACCCATCCACCCCTTTAATCCAAACTTTTTCATAAGTCCTTATACTCCACCCCCCAATCCCTTTCATCTCCCTTTCCACAATTCTATCAACATCTATGAGAAAATGGTCAAAGTTCCTTGGTGTGTGTGTGTGTGTGTCTATATATATATATATATATATATATATATATGTATATGTATGTATATATATATGTATGTATATATATATATATGTATGTATATGTATATATATATATATATATGTATGTATATGTATATATATATATATATATATATGTATGTATATGTATATATATATATATATATATATATGTATGTATATGTATATATATATATATATATATGTATATGTATATATATATATGTATATGTATATGTATATTTATATATGTATATGTATATATATATATATATATATATATATATGTATATGTATATGTATATGTATATATATATATATATATATATGTATATGTATATATATATATACATATACATATATATACATATATATATATATATATATATATATATATATATATATATATATATATATATATATATATATATATATATATATATATATATATATATATATATATATATATATATATATATATATAATAACTAAAAATAAATATAATTTTTTTTAAAAAGACAAAAAAAGAGTAAAAAAAAAATAAAAATAAAAAATTCATCCAATGGTGAAAACTTGGTAATTAGGTGCCTTAGACAAGTACCATGATGAAAACCTAGAAAAAAAGCATCATGTGTAATCCCTCCATCCAACTGCTATTCATCCTTGGGGACAAGTCCTTCTAGCTATCCATCTATCATATCTTCCCTATCATCTACCTACCATACCTATCATATCTTATCCATTCACATATCTTCATCCCCTTGCATTCTATACTTTGGGTCAAGATCCATCCATTCCATGCTATCTACCACATCCCTCATCTACCATCCACTATCCTCCTCTTCCCAAATTTGATCTTGGCTATCCTATTAATTCATCCATCCATTTCTTTATCCATACACTATCTATTATCCTATCTAAGTCCATCAAATTTTTACTTGACATCCTATCCAAACCCTCCATCTCATAAGTCCCTATCTTATTTATTTCCTTTATGTTGCATCCATAATCCTATATATATCCATTTTCCTTTCTTATGTCTTTGATCTTGGTTATCCCATCCATTTCCTCCATTCAACATAACATAATCCCATCTATATCTTCCATATCATATCCCCTATCCTATTCACACCCTCCATCTTATATCCTTTATCTAAATCTATTTCACTTTCATGTCCTTTCTCTTACTTAAAATCTAGTGGCACTAAAACATCAATGCATGCTTTGAACAAATATAAGCCTTGATTCCCTCATGCATGTCCGTTATAAACTATCCTTCTATTTCATGTAACCTTTACCTACTTTTTCTGCCATACTCTAGTATCCCATATCCTAACACTATCCATCTATCTCATAAATCCTTAATCCACCATCTCTCCACCCTTCATCCTCCATACCATATCACTTTCCTCCCCTTAGATCCTTTACACACCATGCTTCCATATGATACATTTTTATCTTTCATCTTTCCATCTTCATTATCCTCCTTTTAGTGTGTGCAATTTAACTCATTTTCCACATGGTTCTTGGATCTCCATCCCTATACCCTCAATCCTATAGTCTCCTATATCCTACCCTTACCTATCCATTCATTCCATATATCTCCTATCCAATCCCTCCATTCCATCCATTCATTTTCTAGCCAAACATCTCTCCACCCTTTCATCCTCTAAAATTCCTTGGCTATCCCTTGTCATTGGTCCCAATCCACTTATCATTTTTTCTATCCCATCCTATCCAATCCCTTAATCACCCTTTCATCTTATTCATACCATCTTGTATATCTAATATATTTATCTTCTAATCCAATGCATTTATTCCCATTCCATGGTTTTTAATATCATCTTATACAATCATCTTCTCTTCCAATCCCATTCTATCCAATCCACTCATCCCAATCAATTAAAAAATCTTAAAAATTAAAAAATCCCTATAATCTATCAAATTCGAAGTCAGTCCAATCAAGTGGAATCAATACTAATCCATGTAATCAAATCTTGCAATCTAGCATATTAATTTTTAATCAAGGCATTGTCTTAAACCAAATCAGGTGATAACTAATTGATCTATTTCAAATCCAATCATCATCATGGGATGCATCCTTCCCAATCCTTAAGGCTCTTTCCCCCCAATCATTCACTCACTCAATCAATCAATTGGTTTTCAGATTGACTAGGGGAAACATGTTGGTTTTATTTTGGTTTGTTGTGCATGCTATCTTATTTCTCAAGTATGTATTATTAGTTTTCACATCTATCATGGTCTTTTCATCCTAATATCACAAGGCCATCATGGTCTTCCATATCATGGCATCATAACACATATGGTTGTATTTGACATTTTTTATCACTTAATTGGCACATGCTCATCTTGGTTCCTCATATTTTGGTGGATAATGTCAAGTACAATATAAAAACTAGGATGCTCTCTCTCTCTCTCTCTCTCTCTCTCTCTCTCTCTCTCTCTCTCTCTCTCTCTCTCTCTCTCTCTCTCTCTCTCTCTCTCTCTCTCCTCAACACAATATAATCCCCAAAATCCTTGTGTATTTAGTTAGCTTCATTTCACATTTTTTTATCGAGGCTCCTATTTATTTCCTACTCCTACCATATTTGTTCTCCTCCTATTTATTTCAAGAGAACACCCATGTTCTCCAAACCCACATGTCCTCTTGAGGGGGCATACCACTACCTCCTCATCATCCTTCCTCATCCTTCCATGATCGAGGCATCTTCCTTTTCTTTTTCTTTGACACGACGTCAATTTTGACACCACATCAAAGAGGGGTAAAATGTAGACACCTAAAATTGTCCATTCACATTCCAATATTAATTTTCATTAATATTTTCGCTTAACATTATAGTTGATTTTTATTAATTGAGAATATTTTTTATTTCTCTATTTATTTAATTAAATTAAATTTAATTAAATAAATTTATTTTCCCTTTGTATTTAAATTTTATTTAAGCACTATAATATATTATCCCTCCATTTCTTAAGATAAAATAATTTTTATTTACTTTATTTCTCAACTACCCCAAAGCTTTTCTAAACCTTGATTAAATTAAAATTATTTTAATTTACTCTTTCCCTTTTTTTTAATCTTAGCTATTGGTAATATTCCTCTAATCTTGATTAAAAGGTGGATTGCATCTAATCATGTGCACACTCACTTTTTCCAAGGTAGTCACCTCTCCATCTTTTTTCTCCTCCAATCATTTCAAATTTCTCTTGCCCTCTAAAAGTGAAGTTTGAATTTTGCATGTTTTGCCTCTTAATGCTATCAACTCATTTCTTTTGCCTCTTAATCCCAGCCACTCATTTCTTTTTCCTCTTCATCTTAGCCACTGCCCTTTTGCCTCTTAATCTTGGCCATCCATTCTTTTGGTTCTTAATCTTGGCCACTTATTTTTTAAACTATTCTATAAAAATGAGGCCTCACTCCTCATTTTCATTCTATTATATCTTCTTGCATCTCTTAGATAGTCTTGATATCACATGCTAGGTAATGGAATGAATCTATTTTTTGTTTCAATCTTACATTCTTATCTTAGACTAGCATTTTCATTCTAACTAGTTGTTATCTCTTGCATTTTCATTTTTTAGAAATAGATTTTACATTTGCATTGAATCATGTTTGTGAAGATTGGGGAGATTTCCTTATACTTGTTCTCAATCTTTTACCATCAATCATAGTGGGATTTTATTGTATTATGTTGGGAGAGAACACCAACAAAATCTATAAAAGAAAATCAAATAAGGTTTTGGGTGCCCTTGTTTTAGCTCATCAGAGGTTGTAGTATAAATTTGGTTGCTTTACAAGCTATTTAGCATGCTTATTCTAACTTGAATTCTTCACATTTCTTGTGTTTTCATGCTTTGATTTGTGGTATAGCTGTAGGGATTTTCATTGCATACAGTATTCTATTAATCCCTTTATACTCATGTATGCATTTGATTCTTGGAGTACCTTACTACTTTATGTTTTGATTAAAATTGAGTGGGAAACTCCTCGATTTGCAGGTATTTTAAACTACCCGATGTGGAGCTAGACATTTTCTTGTACTACATTGGTATTGTCTTAGGTTTTTGGCCAAGTTCATCGATTGACATCTGCATCTTCTCACTAATGTTTGTGTAGATTGGTTTCTCTTCCTGTTGATTGATGTCTCTTCACTCACTAGACTAAGAGTTTTTGTCTTAGAGATTCACTAGTCAATAATTGATGTCTACACAAATTCACCATTTGTGCAACATAAACTGAAGTCTTTGTCTGCTCATTTGTGTCTCTACCCAGTTTGTCTTTGCAAGTACTTTTGGGATCTGGGTGTTTGACCAGTATATTTGGGTAGCTCTGCAGAGGGTCCTTGGGTGCATTTATGGCCTAATCACAATAATTTGAGGATTCTTGATAGTCTATTTTCTTATCCTTGAGGTTAAAAGGTAAATGAAATTGTATACCTAATCATAGTAAAAATACCTATTTTGGCTTGAAAAGAATACTTGTGTTATGGGATTGATTTGACAATTCACCTCCTTTATGTTATTTGTGAATGCTTGCCAAGTTAGACTCCTGAGGTCCATGGACATTATCTAGATCATTTTAGGGAAAAATAGAGAATGTGTATTCTCTATTCCAAGTGTATGTTGGATCACTTGGGAATCTTTGGATGTGCGTGTAAGACTTCCACTTGTGTGCAAACTTGTGACATTCGTGATGCTATCTTGAGATGTGTTTTAATGATTATATTTTATTTAAGTGATGCACTTGGATATATAATATTGATGCTATGTTTACTAATATTTCAAAAAAAAATTGTTAATTGCATATTTTACCCTTTGTCTCTAAGGGTTCCTTAGCAAAGGACTACATTTGGTATTAGATCTCATGTTCATACATTGAAATCTCTATTTTATGGTCCCATTATGTTTGGTGTGAGTGATGTGTGGTTGTTATACCTTCGATGGTCATCATTTATTATTGTTTCCTTAGTGTTCTTGTTGAGCTTATTTTATGTGATTTTGACCCATGCTTTAATTTTATTTGAAGCATACCTCCTAGACGTAGATGTGGTTGGTAGAATGCCCACCAAGATGACCATGAAGAGGAAAACCATGAGGAGGAACACCATAAAGAAGAGGATAAAGAGGAGGAGCATCATGAGGATCACCATGAGGACCATATTGAGGGCCATGGTAGTGATGATGGGAACCCCCTATTGACTCAATTGATGTAGGAGCTTATATCTTGGTTGGGACCTCATTAGGAGGATTCTCAACATGGGGATTCTTGGATATATGAGAATTAGGAGAGGAGAGAGTGTGAGAATTATCCTACTCCACAAGTTTTTAGAGAGAAAATTAGGACAAAAAAGGTAGAGGGGGATACAAATTGCATTTTTGTAGGATTTATGAGAGATCTCATGTAGTCTTGACCACCTTTCTTTTATAGTAAGGGAAATGATAGTAAGGCCAAGACTTGGCTGTTAAACCTTGGATGTTGCTTCTCTATAAAAACTTATGTGAGAAACCTTAGAGACCAATATGATATCATGTACTTTAAATATTTTGTGTCTATTTGGTGGTACATAGAGGAGAAAAAAATCCAGTTGGATATTTCTACTATCTATTGGGAGATATTTGAGCAGCATTTTTGTGAGCATTTACTTTTTGAGAAGTATAGAGAGACACGTGCTAATAAGCTCCTTGAGATTTGATAGAGGACTATGTCAGTGCATCATTATGAGAAGATGTTCTTTGATTTGAGGTAATATTCTTGTTATAACCATGATGAGCCCTTTGTAAATGTAACACTTTAGTCGGTGCCTTAATGGCCGTATTATTAGAGATGTCTGTATGCATCAACCTAGGACACTTTCATTTATTGCTGAGAAGGAGAGATTTTATAAGAGAAATATTATTAGAGATTTTAGTAGGAGGATAGGTGCACAAGATCATAGTGCATACCCTTCTAGGACATCTACATAGGGTATACAATTACAACCCATAGGATCATCTTGTGTACATTTTGCACCACCTAGGGTAGGCCATCAATAGTGATGTAGATAGAGGAATTTATAGGGTCCATCCCATAGGAAAAGTTATGGTAGTCACCATCCAATAAAACACATTTTTTCACATCATAGGAATAGGTCCCATAGTTAGGTATCAAGGAGTAAACCTCAGAGTAGGCAATGGAGCTCTAGTAAGGGTAGTTTCTTTTAGTCGAGTGTGCTGAATATAGGTTATGGTAGTTGTAGAGGGACATATTTCTCTTGTAGTTAGCACAAAAATATTAAAACATACTATCCTTAGAGGTCATCTGTAGGACCAATTCAAGGGCAACCTATTTCTTATCCTACAAATAGGGATGTAGGTAGATCCTATAGAGTCTTTGTGATGATTGTCAATTTTTGAGATAAGAACCATGACACCATTATGGAGAATAAAGGTGTTTTTCATGGTATTTCTATCTCTATATTGTTTGATTCAAGTACTACAGATTCTTTTATTTCCCCCTATATTGTTCAATGATGTTGGATAGTGCAAACATGACAAGTTGATAGTTGGTAGGTTAGGTTAGAAACATGTTTTAGAGTGACCATAGACTCCTATGTTCATGGTTTTGAGTTGGATTTGGGAACCTTCACCATGATAGTAGATCTTCATGTCCTACCATTGGTACCATTGGTACCTTATGGAATTATGTTGGATGTGGATTGGTTAACTTACCACAAGGAAAGTATTGATTTATGATGTAAGTTAGTATAGTGCGTGTATGACATAGGTTGGTGTGTAGAGATTGTAGGGGTTCAAAGACCTATTTCACTTTGTATGATCTTATCTAAGAAACTAAAGCAGAGTATGTGATACGGTTGTCAATTATTTACAGTCTTCAATAGTAACCTTGATGGGATTGAGGGTTGATAGGTGTCTCTTTATGATCACCCACTTCTTTGTGAGTTCATAGAAATGTTTCCAAATGAGATCTCAGGCATGTTGCCTCATTGTGACATACATTTTTGCATTGATCTCATTCCTAGAGTTGAGCCTATTTCTTAGGAACCTTACCACATGACTACTCAAGAGTTGAGTGAGATTTGATTATAGTTAGAGGATTTCTTGGCCAAGGTCCATGTCCATCCTTGTGTATCCCCATGGGGTACACCAGTCATCTTCATGAAGAAGAATGATATACCATTGCTTTGTATATTGACTACTAGCAGTCAAACAAGGTGATGGTGAAGAACTAATACCCCTTGCCAAGTATAGATGATTTGTTTTATTAGATGAAGGAAGTGATAGTGTTCTTAAAGATATATCTTAAGTTGGGGTACTATAAGATTTGTATCCATGAGGCTAACATTCATCAGACAACTTTTTGCACTTGTTATGGGCATTATGAGTTTATGGTTTTAACCTTCAGGTTGACCAATACTCCTTTGGGATTCACAAGTTTGATGAATGGTGTGTTTTCAACCCATCTTGACCACTTTGTTGTTGTTTTTTTGGATGAATATTTGGTATATTCAAGGACTATAGAGGAACATGAGGTCCATTTGCATCAGCTATTATGGTGTTTATGTCACCAGTAGTTGTATGGAAACCTTTCCAAATGTGATTTCATCTAGACTAAGGTGAAGTATTTGGGCCATATCATCTTTGGAGAGGGTATTTTGGTGGATCCTTCAAAGATCCAAGCTATTATGTATTGGCCAATGCTAACTAGTGTTCATGAGGTTCATAGTTTCATGGTTTTAATGGGTTACTACTATTGATTTGTGAAGGATTTCTCTTAGTTGGATCATCCTATCACTTCCCTTTAGAGGAAAGGGAAGAAGTTTATTTGGTTTGTATAGTGTGAGTTAGCATTTTAGGATCTCATGGAGCATTTTACTAACATGCCTATCATGGTAGTGCCAGATCCTACGTGTGAGTTCATGGTGTGCACTGATGCATCTTTGGAGGGTGTGGGGGTAGTTCTTATGTAGGAGGGATGAATGATTCAATATGAGTCTAGAAAGCTTAGGGATCATGAGATGAACTAACCCACCCATTATTTGGATTTAGTGGTAGTTGTCCATATTCTAGTGCACTAGAGACATTTTCTTTTGGGTCACAAGTTTGAGTTGTAGAGCGATTATTGTAGCTTGCACAATATATTTTCTCTAAAAAAATTGAATATGCGACAACATTTTTGGATAGATATTTTTTGTGAGTATGATTTGTATGTTCATTACATCAAGGGGAAGCAAAATGTTTTTGTAAATGCCTTTAGTAGGAGAAGATGTGATATATCTATTTTATCATGTTTTTTGTGGATTTACGTAGCTGTATCCTAGAGGAATTGCCTAGTGATACGTGGTATCAAGAGGTTAGAGAAGGGATTGAGTCTAGATACACCCTTGTAGGGAATTTCTTAGGTTACTCTTTAGAATTAGGTGGGATTTTAAAACACCATGAGTGTATTTATGTGCAAGTTCTAGGTGATCTTTTTTCATTGGTTTTGTTAGAGGCAAATCATGCACCATATTCCATACACCTTGGCATCAAGAAGATGCATGCCAACCTTAGACAATTATACTTTTGGTTAGGGATGAGGCATAATGTTTCCAATTTTCTAGCTATATGTCTTGAGCGCCAGAGAGTGAAGGTAGAACATTGACATTCTAGAGGTCTTTTTGAGCCACATTCTATTCCTGAATTTAAGTGGGACACTATATCTATTGATCACATTATGTGGCTGCCTATTTTGTCACATCTTCATGATGCTATTATGGTTATAATGGATAGTTTTTCCAAGGTGGCTCATTTTTCACCCATGAGGACTTCTTATACAACTTCTTTACTAGCACATGTGTTCATAGAGGATGTAGTTTGGTTGCATGGAATACCTCGCATGATTATTTAGATAGAGATCCATTGTTTGATTTTTCACTATGGACATCTCTCCAACATGAATTAGACTTGTAGCTTAATTTTAGTTAAAATTATCACTCTAAGACCAATGGTCAAACAAAGTGGGTGAATCAAGTTCTTGAGGACATGCTTCACATGTATGTGATGAATAAATAGATGAGGTGTGAGGACTATTTGTACTTTGTTGAGTTTACATTTAATAATGGTTACCATAGTTCTCTTGGAATGTCACCTTTGCAAGCCTTGTATGGTTGACCATTCCATACACATTTGAGTTTGGATTAGTTAGAGGACCAAGTTGTTTTGGGTCCTAAGATGCTGCAAGATATGGAGTAGTAGGTTTTTCATATTAGAGAGAATTTGGTTATTACTTAGGATTAGAAGAAGTATGTTGATGTACATAGACTTGATCCTCACTTTTTAGTTAGTGACCATGTGTTTCTGTGAGTTCATCCATTGAAGGGCCCCATCCACAATGGGAAAGGATCTAAGCTAGCATCACATTTTTTTGGACCTTTTGAGATCATTGAGAGGATTGGTGATGTTTTATATCACTTGGTGTTTCTATCTATCCTATCACACATCTGTGATGTTTTTCATGTTTTTATATTCAGATAGTATATTCCTAATGTGATCCATTTTCTTGATTGAGGTGCTTTATAGGTAGAGGATGTACAAATTTCTTTAGAGCCAATATGAATTCTTTATCATTAGAGGTTGACCCATAGGGGAAAAGACATAGAGCAGGTAAGGGTCCAATGGGACCTGAGTGATGAGACTTCTACTACATGGGAGGATGCCTCATGATTGAGTTTTGTACCCTTAATTTTTTCTCTCTTCTAGGAGTAAGCCTCTTCCTATAGGGAAGGATGTAGTGTCTCCCATGTTTACATTTTTCTCCATGTTAATTTTGACCCAAGATATACTCTTGTTTATTATATGTGATTATCTACATGATTGTATGCATTGATGACAATTTATTATTTTGGTTGCTGGTATCTTGGCTATGGTAGATGGATAGATTATGTTAATATCTTAGTTTGATCATATCCACATGGTGATGCTAGTGATGTAACATGATGCCTTTGCATTGTGGATATATTATTTAATTACTTTTAGTGATTTATGCTCAGAATAGTTTTAATATTTCTTATTTAAATGATTTCAAATTTAAATGAAATATTAACTTAATGATATGATGTTTATTACTTTACTACAAAATTGCTATGAATTTTGCCCATTGCATTGGTACAAAGTGAGATGGAGTCATAGTCACTCATTCATGAGATCTACATGATGTACCACTCTCCATTGTTGTTATCATGTATTATATGTACTTTAACTATTTATATTATGAGCATCTACACTTGATGTTTACTTATTTCAGTAAACAGTTACCAGACACATTCCACTTGAGTTGCATGATTTGAGTGTGTATATATCCCTGACAGTGGTAAAGGAGATAGTAGCTTTGACCTTGGATACTAAGCCAATGTAGTCCCTGAATGGATGACATATTTGTATTATTATATTATTTGGACCTCTGATATATGATTGGTAAATCTGGACTCATATTGCATTTTTGATAGACCAGTGACTGTTTGTGCATTAGAGTTCCCACAATTGTTGCAAAAGGATTTAATTTAAAAAGCTAATTTTAATATTTATTGGGGATTTTAATTTTAATTGCTGGCTAATTTTTTGTAGTTGGATTGCAAATATCTAGAATTAATTTGTTTAATATGGCAAAGGGTCAATTAGATTATTGAAAATTTTTAAATAATCTATTTTTCTAGTCACATTTGAAAAGTGGTTTTTATGTTGGAAAAGTGAGTTTTTCACTAAATTCTCATATTATGTTTTGAGAAGAATTGGGATTTTGCTCCAAACCTTTTTGGAGAAAATTGATCCTTTGTTGATTGTGTTTGAATTGGGCATTAGATATTTGTGAGGAGAGGCTCGTTGGATTTGTGACAAGATTATTCCATGTTTTCAAAGATCTCAACCATTTTCGTCGATCTTGAATTTTTGCCTTGCATTCTAATTTTTCACCATTTGTGTGAGGCAAGGAATCTAACCATTTTAATTTGGCTTCATGTTTTTGAACAAAACATGTTGCAATAGATTAGTGGGTTGAGAATTAGTATTTCTCCATATTTTTGTTTGCTTTCATCACTCGGTTGGATGGGTGTGAGCAATTGTTCATTTTCTCATTTGGGGTTTTACATTTTTGTATGGTTATGCTACTAGATTTTGCATACATCCCCGCAATTTGAATTTTATTGGACTTATGGAATTCTAGGGTCAAACTAGGAATTGGATTTTAATTTCATTGATCTATGAGATGGTTGAATTTTGGGTGTTTTTGTATTTTCCTCATTTTATGTACCACTCAGATTGGGTCTAATACCTTGTTGGGAATGGATGAGTAATTAATCTTGGTATCCTTTCATGTCTATTTAATGATTTAAAAGACACAATGGATATAGAACATTCCAATTATATTTTACAAAATCTGAATATGCCTTGAAGAATTAATTTTGTTGATTTTCACTTGTCAAAATTTGTTGAAAATTAGGTTTATTGGTTAATTTTGACCTTTGAGAGTTTCCTCGTGTTCTAAAGAGATGTATTATGGACTCCATGGTAATCTATGCTCTTGGTGTAGTGGCCAATCAAGCGGTGTGCTTTTGGGCCTTTGGCTATGTTTTCTCATCTTGCATTCTTAAGTGTTGAGTGGATTTATCCTCCAATCTTTCCTTGTACCCTTGATGTTTTTTATTCTGTCATTGGTGTAGACCATGACAATGATTCTTTTATGTATGTACTCATGCAGATGAGTGAATGAAGCCACTATTACCATCCTTGGGTAGCCAAGTGGATGAAGAGCTTATTGTATCCTCAGGTAGATCAAGTTGAGAATACCTTGTTGTTCTCTATCTTGGGATTTTGAGCCTTGGACTAGGTACATTCCATATTCATAGGGAGTATCTCCTTATGCTAACCGTGGAATAGAAGTAACTACAATAGAGGTATTTAGGAGTTTACTAATAAGTGATAATGTAATAAAATAATTGGGTTTAAACACTAAAGCATGATTAATTGGTATTCCTTGGATGTCAGGTTTGACCCTTATGTGCGATTTGGAAAGTATTACACCCTGAATGTCAAGATTGACCCTTGTGTGGGTGGTAGAAGGTATTTGCACCCCATATGTCAGGATTGACCCTTGTGTGGGTGGTAGATGATACTTGAGACCTAGGTCTCAGCATTGACACTTGTGTGGGAAGTATACTCCCTATGGTTTTTACTCTTGTGTCTAGGTCTAGCAGTGTTGAATAAAACCTTGATAAGCTGGTATTTGTGCTTGTGATTGAAATTGGATGTTGGTTTTCATGTTGAGTGATCTCCATGTTTCTTGTAGCTTTCATTCTGTACTTGCATTGGATTATTGTATCCCTAGTATGAGACTCTAGATCTTGGTGTGTGTGTTGGCTACTCCTTGCTTGTGAGTTATTTTGTAGTTGTACCTAGGTTACTATCTCTACAAGAACAGTGGGGTGGGCCTGAGGGTTCCATGTGGTAGGATGGCATTGCATTACTATATCACTACTGGGCAGTGGTGTACATGTGGTGGGATTCCTTCAAATTTGGAGTGTTTGAGCATTAAGAGACTTGTACTATGCCACACTTGATTCAAGTTGTATGTACTTATTTTTATTCTATTTATGTTATTAGCTTAGTTTCATTGATATATATGCTCTTGATCCTTTTATACTCATGTACATATGTGATTCTTAGAGTATTGTAGTGATTAATATTTTGTTTGAAATCAAGTGGGTAATACCTTGATATGCAGGTATTCGATACTCGATGTGGAGCTAGATGTTTTCCAGCCATATGTTGGTGTTATCTTAGGTTTTTGGCTTATTGTTTTGTATTTTTTGAGCCAAGTTCATAGATCAAGGTTAGTGTCTACTCACTTCTTTTTTCACAGATTAACATCTTTGACCTCACTAGACTGAGACTTTTTATCTTAGAGATTCACCAGTTGAGAATCGATCTTTGTGCAGATCAACACCTACACAATGTAAATCAATGTATTCATCTTCTCATCAGCATGTTCACCTAGATTTCCTTTACAAGTATTTTTTGGATCTAGCTGTTTGAATGGTGGATTTGGGTAGTTCTTCAAAGGGTTCATTCGTGCCTTTCTAGCCTAGTCACAATTGTTTGTGGATTGTTGATAGTGTATTTTATTATCCTTATGGTTAAAATGTATATGAACTTGTATTGCTAAACATAGTAGGAATATCTATTTAGGCTTAAAAATAGCACTCGCATTCTAGGATTGATTTGGCCATTTGCCTCTTTTATATTAGCCATGAATGCTTTCCAATTTAGCCTCTTGAGATTCATGGAGGTTGTTAGGATCCTTGTAGGGAAATATTAGGAATGTGTGTTCTCTCTCTATTTAAAGTGTATGCTAGATCCCTTGGGAACCTTTGAAAGTTCTTGTAAGACTTCTTCTTATGTGCGAACTTGTGACATTTGCGATGTTATCTTGAGATGTTTTTTAATGCTTATGTTTTTCTTAGGTTCTTTACTTGGATACATAATATTGATTCTATGTTTACTTATATTTCAAAAAAATTTATTAAGTGTATATTTTACCCTTTGATTCCAAGGGTTCCCTAGAAGGACATTACAATCTGTGTGTGCATGTGTGTGTGGGCTTATGCAAATATGTATGTATAGACATAATGCCTCTAAGTAAGAATTGTATTATAATTGGGTTGGGGGTCTGACTTGATTGGATAGAGATTCTAGTGGTAGGAATGAGGTCATGAGGTTGAGCCCCCTTCCAACATGGTATTGGAGGGCATGTTGTGCCAGTACCACTGTTTACCTAGTGCACTACATGTTATAGGGGGTGCCCAATTCGTACAGTCTAGTAAAAGAAGAAGAAATAATTGGATTAGAATAAACATGATTTTTTTTTACCATAGTGGCCCTTATTCTATTGACTTAAGAAGATCAATTTGATTTTTATTTTCAATATGAATTTTTCTTAATGCAATTCATTAAGAAAAAAAATTAAATATTGATTGTTTTAAGATAATTAGGTCATTGATATTTTATTTTAGAAATAGTTATTCTCCATATCTAAAACATTTATCCCATGTCTCCATGTGGTTGTTAAGAGATGAAGCATTCCCATGCAAATTTTTAATTATAGGATGAGGATAATTTTAAATCTTTCCTATTTTAATGGAGTAGTTGCTCCATGTGAATTGAAAATAAGCTTTAAAAAGAAATTAAGGCAGGGAAATTTTTCTCCTTTTCACTCACCTCAAATATTTCCTCCAAGTTTTACCTGCAAAAATTAATAATATTACTTTCATTCAAAAAATAAAATTAAAGATGATTGCTTAAAAATAAGTAAAAATAAATAAATTATCATGGGGCCATTAGCTCCACAAATTTCTCCTTAAAATGTTGAGTTGTGGCTACTAACCAAAATACTAGGAGAAAAAACATATTAAAATGCCCTTATAATCATTAAACGTACGTAGACAATAATTAGCCAATAAGATTTCTATGTGGACTTACCAATCCACAATTGATCTAAAAACTTGTCGTACACTCCTAATTAAAAATATAAAGCCGTGTCACACTTTTATAATGGAAATGAAAAATAATGATTCAATTTTTAAAATTGAATCACTAAAAAGTAGGATATATATGTTGATATTTTATAAATGACGTAAACTAATAGAAAGTTTAATTTTTAATATATTTTATCTTTTTAGTTTTTGTTAAAAATAATTTTTTTTATAGAAATATAGTTTTTAATAAAATAAAAACTAAAATTTAGTTGTTGATAAATGCTGAAATTGAAGTTACATCATTTGTCAACCTTTATATAGTATTCTTTCTTTTTTTATTCAATTTTTCTATGTGTATAGATAACTTGAAACTTTAGTGCATGGATATATTTTTTCACTAGTTTTAAAAATGAATATTCAAATACAAAATAAAAAAATTACGTGTACTGAAATATATCTCTTTCCATTTGATGTCACCTTTTGTCTTAACTATTCATTCAAAATAGACTTAAATTATATCCTCTTGATATAGATTCTTTTCCTAATACATCATATTTTGTTAAAAAATTTTAAATAAATTTTAATATTGTTCCATGACAAGATAATCAACCCCATATTTTTGTGCTACTATCTACTTTTAATAAAAAATAAATATAAAATACAAAAAGTAATTAAAATATTAAAAAGATATATTTTTAGAAAATTTCACTTATATATACAAAAGGGTATTTTTATATATTTTTTAAAATATCAATAAAAGGAGTAGGAGTTATTGAAACATCACTTTTTATTTTATTTTAATTGGATCCAAAGTTGTCTAAACTATGCATTCAATAGACACTTCCAATCAGAAAAGTTGAGACACATATCTAACTTAGCTATAATGAATCTAGCTAGACCATATGTTTGACCTAAACTAATTTATGATAAGAAATAATTAAATTTAGTTGTCCTAATAAGATTATGTACACCTTTGTACTTTTACCATCGTATACCATTATCTTATGCTTCTAAGCTATTTTTATGTCATTGAGAGCTGGTGACAACTGTCAACCTAATAGTTGTTCTAATTTTTCATCACGTCACCTTTGCTCAGAAGGTGCATTATTTGAACCTATCGAACACTTGCTATAGGTGTTAGTTGACGGAGCATAAGATCAAGGATTTCCCTTTGGCTACCCCTCAGGTCAAGCCACTACCAAAGGAAGCACCTTCTAAATATTTAGAGGTGGGGAAAAAGGTGGAATGGACTATGGTTTCATGAAAAGGAAGGAACGCCTCAGTTTCTAAGAAGGCTCAAGCCACTTCCACAACTGCTTCACTGCCGACTACTCCTGTTGCAGAGAACCCTCCTACTGCCGAAGTACCAGCAGTTGCTTTGCCTATTTCACACCCTTTTTCATAGGGGAAAGCTCCAGCTCTAGCTGCATGGTCTTCCACCCCTAAGGTGGTGCTCACTTCACATGTTGTTTCATTTTTATCCTCTCAGACTTTACATCAGTCTCATAGCCTTGATGGTCAGGTAGAAGACCTAGAGGAAAAATGATGGTGTATCTCTTTTGGAGATTTATCCACTAGTTTTGGTACAATTCCAACCTTCTTGTAGAATAGTTTCTCCTCTATTGAGGACAAGGAAAACATGCAAGAGTTTCCATGAATTTTTTTTATCTTAGAATGTGCAAGGTCTAATTGACCTCTCTAGAAAGTACTATGTTCAAGATACCCACTGCAGACTTCATAGTCTAGATGTTTTATGTTTGCAAGAAGTTAAAATTTCTATTTTTTTTCTTACTTTTGCATGTCGCGTCATCTGGCAGGATGCCATTATTTTTTCTTCTTAGCATGAAGCTTGTTAGGGTGGTGGCATAACTATTCTATCACCTTGCCTTCATTCTACTGTTATTGCACATGGGTCTGACCCAATGTAGCATGTTGCTTGGATCTTGCTGTTATTTTATAATCATTCTTTTGGCATTATTAATATTTATGCTTCCAATGATGTTGTAGAAAGATCTCAACTTTGGTGTTGGTTGGTGGATAATTTTCCTCCAGCAACTTGGGTGATGTGTGGGGACTTTAATATGGTTGAGCTAGACTCTGACAATAAAGGAATTTTTCCTTTTTGATGGACAGATGGAGAGAGAGAAGCATGATACTATATGTGCAATAAATTGGGCCTTTTTGATTCCAATGCTAACTATCGTCAATAGAGTAGGTTCTGACACACTTGGTCTAATTTTAGAGTTGGTTCTGACCAATTAATCAAGAGATTAGATCATGCTATGATATATGCTCAATATTTTTTCTCTTTTTCTGAAGATTGGGATTTGCCTGTCATTCCCTTGATAGATGTGACCTTGTCAGATCATTACCCCATCTTTTTTACCATAATGTGGCATTCCTCTACCCAACAGGCTACTCATACTCAATTTTTTCTCAACACATCTATGCTGACACATGCTTCCACCATTGCTCACATTCTTTGTGTTTGGAATTTAGAGCCTCAGCCCCACAACCACACTGGTTAGATCTAGTGGTGGAATGATGCCATCACCCATATTGCCAGATTTGTCTGCATTTATAGCCGTCAGTTGGCTTTCTATAGGAAACTTGCCTATGAAGCCAACACCAAAGCTCTTCTCAATGCTTCTGATGCCTTTTCTCTAAGTCCCTTTGAAGTGGAGCTTCAACTTAAGCTTTCTCAGCTTCGCCATGAGAAGAAAATTGCTGACAATTATGCTACTCGGGGAGCTCAAATCAAAGCTCACCTCCATTGGTTGGAGGTGGATGATAAAGCTTCTAAATAATTTTTCCATGCTCTTAGAGCCTATCATACCAACTTTGGTATTCAAAAGATCAAACAAGGTCATGAAACCCTTTCTGAGCTTCTTGATATTCTTCAAGCTTTAGTTCAACACTATGAAAAAGTGTTTGCTTCTCAGGGAAATTTTGCTGCTTAGGAGGATTCTCTCAAGGCATGTATTTTTGTTACTTTCAACTACCTAGCAGTCGAGAACTGAGCCTTCTATGAGAAACTTCTCACTATCAATGACCTTAAAGAGGCTATCTCTTCTATGGTAGATGATAAGTCCCCAGGGTGTGATGGATTTCCTTGTGAATTCTATAAGCATTTGTGAGATGCTATAGGTCCTGACCTGCATAAAGTTTATCTTGAGGCCTACCATAATAAAAGTTTGGGTGCTATCATAAATAAAGGGAATATTAAGTTCATACCTAAAGCTAGTGACCCTAAAGATATCTACAATTAGAGGCCCATCACTTTGTTGAATGTCTCCTACAAGATCATTACTAAGGCTTTATCTCTCAAAATCAAACATCTCCTTTTACTTATTGTTTGCTCTGAGAAAACTAGTTTCATTAATTCTAGATATATCCTTGACAATATTATTTCTATTTGGGAAGGAATGGAGTGGGCCCATCAATCCAAGCAACCTATGCTATTTCTTAAGATTGATTTTTCCAAAGCTTATGATTGCATTGAATGGCCTTTCATTCTTGCTATGCTACAAGCCATTGGTTTTGGTCTCAATTTTTTGTAGTCTATGGAAATTATTTTTGGTGATGCCTCTGCCTACATTACTATCAATGGAACCTAGTCTGACACCTTTGGGCTTTTCAGGTCCATTCGTTAGGGTTTCCGCTTGGCCCCTACATTATATGTGCTTGTTGCTGAAGGCTTTGGGTACCTTCTTTCCAATTATATCCCCTCTGGATTAGTTTTTGGCATTTCTCTTCTAGATTCTCCTTCTCAACTTGTTAATGGTCACTTTGCTAATGAATCCTTTCTCACTCTCCTTGAGGATGAGGATAATATTTCTAATGCCTTACAATACTTTGATACTCTTTATCAAGCCTCTAGGTTTACTATTCAATGGCACATGACCCTTTTCTATAGACAATCTTTCCTGCCTGCCCCTCCTTGGCTTGCTAAGTTTGATTGGAAATAGGTTCATCATGGGGAAGTTTTGAACTTCTTGGGCATTCCCTTTTCCTTCCATAGCTCTCCTATGGATTTATGAAATTCTATGATTACTAATATTGAAAAGAAGCTTCAGTATTGGATCTGTAAACCCCTTTCTCTTGCAGGGTAATTCTAGATTTGTTCTAAGGTTTTGGTTGCTACCCATGTTTACTATTCTTCTTACTAGGATGCCTTTAAAGCTTCATACCTAAAGCTAGAGCACCTTCTCAGAGACTTCCTCTAGGCTTCAGGAGCTGATGGTCATGTGTTTCATAGAGTTTATTGGGAGTATTATTGTCTCCCTAGATATTTTGGTGGCCTTGGTCTTCTTGCCACTTAGAAAAAAGGGAATGCTCTTTGTGCCAAGTGAATTATTTGTGCTCTCACTAATAATGAGGCCTAGAAAATCCTTGTTAGGCATTGTATTTCGTAAGGCTACCCTATCCATAGGCTTTCTTGGAAGGGTATTGGCCTTCTGAATCTTCTTATTATGAGGGATCCTATTTAGATCTAGGGAATCTTTGAATCATTAAGAGCATATGGAAAGCTTGGGAAGCTATTAAGCCTTGGCTTCAATGGGATGGTGAAGCCTTTCGCAATGGTATTTCTTTTAATCAACAAAACCTCTGGTGGTCTTTGTTGTTTTCCATTCAAGGTATACCTCTAGCTAAGACTCAAGGAGCCAGTGCTTTGCATTTTTTCAAATGTGGCATCTAGACTCCTAAGGACCTCTTCTCCAGGGTCACTATGAGCATCCACTCTTGGGATGACATTTAGGTTCAATATTTCCTGGCTTGCCCAGATCGTTAGACTTTTGATCTGATGGTTTCTGCCATTCCACTAGATCATTTGCTTCATAAGCTTGGTGTTCAGTCTATTCAACCTTGGTGAAAGGATTAGAAGTGGTACCTTGCCACTTGTTTCAGCAATTACAAGCCAAGGTTGGGCTATCGATGGCTTTCTCCCCATCTTCACATGGTGGACATTCTCAATCAAAGATGGCATTTTCACTCTTCTACATACCACATGAGCTCTCATTTCTAGACCATTTGGTCTACCATTACAGAGCCCAAGATGGCTCTCTTTTGTTGGTGTTTACTCTTCCAAGGGCTTCCTGTGGGTCCTAGGCTCAAACACCTAGGTGTTCATGACCCTCGTTGTCCATTTTGTGGTCACCTTGAAGCCTTTTTGCACATCTTTTGGTTCTGTAAGAGAGCTCAACAATATTGGCATTGGATTCATGACTTTTTCAAACCTTTCAGGCCTAAGCCTTTATCTTGGCATATGATTGTTCTGGGAGATTCTCCGAAGCTTCCCTCCAAGTTTACCTAGATTTGGCATACTTTCAGGATAGAGATTTTGTTCACTCTATGGAAATATAGGAATGTTGTTCTCTTTTCTCATAGCTTTCTTGATATTAATGTTTCTTTGTATAATAAATCTTGCTTATGTAATAATGTAATGATGAAGATGTTAGGAATGGGAACATTGAGAGGGGGGATGAATCAGTGTTCACTATATTTAGTCTTTTTCTCAACTCTCAAAACTTAACTTGAATGCTTAAGTACTGAAATGAACATTAATATAAACAATATACATAAACACAACACATAACACCAATATGGTTACGAGGAAACCCAAATAGGTAAAAACCTTGATGGGAATTGACACCCACTAAGAACTACACTAGTGTCTTGTGATCCTTGTTAGAAGATCTGCAACCTTGTTACGAGTTGTTCTTTACAATGCTTTTAGTATAGTGACCTTGTCAAGGGTCAGACCCTATTAGGGGTCTTTTATAATAACCCTATTAGGGGTGGGGACACACTTTCCTAGAGCTCACTTCTCAAGTGGTGAAGGCTGCAACATTTTGATCTTAGATACACACTATATCTGCTAGTTGAACTTGTGCTATGATACTGCTTGTCTTATCAATTCCTTTGATGCCATGATGCTTTGACCTCTTGCAAAGCTCTAATACATTATAACTGCTCTTTTCACACTTTTTATCTACTTTTCTTTTGTCTCTTTCAACTTCCATACCTTATTACAGGGGCACATCTAATATTTATATGTGCTTAACACAATAATTAACTAGGTCGGCCTATAACCAATTACATACAACACTTCCAAGTGAATTGGGTCAAGTGTGTTTACAAACAAACATAATTAAATGTCTACAAATTAATTACAATAGACACATAGCCTTTAAAAAACAATAATATCTTCGTTAGTAAAATTACTAATAGTCGATTGCATACTCTATTCTGTTCTGGCATTCATGTCTATACTACTTCAACTATCTGTATCTTTGCCATACTATATCATCTGATCATGCACTCTTAGACTTAGCATGAATAAAATCTTACCAAATTATCTTCTAGGGCACATACGATAACTCTATCATACCTACATGAGTTGATGCTCTAATCTACTGGTGCTCTTTTATCTATCTAGTCTTCTATACTTAACCAAATTTTGATCTTCTGATAATGTGGACTGACTCCAAAATACTATATAAATTTTTGTCCATAATGACAATGCTAAATATAATCATATACAACAATGTAGTGAACTTGCCAATGATCTCCCCCTTTGTCATTGATGGTAACAAAGCAATATGGAAAAGTCACTAACTGTGCCCTTATACAAAAACTCTTTAACACACTCTAACGTATATCTCCTTTATACTCTTTACTATACATATTCTTTACATATATGTAAGAATAAATATTATATACAATAATCCCCCTTTGACATTAATGAAAAAGGTTCTCTAAAAATGTATCTACACATACTTACAAAGAAAGTACATCCGAATAAGCAATCTGCAAGTTCTGGATCTCTTGTTTCAAAAATGCAATTAGTGCATTGATAATCTATAGATGGGCACATAAGGTAGATTGTAGCTTCTCCATCTTCTCCAAGTATGTACTCAGACCTTGATTATATATCACCATAGTGGCATTGATCTCCTTGATATTCTGATTTAGTATATCTAGAGAGGGTGCAAGAGCATTCCTGAGCTGTTTCTGTCGTGCCCTTATCTTAGACATCTCTTTCTTAGCCTTTTCTATCTTTTATATCTGCCCCTAGTATACATTGTTGCACATGTTCACATCAGTGGAGGGGTCTTCTACTGATTTACTTACATTGTCAATCATTGTTTCTGCCTCTTGGATCCTCTTTTGGTGATCAATAGTTAGCTTGTCTTGATTCATACAATCTGCAATGATCTTCCTTCCCTTTACAACAAACTCCTTCAAAGTTACTAACCAGTTCACTCCATCACTTTTTCATGTATTTCTCTTCTGCTACTTGAGATGCAGATTCTTCCAAGCTAGAGAAGTTAGTCTTGAAGGCTATAAGGATGGTGCTAACATCATCAACTATATGGACCTTACATGCTTTCTTGTTTGAAGGTAATAGGATGTTCAAAATGTTGACTGATTCAACAAACAAAGGGTTCCTCATTACCTATTCTCTTTTGATTTTTCCATAGCTAAGAAATTGATCTTGATTAGGGCTTCTTCTCCCCAAGAGTCCAAACTAGTCGTGTATGGTGTCAAACTTGACAACAATGATGCTAAGGGTAATGGAGTGATAGGAGTGCTATCCATCACTTCTTTCTTTACTCTGATTGGCATCTCAACAAATGGATCATCTATTGGTTCACTTCCTTTTACCTCTTCTTATCCTTTCTCCTCTTCTACCTTTTCTTCCTCTTTTTTTGTCTTTTTTTCTTCTTCTTCACCTGTTAGATCTTCTATTAGTACTTCTTCTTGTAGCCTAGATGAATTATCACTACATAGAGTTTCAACCTCTTGCATTCTCACAAAGTCTTCTTCAAACTTATCCAAATCATTATCTATGGCCGCCATTGCAATCTCAACATTGTCAATAAATATTGTATCATCTTTTTGTTTCTCTGTCATGAGCGTAGACTTCACTGGCTTAGTAGGTGCTACCATTGTAGGCACTAAATCTTGAGGACTTGTAACTTGTACATTTGTGGTCTCTAACTCCTTAGCTTCCTTTGAGGGTACTTGAGTTGTGGGCATAGTAGGTGGATACATGTGCCTATTTAGAAAAACTTTCTCAAAGGATTTCTTTGTTTCCTTAGCTACCAACTCATAATTTTTGTTCATTATATGCAGTGTTCTTATCTTAGTTCGGAGGTGTGGCTTCACCAAATATAACAATAAGGTTTTATCTTCTAGAGAACATACTAGGAGGCTTTCATCTAGAATCTTTTCTCTTATCCTTAGATCATCTTCAATAGCAAATCTCTTCAAGAATTCCAAGATATTCCACACATTATCTGGAATCATTGTCTTAAGTTCTAGGACTGTCTTTTTGAACTTTAGCATATGTTTGATAATCATTCCATGAATTTATGATTTGTCTATTTCACTGTATTTATGATAGAATTTTCCTATTAGATTAATTCTACCTTCCTCAATAATCTTTGTACTCAACACTTTAAGACTAGGTCTGAAACTTACTTGTGGATGTGCTTGAGTGCTCTTTCTCTGACTCCTTGTTGTCCATGAGGATGGATGGCTTGTACCTATCTCCTTCCTCTTGGTTATTGTTTTATACTTAGGAGGGGATGATAGATCAATTATTTCCTTTGGCGCAAGAGGTATAACATTTGTTTTTCCCTATTTACCCTTTGGATCATCTATCTTTTCAATCTTGATCTTCTTCAACTTAGGATCATCTCCCTTAGCTTTTGCCGCAGATGCACTCTCAATCTCAAAAAAAATATTATCTTCTCTTTCTTTGTCAAGATTTACCTGAGTTAATCCATGAATTCTATGTATCTCATAAGTAATATTTGATGCTTTCCTTTTTATTGTTGCACTCTTAAGAACTACATCAACTTCTCTTGTCTTCTATTCATAAGTCCCCCATCTAGGTTCATTAGGGTCCTTAGGTGCTAATAGTAGTACTTGAGCATAGGCTTCCAAGATTGGTTCCTCAAATTCATATTTAAGTGGATGGATCCACTTTGTTCTTGGCACAACTACTTCCATACAAGTTATATCAGTTTCTACCATAAAGCAAATGCTGTCCTTGTATTTCTCTACAATACTCTCTGGTATTCTGTACCTCATCTGCATTCTAATTCTGAATATCTTCAATTCAAACTCCATGTAATCCTTCAATGTACTCTCAGTAGATGCCTTAAGAGATATTTGTGGCATTGTAGGTAAACTCTTATCTAGATACAAATCTGAGATCTTTCCAAGTATGTGGAAGTACATGTAGATAATCAAAGACCCAAACTTGAATATTTTGTTCTTATCATGCTTGATGGCTCTAATATTATCTATCAATTGTGTGTGGAAGATCTCACATATATTGAACTCACCATTTTCTATGACAAGTCTTATTGCTACAAGAATAGTAGTCATGGACACACTATTCACCCTATTGATGTGCTAAAACCTATAACCCAATATCATAGACATCAATTTGATGTCTTTCTCCTCTATGGGCCCAATTGTCATTCTACGTCTATCACTTCTTGACTTACATTCTTATTCAGCTAGTTTTCTTACATCCTTACCCACTGGAAGAATGGCACCTATCCTTGAAAGGCTTGTCATTTCATGAATGAGGTCTCTTGTGATTCTCACTACGACTTCACCTACCTAGAATAGGTCATCATGAATCTTGCTAAGCAATATCTTTATCCATTCGGACTCATAAAACTCATATGTCATAGCATATTCAACCATGGGATGGTTTTCTAGATGAGTGAACTTATCTAAGAATGATTTATCAAGTTTCATCATAGTTTCAATGTGTGCTTTTACCTTGACAAGTCCTACTGGTTCCTTCTTACAGTAAATGTATGCATGAATGTCTTCAATGTGCATGACACCCATAGGGGTTCTGGAGAATGTACCTTCTAAATCATCTAGGGTAGACTTAAAGGGATGCCTCTTGAAAACATATCTTTTCCTCTCTAAAACATCAAACACAACAGGTGTAGCCATAACTTGTTTATCACTTCAAATAGGTTTCCAAGAACTTCTAAATCGTCACGATGGATTAGGGCTTCACAACTGATCAAACTCACTTTTTCACTAGTGAATTGAGATTCAATACTTCACAATCAATTGCTAGGGCTTCTATGATCTCCAATCACTCTAATTCAAATGTAATGAGTAATCCATAAGCCTCCATTTACTTTAAAGTGAAAATTCCACCATTAATGCTTGCCACATAAACTAGAATTTTATTGAGAATTTCAAACTTTCATTCTGTAGTCAATCAGGTAGTGCGCTCTTGTACATATCATCACATAATTTCCAAAAGGTTAAATCCAAAGGTGCATACTCTGAGGGTGAGTATACTAGCCACGTAGGGGTCTAGAGCCAAATTAGGTCCCCTTATGACCCTGAGGGCCATTCATCCAGATGTAGAGGGTGCATCCACTACAGATGCATCCAATACATACTCATCAACCTTATCCTTCTTTTCCTTTGACCAAATCAATCTCACATCTTCTGAAGCTTTTACAAACTTGACTTCTCCTTTAGTATCCAATATTGACTCTTTTGGATTTTTAGGGCTTTCCTGACTTTGTGTTCTTGATCTATAAAACTTAGATATGTGTCCATATTTGTTACAAGAGTGAAAAATACCTAGAGGCCTTAAATTCCTTGACACATTGATGTGGGTTACCATTTTACACTGTCTAGCTGAGTGACCATTATAATTACATATCTGACATGTAATATTCTAAGAACTTCTTTTATTTGTTTGATTTTGATTTCTTTGATTATGCTGAGTCTTATTCTTCTGACTTGTTCTACAATTCATAGCTTTATGACCAAATTTATTGCATGAATAATAATAACCATTGAAAGGTCTTATCAGTTTGCAATTCCTTGCTATATGTCCATGCTTGTTACATGCATAACAAGTTCGGTCTACTAGCTTGCACTCATCCTTAGATGGTTTAATACTATCTTTAGTCTGATTTCTAGTTTCCTTAGCATCTATGGTGTCTTCTAGTGCTTTCATCCTTGTATGTCATCAATCTGATTTTTTGCTTCATTGAATCCAATGCTATTGGTATCTCCTTTAAGCTTTCAAGCATATAACTGAGATTCTATCAGATCCTTGCTTGTGTGTAATTTATCAATGTGATTCTTTACTTCATTTAATTTAGATTCTAACTTTTCTTTGTCATTTCTTAGTTCCAAGATTTCCATGTTTTCTTGCCTCAATTCTTCATTCAGTTGAAGGTTCTCTTTGATTTGTTCTTCATAGACTTCTTGATTGTTAATTAGCTTATCATCCAATTCTTCAATCTGATCTTTAAGAGATGTGTTTTCTTCATTTATATTTTTGACCATTATCCCTAAATCACTGTTAGAACAATCTTTCAAATCTTTTCTTAGCTTCTTGATGAAAACTTGTGGATCATTGATTTTCAATTTCATTTGTTCAACTTCTTTCTCAGATCTGTCAAGGTCTTCAAGAGCTTCCATAAAATTCTTCTTCAGATGTTTTGATTCTTCTGAAACTATTGATCTCCTCAAGTGGTTAAACTTCTCTTCAAAGGACTAGAGCTCTGATACTAATTGTTAGGAATGGGAACACTGAGAGGGAGGGGGAGGTGAATCAGTGTACACTATATTTAGTCTTTTTCTTAACTCTTGAAACTTAACTTGAATGCTTAAGTACTAAAATGAACATTAATATATACAAGATACATAAACACAACACATAACACCAATATGGTTATGGGGAAATCCAAATAGGTAAAAATCCTAGTGAGAATTCACACCCACTAAGAACTGCACTAATGTCTTGTGATCCTTGTTAGAAAATCTGCAACCCTATTAGGAGTTGTTCTTTAGAATGCTTTTAGTATAGTGACCTTGTCAAGGGTCAGACCCTATTAGGGGTGGGGACACACTGTCCTAGAGCTCACTGCTCAAGTGGTGAAGGCTGTAACCTTCTAATCTTAGATACACACTATATCTACTAGATGACTTGGTGTTGTGACATTTCTTGTCTAATTAGTTCCTTTGATGTGCTGATGCTTTGACCTCTTGCAAAGATCTAATACATTCTAACTACTCTTTGCACACTTTTTCTCTACTTTTATTTTATTTCTTTCAACTTCCATACCTTATTACAAGGGTGCATCTAATATTTATATGCGCTTAACACAATAATTAACTAGGTCGGCCTATAACCAATTACATACAATGCTTCCAAGTGAATTGGCTTAAGCGTGTTTACAAATAAAATAATTAAATGTCTACAAATTAATTACAATAGGCACATAGCCTTTACAAAACAATAATATTATCGCTAATCAAATTAGCAATAGTCACCTGCATGCTCTATTTTGTTTTGGCATTCATTGTCTGTACTACTTCAACTATTTGTATCTTCACCATACTGTATCTTTTGATCATGTGCTCTTAGACTCATCATGAATACAATCTTACCAAATTATCTTTTAGGGCGCATACCATAACTCTATCATATGTACATGCATTGATGCTCTAATCTAGTGGCGCTCTATTATCTATCTAGTCTTCTATACTTAAGCAAATTCTAATCTTCTGATAATGTGTACTGACTCCAAAACACTATATGACTTTGATTCCATAATGAAAACACTAAATCTAATCATATACAACAGTGTAGTAAACTTGCCAACAGAAGATTCAAGTGCAAGCTAATAAAATAACTCTAGAGGTCACTCACCTTTAGAAGTTGCTCAATCATTGGGGTAATGCTCCTTGCATAGTTGCTCAGATTCCTCCTGATTCAGTTTCTACAAAAGGTACCCCATCTAGGGGGCACCACCGTGGGTGTGGTTATTTTGGCTCATCGCTCCAGTACTTTCAGTCATAGGCTCTTTGCCACCACTCTCCAAGAGGTGGTGATGATGGTTGATGATGCTTCTTGGCTTCTCCACCTCATCATCCCTTTGGGTGGTCTCTAGCTCTAGCTCAATTTTCCCCTCCTATTTCTCATCATGGCTCTGATTGGCCTCCGGCCACCTCGTCCAAGTTCCCCCACCTGGCTTTGGCTATTTCTATGCCTCAGGTGCAAGAAAAGGAAAAAGATGATGAAGATGATGGTTGGTCACTTGCTGACCCTCTTGTTAATCCCAATGATGTTTGGGGTTCTGATGATAGGGATCCTCCTCCATCTGCTGGCACTGCTCTTGCAGCATGATGGCTTTATGCTTATTTTTGATGAATAGTTTCTAGTTTCTATTTCTAGATCCAGCTTCTACCATGTGGACTCTCGCAGGGTGATTTTTATGTCCCTTGGCCCCTTTTTTGTGAATATATAACTTTTATATTCAATTAATAGAAAAGGCACTATTCATCAAAAAAAAAATTTCAACACCAAATTTAGATTCTTCTTGTTGCCAATTTTGAGAAAATAATAATAACTCCACAAGACACACACACAAAAGCATAAATATAAACACACACACACACACACACAAACACACACATACATACATACATACATACATGCATGCATGTATACATACATACATATATACATGCATACATACATACATACATACATACATACATACATACATGTGTGTGTGTGTGCAGGAATATGCACATGTGTAATGTGGCTGAATGGATAGGCAGTGAAATGAATTTAAGAAAATCTCCAACATACATTTTAACATCAATAATTTTCCAAGCCATCAATTGAGCTTTAGCATCAACTTTAGATTTCTAGATCCAAACATCTAAAACCAAAGGTGCATACTCTGAGGGTGAGTATACCAGCCGCACAAGGTCTGGAGCTTATCTAGCTCCTCCTATGACCATTAGGGTCATTTATCCAGAAGTAGAAGGTGCATCCACTAAGGATGCATCTACTACTGTCGCACTGACAGCCTTGCGCTTTGTTCTCAACACAAGGCTGGTCGAGGCAGAGTTGTTACTCTCCTCTCTCCTCATTGACATTCTCTTCTGGTTAGTCATGGTTTTGATCCCATGCAATGGGTTGTTTGGGCCACTTTCATTATTGAGAATCATTCTTTTGGCATAGTTAATTTTTATGCTCCCAATGATGTTGTTGAGAGATCTCACCTGTGGCATTGGCTTGTGGATTCTCTGCCACCTGCTACCTAGCTTGTTTGTGGGGACTTCAATATGGTGGAGATGGTGTCTGACAAGGATGCACATGTGTAATGTGGCTGAAAGGGTAGGTAGTGAAATGAATTTAATAAAATCTCCAACATACATTTTAACATCAATAATTTTCCAAGCCATCAATTGAGCTTTAGCATCAACTTTAGATTTCTAGATTAAAGATCTTATCTATTCCATTGCTTTCTATTAAATTTGTAGTTTCATTTGAGGTTAAGTTGGTGGGATAATGGAATGGTTGAGAGGAGTAGTTTATATAAAGAGTTGAGAGGGAAAGCTCTAAGTTTTTTGTTGTTTTTCCATTTCCAATATTTGAGGAATTTATCATGATATGGTGTGGATGGGATGCAAATCAACTTAGGTTTAACTATTTGCTATTTTTTTAGGATTGGGGACATATAGGCTAAGGGAAGATTGAACTTAAAATTAAGTTGTTACCATGATTTCTAATTAAAAGACACAGGGTCCCATAAATCTTGAAAAAAATGAATGAATTTCTTAAAGAGGTTTGTACGCTATGTGCATTAATATGGGGGACCAAAAGGAGATCTTAAGATGCCACTTTTTTTAGAAATAAAAAAATTCAAACTTTGATTAGAAATTGAAGATAGTTACACTTAGTAAAATTTAAAGATGCATCATGAACAAGAGTTGTAGTGCTCAAAATCTACTTTCTAAACTACTAATTTATTTTGAAAGTTTGTAGATTAAGGGTTTCAATAATTGGGCAACACAACGTAGTCCTATTTTGTCAGAAAAAATATAACATAGTGTCTATTGTGGGCCTCCCTAAAATTTTAACCTTTTATTAAAGTTTAAAGATAGCTCTAGTGGGATTTTCTAGTGGTTTGTAACCTATGGTGGTAATGGCTATTGACCACTGAGGGTAGTGTTGTCTGAATAATTAGTCCCACATACAATGCATAGAGGGGTTTGCTAGGATTAGGAAGCACCAAGAGGGGTGTGGAGGCGGGGGGGTGTGAATCAGTGCATCAATATTCTTTAACCTTTTAAACTAAAACTATAACTTAATACAAAAAGTAAATGCAAGTAAAGAAAACAAAACACATAACATAAACATCACATCACTATAATTTGTTTTCAAGAAAAACCTAGTTAAGGGAATAACCCTAGTGGGAATGATACCCAAAAATATCTCACTGCTATAGTAATAAGTGCCTGATTAAAGGCATAAGTAAAAAAGAGGGGAATGCACTTACATTCAGGCTTATAGCCTAGAGCTCATTACTCAATAGTATAACCAAAATACATCAAGGCTTACAACCAATTAAATAAAGAAGTGGACTTACAGTCCTATACTAAATTGACTATTATTATCAATAATACCTATGTACAGTTCTAATGAAGCTTCTAACATATAGATATGCACATCAACATAGTCTCTTCTTACTTCCTTCTCACAATATCATCATCCTTATGATAATCAATTAGCCATGTTTCCCTACCCCCATCAATCTCCACTTCTAGTTATACCTCTATTTCAATTGGTTTATCTTTATAAAATCCTTTTTCTCTCATGATTTTATCTAACTCTTCCCTAGTTATAAATTTGTAGGGTCTGTGTAGGGATATTTTCCTTCTTGCTTCTCATATTTATCAAGTTCATCAAGTATAACTAGTAAACCACTAATATAGATATTTGGTTCTCTAACAGTAGAGACAAATTGTTCATCAATGAATACCTTGCCTTCTTTTCTCTTAGTTCTAGGTTCTTTTCTTTTTGGCACAATAGGTCTAGCTTCCTTTTGCATCTTGCTAATAATATCATCTATCTTAGCAATGATCTTATCTACTCTACCATCCATTAACATTTTTAATTCTTTTTCTTTGCAACTAGTCTCATTTTAGCTTCCTCAAGTAGATTGTTCATCTCATCACAACTTATTATTGGATGCATCTTATTAATAGACTCTTCTTTTATCCTCTTATCTTAATCTAATGCTATCCATCTCTTTTATTCTAGTTTAGCATATAACCGATCAAGTATTTGATCTTTTACTTGAACAAGTGTTCTACTAAATTTGTTCAAGTGAGTAATAACACATTGTTCTAATCTCCTTCTTTCATCTTCATCAAATAAAATATAATATTTCCTCAACTCTACCAAAATGAAAAGCTTGAATACTTTATTCTTAATCTTATCTAAAATATTCTCACCTTTTCTTACACTCATGGGTATTATTTTAGTTGTGGTATCTCCTTCTATCCTCACTTTCTTCTTTGACTAATCAGATTCAGTGTATGAATCACCATCATGCTCCTAAGATCTCTTCTTTTCTAGACTAGTAATATTTTGTTTAGTTCTTCTTCTTATCCATTCTGAGTGGGTTCTCTTTACTTCCGGTCTAGATGCCTTCAAAGAAGAATCTTTTTTCTTCATAAGACGTATAGAAGATGTTCTACTAGACCTTCTTTGCATAGAAATTGGGGGTGGAGGAGTTGCCTCTTCTTCAAAATCAATTGATTTTACTTGATTCTCTTACTATCTCCTTACTTATTCCATTTCCTCCTTGGTAATTCCTTCTTTTTCTACTTTTGTATCCAAATTTTTCTTGATTTTTCTATTTGTTTCTTTTTCTGTCAGTTGTGTCTGAACCTCTTGACACTTCTCCATATAGGTTCTGAAACTCTATGCATTCAGATCAATGGGGATTTTAATAATTTCTTCCACATACTTCTTAACTAAATATGGTATAACTTCATAGCCCATCAGTTGAATCCACATTTGTCTAGGGTCTACTATCTCTATGCAACATTAATATTTTTCAACCATAAAACATACCGAATCTGCATAATTCTCTACTATACTTTTCAAAATTATTTCTCTTTTATGTATCTTCTTCTCAAACATTTTAAGGTGTCCTGAGATTAGACCATCTATATTATTTTCCTTCAAACTCTATTACATGTAAGATATTTTCAATGCCATATTAACATCTTTCTACCAAACTACATTCATGACTCTAAGAAAGTAATTCATGAAGTAGAAACATATATGTAAAATCAGGAAACCATACTTGAATATTAGTGATTTGTCCCTTTTTATCTTCTCAAGATTATCTAATAGTTTCTTCATTAGGATCTCACAAACATCAAACTGTACATCATCCATCAACATTTAGTAAGCAATGTGTATGATGGTTTCCTATATGGAATTCATTCCATTGTTGTGATATACTTTGTAGCCCAATATCATGGATGAAAACTTGACATTCGGTTGAATGATGTCATTAATAGTCATATCTCTCCTATCCCATCAAAATTTGGTTAGTTACTCAACCACTTTAATGCTTATTTGATTTAAGCACTAGTATTTCTCTAGTAGCACTAAATTCGATTACCTTGTGAATTAATTATTTAGTTATTTTTACCATTAGATCTCCTAACCAAAAGAGGTTATCATGAATTCTCCTCAAAATAATCTTTACCCTTTCAGGATCATCACATGTGACTACATATTTGTAGTGAGCTAGGTTAATGTGATTAACCTTTTGGCACTCATCCTTCAAAACTCTATTAGAACACAAAGATTTATAATGACTAGCTATCTCCTAATCACCAATTTCTTCCAATTTGAAATAAATACACACACACACACACACATCCACAAAAATCAACACTCCATTGGGAACATGAGAAACTACACCTTCAAGATCATCTACCATGGAATTTTATGGATGGAACTTAAATTCGTGATGTGGATTCTCAAGAAAATTAACAATCTCTAGAGTATCCATGTTCTCTGATGAAATAGATGGATTCTTGAAGATATAAATACCTTTTAAATATTGTTTGGGGTTTTCTCATTAGATCCATTAGTAGATCAAATCAATCACCAAATCACTTGTGAATTTAATCCACTGTGGTTCTTCAAGTGACAATGTGAAGAATGAATCATGAAATCTACACTGTAACCTTTTGATCTACCTATTTTGGTCATTAATTATAGTTTGTATGTTAAGTTTCAATAAAGTTGCTGAAAAACTAGTGAACTCAAAAATATTTTGCAAACATCAAAACTTCAATATATTTTCCTATGAACTAAGATGTAGAAATATAGAATCTATCTCCAACTGTATCTTCTATCACATCAGGTCATGATGCCATCTTTAGAGGTTTCATGATATTCTGCTAATGCTTCTCCATTAGGTCTAAATCCTAGTTAGTTTGCTGATGAAGGATTCACACCAAAAACTAGTGCGATCTATTCATAAGTATCAAGTTATTCTTTAATCATCCAAATTTTGTTCATCTTGTCTCTAACATCACTTACATCAATTCTCTTTCCTTTATCATTTTTATTTGCACTATTTTTATTTTCTGAACCATTTCTTGTTGTTCCATTATCTCTATATTTGCAATCCTTAGCAATATCCATAATTATTAGATTTATAACAAATAAAATCTTGTTTTACATACCTCTGATTATTTTGATTAGTCCTCAATCTATAATTCCTTGTAATGTTACCAAAATTATTGCATTTGTAGCATATAGGGTTACCTCTAGTTGTATTGGGGCCTGGATCTGAAACTACATTCCTTAGATCTGTCTCCATATTGCTAGCATGTGAAATAACATCTGGAAAAAGATGTAGCATTCAAATTGCTCTGGCATTCATTTTCCCCATCTCCAAGTCTGTTGCATGTAAAACATCTACCATTGAATTTCTATCCATTTGTTTATTTCAAAGGTGTCTTGATATGTTTCCTATTCTAATCTATCTTTACTTTAGTGGATTTGGAATATTCTCCTTGTTTATATCCTAAGCCATTCTTATCTCCACGAGGTCTCTAACTTGCAATCTTTTCATCAGGTTTCTTAGAGCTAGATCTAAATTTTTCTTGAAACTATTTGTCATCAACTAGGTCTCTTCTCAATACCTCATTGGTTCTTTCTAGTTCTTTCTCACTATGTTTGGATTCTTCAAGAAAAACTTGAATCTTTCCAAATTCACTATTTAGTTTGTAGCATTCATCATTCTTAGATTTTGGGGATTCTTCAAGAGTCTTTTTGGCTTCAATTTCTTTAGTGATCTTGATTGCCATAAATTTCATTTTATTGTTTAGGTTGTTTCTCTCTTTCACAATATTATCATAGCAACAATTAGAAGTAGAGTGAGTTCTTTTTCCTAATAACTGATCTACAAGTCCTTTTCTCCTATCTCTAGATTGCCTTAATTGCTCCTTTAAGTTGTCAATGAATCCATTGGCTTCTTTCAAATTTTTTTCTAGGTTAACAATATGAGCATTTGACTTATCTAGGTCTTCAAGTGAATTTAAAAGTTGAATATGAGTACTGCTAGGTGCTTCCATCTAGATCTTCCTCAAGCTATTAAACTTCTTCCAAGGAACTAGGCTCGAATACCAATTGTTAGGATTAAGAAGCACCAAGAAACGGGGGGGGGGGGGGGGGTGTGAATCAGTGTAACAATAATCTATAACCTTTTAAACTGAAACCAACAATTAATTTTGAAAGTAAATGCAAGTAAAGAAAATAGAACACATAACATAAACATCACAAGACCATCAATTTTTTTTGAGGAAAGCTTGGTTAAGGGAAAAACCTCGGTGGGGATGATATCCACAAATACCTCACCATTGTAGTAATAAGTTCCTAGTTAAGGACATAAGTACAAAAAAGAGGAATGCACTTGTATTCAGGCTTACATCGTAGAGCTCACTTCTCAATAGTATAACCAAAATACATCAAGGATTATAGAAAATTACATAAAGATGTGGACTTACAGTCTTATATTGAACTAAATATTAGCATCAATAATTCCTATACAGATCCAATGATGCTCTGAACATAGATCTTCACATCAACACAGTCTCTTCTTATTTCCTTGTCACAATATCATCATCCTTAAGATCATAAATTGCTTCCTTATCCTTCTCAATAAAAAATCAATCTTAAATATAATATCATAACCTCAAAACATAAATGTTGTTAGCCCAAATAAGGAGTAATGAAATGTGTATATGTATTCATGCCAAGACAAGATCAAAACATAAAATCAATCCTTTAAAATCGAATAAACTAGAATCTAATGTTGGCTTTGTCATCAACAATCATTAGATTGATAAGAAAAAATAATTTACTAGTTCTACTGATTCAATCTCTCAAAAATGTCTTGTTCTTCTAGAAACTGTCAACCCAATATTCCATAACACTTTAAGACCCACAATTACTAGATTAAACATAATAGTTTATCTACATTTATACCTTACAATCTCATGCACTAACACTTAGAATTTTATTAGAACCAAATTGATCTATCTGCCTAGTCACTGTCTTTATTTCAATACTTAGATAAATATAGGTAACAAATCCTTAGGTAAAATGACTTGTCTACATCATGGTTTAGATTAATGATAGTATTTTATATCAATGAAAACATATTATACATTAAGGATTATCTCTTTCCAATAGGGTTTACCCTTTTTTATATGAAATTTTCCTAGAACTCTAAAAAATCAAAAATAATGTAGTCATTCTATGTGATACTCCTTGAAGCCACTTGAAAGGAGCTTCGACCTAGAGTAAAGCCATATTTTCTACACTAATTTGATAAACTATGAAAATATTCCTTCCTATAATGGTGAGAGAAAAAATAGGAGTAGGGGTCTGTGACTCCAAAACAAAGTTTTTTTAGATAGGATATTTGAAAAAAAATCTGTGATTGAAATTGTGAATTGCAGAATTTTTTATTTATTTAAAAAATCATACTAGAGAAGGGTAGATCAAGTCGTACGACTTGGCTTTCTAAAATTGTTTTTGCCTCATATTTGTCTTTTTACTTATATAGGAAAACTTATAGTTTATTTTTAGTGAAATAGCCTCCAGATGCAATGGTGATGCCCTGATAGCTGTATTTTGTACCTACATTTGAATCAAGCCAAAATCACACTTCTTGAGAAGGAGTCTTCACACCTTGAGAGCTCTAATGCCATGTTAGAGTTTTAGGTGACTCTACAAAAATCCCATGATAAAATGAAATACCAAGATAACTTCCACAAGAGGATGGAAATATGATTTTTTTAAGATGCAAGAATAATATTATTGATATTGGACATAGTTAAAATATAAATAGTAGGTCTTCTTATATATGCAAGATAATAAAAGAGAATGATATGGAGTAGATAAGTTATCATCCACACAAGGTGGAATAACATTTCCACCAAAGGTGGATCATCCTCCATTATGGAATGAAGCATGTGAAATGTGTGGAGGATGATAAAGTGAGACGCACACTAAAGGTGGATCTCACACATAAAGTGGAATGTTATAAAAACTATCACCACTTAAAGCAGAAATTTCCCTACACCATGTCCAAATATAGGTGCAAAATCCTAGGTGTCTCATATGAAAACTAGTGTGTAATGCATTATCCTAAATAAGCTTAAGTAAAGTGTAATTAGTGAATATTTAATTACACCAACAACAAATATCTAGAAATATCATTTTTTGATTATCTATTTCAATTAAATTTAAAAATTAAGTGAATTAAATGTCAAGAAAATAATATCTCTTAATACCATTAATCAATTCTAAAAATAAAATTAGAACGATATTTATTATTAAATTTATTTGACCAATTTTTTGCTTATATCAATTGCAATTTAGATTGGAAAAGTGCATCAAGATGATGTGCAAAAAAGTGGCCACCTCCTTAAAAAACCAAAAATTCTCATAACCTGCTTGGGTTATTCAAAATTTGAAAACACTAGGCTTGGAAATTTTCCAAGACACAATAAAAATAAAAAATTAAGTTCTTTAAAACCCATACGCATTTTGTAAAGAAAAAATGCTTTACAAAACCCGTACGCATTTTGACTATCATATTTAAAAAAAAAAAAAACCAGTGTTTGACTATTTCTCTTCATGCCAAAACTGAGTTTAAAGGAAGAGGAGGAAGAGAAAACAGCAAAACCTGAGCGCATTCTTGTTGTTATTTGATTTTTTTCCATATTGATCATTTTGCCCACATTCCATGCCATCGAACATGCAAGAATTTATTTTTTTAAATTCTAGTTATTTCAATTTTGATTGATTAGGGTTTGTCAAGAATTGATTTAAGTTTTTTTAAATTATTTTGATGTTAGATTCAGAAAAATTCTCTGACCATGAAAGAGAGAACAAAGACCTCTTCAAATACAAGAATATCTTGATAATGTTGGAAATGAGAAACAAGAGAACCCTCAGAATGTATCCCCACAACAACAAAACCCTCAGCAAAATCCAAATCCACTGCCAAACCCAAACCCACCGCCAAACTCGAATCCAAACCCTTTGTGTCCTCCAATAGGTTACATTGATGCCACACAAAAGGACCTTATCAATCACCTTCAAAAAATAGTGCCCAAATATCCATATTGGTTAATAGGTTGAGATCCTCTAGTTTTGAGCACCACTCATCCCTCGCCACTTCCATAAAAAGAATGGCGAATAGTGCAAATGAGGTGTCTAAGGAGGGTATAACATGCAGATCATGGAGGGATAGATGTTGTGCATATTATGTCAATGGGTTGTTATATGATCAAGTGAAGAAAAAAAGTATACTTAAAAAAGACATATGTTCTCTTTTCACTGATCCTATTAGTAGTATCTCCTTAGAAGTAACTACAAATAAGTTTACCATACATTGGTGCATTCATAATAGGATGAGAGCTACATTTTGGGTTAGGTGTTATATGGTCTTTGACCACGTACTCTATAATAATTGGGAGGTGCCTTCATATTTTTTGAGAAAGCTATATTATGAGTTTATCCTCGGCAAGAAGCCAAATTACTTTGACATCTAAAAGTTCCAAGGTAGAGGGAGAGGCTCTACACAAGATAGAGTTGGGACCCATAGGGTGGTAGTGTTAGATATTGTTGATGTATTTAATATTTTTAATCATTGCATTATCTTGTTGAGTGTTGTTGGAATCAATACTATTGTCATTTGTGTTTTGTCACTAATGTCAACATATGTTTCTATGAAAATAACATACAAGTTATTGTAGTATACAGATATTGTACGGATGATTCAGAATGAGAAAATACAATTTTGAGCATAGGGAAATGTTATGATCTTATATCTAAGATCGCATGTTGTAATATTGCATATTGGTTGAATAACAATAGATTTGGTGAAGACTTGTTTCTAGACTATGACAGTGAAATCTGACATAGAAAATCTCTTCTTTTTGAGTATATCTTACAAGAAAAGTGGATTTAGTATATGCAAGCTTAAGGTATGTCAGATAACATATTAAGGAATGTTTGTTGATCTTAGAAAGTCATGGGAAGTGTGATGATGTCATTTGTGACATATGTTTTGGAAGAGACCTATTTGGAGCTGACTTCCAAATTGTAGCATGTATTATGGATAGAAGACATGGATTACAGATCCTGAACCTTGAGTATTGAATTATAATTATTGTACAACTTTTCTAGATACTGTGTGTATCTTTGAAAGGGGTTATGGAATTATTTGTATATTAGGAAAGCCTAATTAGCTGACCTAATCATTCATTGTAATAAGGTATATATGTAAGATCTTTTCTTTTGTAAAAGATGGATATGGATGGAATGAAAAAGAGGATTGTGGAAGTTTTGAGCTAGTATCTAGTGGGTATAGGGTAGAGGATAGTTTATAATTCATTGGAACTAACCAAGCAAAGACAATTGCTATCAGACAGTTCACAAGGATTGAGTATTTCCTTTATATACACTTGTATTGTGAATAGTAAGTTCTGGAGATGGACATAACCTTCTTTGGGTAGTGAGCCTACTCTTTTCTTTTAATCCTAACAGGGTTTGTCCTTTAACAAAGAATATGTACTGTAATGTTTTAATAAGCTCCTGATAGGGCTAGATCTTTTAACAAAGACACGATACTCTCAGTACAACATTTTTGGGTGCTAATTCCCATCGGAGTTTTACCTTTAACAGGGTTTCCTTGACAATAAAATATTGTGTTATTGTGTTTCCATTTACTGTGTTATCATTTTATTTAGTGTAGCTGCTAATTAAATTTTAAAGTTTAATATTTTCTCATACAACTGATTTAGCCCCCTTCTTAGTTGTATTGGTGACTGTTATTCCTAACAATTGGTATCAGAGCTACTGGTCCTTAGAGAGAAAGATTAACTACTTAAGGTGATCTTGGAGATGGCATTCTATAGGAAGGATAGTCCAAAATTTGATCCTGAAAACTTTGACAGCTGGAAGAACAAGATGCAAACATATTTTCTATGTTTACATATCACCTACTAGATGATCACAAAGAATGAGGTAACCATGAAGGCTGAGGATGAATTAGATAAATCTACTGACGAAGAAAAGAAGAAATTCTCACATAACACAGTCGCAAGGGAAGCACTGATCAATGCACTCTCTTAAGGATAATTTAATGAGGTGTAAGATCTGGATTCAACACAAAAAAATTGGGCAAGATTAGAAGCATTGTATGAAGGAGACAAGTTTACTAAGTAAGCAAAGTTACAAAACTGGTAAACAAGGATGGATAAGTTGAAAATGAAAGATGATGAAAACATTATGGCCTATGTATAGAGAGTTATAGAGGTTGTGATTGGAATCAAAAATTTCAGAGGCACTTATGAAGAGGAAGAAGACATTGCAAAGATCCTCAAATCATTGACACCTATTTACAAGACCAAAGTTCAGGCTATAAAAGAGATTAGACTGTTGACTGCAAACTTTAGCAGTGAGATGTTGATTGCAAAGCTAACTACCTTTGAAGAACCGCAAAGATGGGAGATTCTTTACCTAAAGTTGAAACAAAATTTAAGGCATCTACACACAAAAAGACATTATCTGGAATTGCGAGCACCAACAATGATAATATAAAAGAAGAGTTTCGTGACTATGATGAATGGGTACATATACAAGAAGAAGAAAGAAAGCTAGATGAACTTGTTTCCCTAATCACTAGAAGAGAAAAGAAAGGTAAGGGTAAATTTGAAGGAAAGTTACCTTTGAATTTTTTTTCATGCAATAAGATAGGCCACTTTGCATCTAGATGTCCTACAAGAGTTCCTAAACACAAACCTAAGTTTTTTAAACCTAATTATTCAAAAGAAAATGAATGTTATAATGTTAGTGAATGTATTTATGATGATGATTTTGATGATGAGGAGATTGGATTTATTTCTATCAAAGATGAAAAACCATTACATGAGGAATAAGATTTAGTATCACATGTTGATAAGAAATCTGAATGGGTTATAGACAACAGTTGCTCACATCATATGATTGGAGATAAAAACAAGTTTGTTAAATTAAATAAGTATGATGGTGGTGTTGTAAGATTCAGAGACAATGTTCCTAAGATTATCATAGGCATAGGATCTATTTATTGGAAACACTAATACTAACAATGTACTAGTTATTGATGGACTTAAGCATAACTTTTTGAGTGTTGGACAACTGATGGACAAAGGGTATCAATTGAAATTCATTTATGGGAAATGTTTTATCAGAAGTAAGACAAGAAATTTGATTGCAACTATTACTAAATCTAGAGGTAATGTATTTGAGTTAAACACATCTCAAGCTTCTTATTTTATTGCAAAGATAGATGAAATTTGGCTATGGAACATAAGGTTTTGTCATGTTAATTTTGATAATATTGTGAAGGAAAGCTTGAATAATGCAATAAGAGACCTATCTAAAATTGTAAAACCATCTAACACTATGTGTAGAGAGTGTGTTATGGGAAAGTAGACTAGAAGCAGTTAGAAAAGTAAATCATATACAAAAAAGGAAAGTTGGATCTGATACATACAAATTGATGTGGACCTACAAGGACAAGATCATACTATCATGAAATGTAATTTATACTTTTTGTTGATGAATTTTATATAATGATGTGGATCACTTACTTGAAAGAGAAATTATAAGCATTTGACAAATTAAAATTATTCAAAGAAAAAGTAGAAAATAAATCAGGCTTAAAGATAAAATGTTTGAGATCAGACAGAAGTGGAGAGTTTACTTTAGATATATTCAATTCATATTGTGAAGAGCATGGAATACATAGACATACATCTACTCTTAGGACTCCATAGAAAAATGGGATAGCAGAGTAAAGAAACAAAACAATATTAGATGTTGCTAGGAAAATGTTTCTAGAATGAAATGTATCTCATGTACATTGGAGGGAAGCTATTGGGAAAACAATATACACATTAAACATAATTCAAATTAGAGAAGGTAGAAATAAGACTCCTTATGAATTGTGGTTTAATCATACTTCTACTGTAAAATATTTGAGAATATTTGGAAGAAAATGCTATATCAAAAGAGACGATAAAATAGGAAAATTTGATGCTAGAAGTGATGAAGGAATTTTTCTTGGTTATTCTACTAAAAACAAGTCTTAAAAATGATTTAACCTGAGATTGAGTAAGATGATTGAAAGTAATAATGTGAAGATAGAAGAAAAATTTCAGATACTAGAGAGAATGTATGATTGTAATCAGAATACAAAGATCAAGGAGGCCACTACTATAGAAGAAGAAGAATATGTTAAGACTAACTATGAAAATGAGATTTTTGATGATGACACAAAAAAAGTTACTAAGATTCCTATGACTCCGAGGTATGTTAAGAAAAATCATCCTGAAAATCAAATTATTGGTAATACAAGTTAAGTAATAATGACTATATCAAAGATAAGGGAAGAAATTTGTTTGATTTCTCAAGTTGAACCAAAGACTATTGGTGAAGCTTGTAGAGATGAATCTTGGATCAAAGCTATGTAGGAAGAGTTAGATCAAATAAAGAAAAATAACACTTGGGAATTAGTTCCTAGACCTAAAGACAAAAATGTAATAGGAACTATGTGGGTTTTCAAAAACAAAATGAATGAAGAAGGAATTGTTGTAAGAAAAAAAGCAATATTGGTATGAAAAGACTGTTCACAACAAGAAGGCATGGATTTTGAAGAGATGTTTTTTTGTGTTGCTAGGTTGGAAGCTGTAAGACTATTTCTATCTTATGTTGCACATAAGGACTTCAAGGTATATTAGATGGATGTAAAATCTACATTTTTAAATGGAGATTTTAAAGAAGTATACATAGAACGACCTGATGGATTTCATTTGAAAAAAGATGAAGACATGGTTTGCAAGTTGAATAAGGCCCTATATGGACTAAAGAAAGCACCAAGGGCTTGGTATGAAAGGTTAGACAAGTACTTACTTCGCCTTGGATTCAGAAAAGATAATGCTGACAGTAACTTGTACTTAAGAACTAATCAAGATGGAATTTTGATAATAGAAGTTTTTGTTGATGATATTAATTTTGGAGGAAATGATAAGATGTGTAAGAATTTTTCTAAATAAATAGAGAATGAATTTGAGATGTCCATGATTGGCGAGATGAAATTCTTTCTTGAACTGCAAATAAATTAGAGCAAGAATGCCATTTTTATTTCTCAGAATAAGTATCTTAAAGAAATGTTGAAAAAATTTGCAATGGAATACTATAAACCTATAGGTACACCCATGGTAACTGGCCATAAATTGACAAATACTGATGAGACCAAGAGTATTTTTTAGACTAGGTATAGATCAATTGGTGTAGGAGCACCTAGGCTAACTCCCAAGCTAGTTTAGAGTTTTGGCTTGTACTGACCCTAACCAAGTTAGTAGATTTTATATTAACCTTAGAAGGTCTTGTATGTGTGTTCCTAGGTGGATTAGACTAGGCTCAATCCAACCTAGATGTTTAATGCTTTTCTAGTGGATAGTGCTAGATTAGGCCTAAGATGGGAAAATGGGTGTAAATATGTCTAAATGCCTTTAAGGATTAGGAAAGGGTAGATTCATATCTAAAATGGTTCCTTGAATGTTTATACACCTTTCTAGGTTGATTAGAGACCCCTAGCATTGATTTTGCAAAAAGATGTAAAGTTGTCATAATGTTGCTTGACAACATTTTTACAACTTTTAATGTTGCATGACAACATTTATGGAAGTTGATTCCTTTCGAGGTAACAACATGGGTAGTTTCCATAATGGCCTAAAATTAGGGGTATGGATATTAAGATAAAAAGGATCCCATATCTTGAGGAAGAGTACATATGTGTGTGAAATTTTGAAAGTGAATGAAGGCTTTGAGTTCTAGTATACTGTGACAATCGACTAATATTAAGTGCATGAGTTAGTGTATGGATTGAAGTGAGAAAGTTAGTGTTGGATTAGTGTAGTAGAGATATTTCTAATCACATTCTGATTAGTAGTGTAGTGGTTTTGAGTTCAATCAATTATCTTTTCAAATTGTTTTGTAAATAGGCTAGTTGCTGGTGTAGTTAGATTGGTTTTTGGTTTCATGGCTCCCCCATAGTTCTCCACAGTGCAAAACATCATGGCCTAGAGCAATATGGAAGGGAAGCCATTTCAATTTTCACATATGGAAGGAGGAACTTAGAAGAGAAATATTACCTTTTTTAGAGGGTATGTGCAGGATCATGGTATGCCAAACTAGGCCCTTAAGTGGCAGTAAAAATTTAGAAAGTCAGGTTTAGGCAAGTTGACATAAAAATGTGAACAATTTATAAATATTATATAAAAAATATGTGTGAAGAGAATCTCTAGAAAATTAAATTTAGTTTCTAAGATAATAGGCCTTTTTTGAAAAAAAATTATTCTATATGTTGAAAATTTTAAATTTCAATGTAGTAGTATGAAAATTTCAAGAAAAAAATAAGTAGACATATGTCTGACCACCTTAAACACAATCAAATGACAATATCTTTTTACAAGATTCTAGATATAAGTATTAGACTCATGTTCGGATATGACACATATTTTGTTGTAATTTTTTTCTAAGTAAATAATTAATTATGATTTTTCTTCTACAACTTTTCTAGAATTAAAAACCTCTCGTGTCTGACCATGTTAACTTAGTCTAAACTTTATCAATTGAAAACTTATTTATTTTTCTTGTAGTAGGAAAAGCATAGAATGTGACACATATTTTGGATTTCAAAAATTTTATACGGTTTGAAAGTTATAGCTATTTTTCAATAAGTCTATCAATCAGGACTGGAAAGATAAAAGTAGGTGTATGTCTGACCACATTAAACAAAATCGAATGATAATATTTTTAATAATATTCTAGATAAAAGTAGTAGACTCATGTCTAGATGTGATGTATATTTTATTGTATTTTTTTTCCAAGTAAATAATTAATTATGATTTTTCTCCTTCAAATTTTCTTGAATATAAAAACTCTCATGTCTGACCATCTTAACTTAGTCTAAACTTTATCAAATTGAAAGAATTGTTTATTATTATTGTATTAGATGAAGGATAGAATATGATGTATATTTCAGATTTCAAAAATGTTATATTGTTTGAAATTTATAGTTTTTTTTCAAAGAATATATCAATCAGGAATTTTTTTCACAATGCCACTTTTTGGCATACCATGGTCCTGCACATACCCTAGAATCATGCCCTAGGCGAGACTAGTGTACCTAGCTAGATGCATCGCAGAGAAGATTTGATGTGAATTTGTAGCGGAAGGAAAGAAAGCTTGAACCAAGCATGGTTTCAAAGAGGTAATGATCCTACAGTTACCCACTTGTGAGGTTAGCCATTGGCCAATCTATTAAGGTAGATTTCTAGGAAGAAATCAGTGGACTGCACATTTTGAGCCCCATTAGCCCTATTTGTCCTATATTTCACAAATCTACTGTACGGAGGCCCTAGAACCCTAAGACCACCAAAATATTTAAGGTTTCCCAAAAGGGTATTCGAATGTGAAGTTTGTTTTTGGATTCATGTGGAAATTTTTAAGAAAAATTGGGAAAAACACCTTGGCTAGGGCTACTAGACCAATTAGGCCTATTAGGCCAAAAGCATAGTGAATCTTGAGCCTGATGGGATAAGTCTTGATATGCTATTCAAATGGAATCTTTAGGGTGTCAAATAGATGTTTTAGTGAAGAATGCACCCCCTGCAGCACTTGTGAGGAGTTTATGGTGAATTTGCACTTGGAGTCATCCAAGGAGGAGTGAAGAGTTGAAGTACCCTTAGTGATAGTGATCCCTCAAGGTGAAGCACAACAAGATCAAATCATAGAGTTGAGTTGGATTAGTCTTAGGACAAAAAGACCAAAGACTATTAAGTTCCTAGAAGTGTGCTTAGAATCTTGATAAGGTTAGGACAAGTAGAGTCCTAAATAAGTGATTGTGCAAGAACACCTTGGAGTGTTTATATCATATTGGTATCAGAGCCTATAAGGCAAGGCTTGTGGTGAATGTTCCAACTAGAGGAGTCAATAGGAGACTCTACAATGGTGACCAATGCTGAGTTGGCTAAGAAGGTGGAATAGAAAGAAGAAGAAAATAGATTGCTCAGAGATAGATTGGCTCAACTAGAACAAAAAGTGGATGAAGTAGATGAGAAGGCCAAAGAAGTTAAAGAAAAGATAGATGGAAAACAAAAAGAGATACTCTTAGAGGATGAGGTCCCGAAACCAGAACCAATCCTAGCTAAAGAACCCTTCTTGAAAGCATTGAAGGCCTTAAGTGGAAAGACATTAGAAGGAATTCCAATCTTCAATAGAAAAATGGAGCCATAAATAGTCCTAGACTAGATTGAAGGACTTGAGAACCATTTTGAATGTGATGGTATAACAGAATCTCAAAGAGTAAAAGTTTCTAAGGTTACACTTAGAGGTCTTGCCCTCACTTGGTGGAAATTCATCCAAGATGAGAGAGAGAAGGAAGGTAAGAAGCCCATTGCTACATGGAAGGCTATGGTAGAAAAAATAAGAGATTCCTATGTCCCAGAGGATTATGAAATCTAGTTGCATAAAAGGAGACAAAGTCTTAGACAAAAAGACTTGGATGTAAACTCTTATACTAAAGAGTTTCAAAGATTATGTATGAGGTCAAGAGTTGTAGAAGATGAGAAGGTGAAGGTAGCCAGGTACCTTAATGGTCTCAAGTGGACTATTCAAGATGAGATGAGCCTCTTAACCCCTAACATTGTCCAAAGATGCCACAAAATAGTAGTAAAGGTAGAGGAGAAGCTAAGAAAGAAGCAAGACTCTAGCACTACCAGAGGTAGAGGCAAAGAAAGAGATAATAGAGGATAGAGAGGTGGATATTATGGAAGAAATTCAAAGACAAAGTCTCAAGGAGAGAGCAAGCTTACTGAACAACAAGAGGGGAGTTCAGGTAGAGGAAAATAAAATAGAGGAAGATGCTCGATTAGCAATTGGAGAGGAAGAAATAGTGGTCAAGGTAGAGGTTGTCACTTTTCCACTATGAAGTGTTACCACTGCAACCAAATGGGACACCCTGCATACCGATGTCTAGAGAAAGGCTCCACTTATCATGGGGGTGAAAAGAGGGTAAATTATCTTCAAGAGGAAACTAGTGGTGGAAATAAACACCCTGAGATACCTGTAGAGTTAGAAGAAAGAGAGATCTTAATGATGAGGAGGACATTAATCAAAGAGCCAGTCAAAGAGGAACCAAGTCAGAGGAGGTCACTGTTTAGAGTGAAGTGTAAAATGATGGGAAAGGTTTGTAGAGTCATTATAGACTCAGGGTCTACTGACAATATAATGTTAGAGGAGGTATTCAAGAAACTAAAGATGAAGATAATACCCCATAGCAACCCATACAAAGTCACTTGGTTGAACAAAGGACAATATGTCCTTGTCAATGAATAAACATGGGTGGAATTTTCAATTGGGAGATACAAAGACAAGGTGTTGTGTGATGTCCTACTTATGGATACATGTCACCTAATCCTTGGGAGGCCATGGAAATTTGATAAAAAGACCATCCATGATGGAGCAAAGGATTCTTATTCTTTCAAGAAGGACAATGTGACTTTCAAAATACAGTCACTACTAGAGGATGGAGAAATGAGATCATCAAACCCAATTTTTCTTATGGTTAGTGAGGAGTTAATAGAGAACTTAAAGGAAGGAGATAGAGTAGGCTTTTCACTTGTGTTGAATCCAAAAGAAGAAGGTGCTAACAAGATAGTCAAGAAGAAAAAATTTCCTAAAGAAGTGCAGGAGCTATTGCAGAAGTATGAAGGCATTGTAAGTGATGGAAAACCATCAACCCTACCCCCTAAGAGAGTTGTAAGTCATCAAATTGACTTTATTCCAGGAGCTACCCTTCCTAACATGGTAGTCTATAAGATGACCCCTCAACAAAGTGATAAAATTGCCAAGCAAATTCAAGAACTCCTAAGCCAAGGTCTCATTAGGAAAAGTATTAGTCCTTATGCTGTCCCCACTATCTTACCACATAAAAAGGGAGGAAATTGGAGGTTATGCACTGAATCAAGAGCCATAAATAGGATAACCATTAGGTATAGGTTCCCTATCCCTAGGATAGAAGACCTAATGGACTGCCTAGGAGAAGCTAAATACTTTACTAAGATCAACCTTATAAAGAGTGGTTACTACCAAATTAGAATCCATGAAGGAGATGAATGGAAGAAAACCTTCAAAACCACATAAGGTTTCTATGAATGGCTTGTAATGCCATTTGTGCTATCCAATGCTGCCTCCACATTCATGAGACACATGAATGAAGTCCTTAAAGACTACATTGGCAACTTTGTGGTAGTGTATCTTGATGATATACTAATCTATAGAAAGACCAAGTTTGAACATCTAAAACATTTGTAGATTATTTTCAAGAAGCTACATGAGGAGAAATTGATGATAAACTTAAAAAAATGTGAATTCATGAGGTAGGAGCTAGTTTACCTTGGGTTTGTATTATCTCAAGGCAATCTAAAGATGGATCCTAGAAAAGTGGAAGACATTCTCAACTGGACCACTCCTAAGACAACAATAGAGGTGAGAAGATTTCATGGTTTAGCTCAATATTATAGGAAGCTCATTAAGAAATGCAGTTCTATTTGTGCTCGTATGCTTGATAGCATAAAAGGAGGGATGAAAACTAAGTTTGTTTGGAATGAGCCAGCTAACCATGGATTTGAGTTGTTAAAAAAGAAGATTTCCACTCAACCAATCTTAATTCTTGCAAGCTTTGAGAATTTGTTGGTGGATGAGTGTGATTCTAGCAATGTTGCTATTGGTACTGTCTTGAGCCAAGAGGGAAGACTAGTGGCTTTCCATAGTGAAAATATCAGTGATGCTAAGAAGAAGTACTCTTCTTATGACCTAGAGATGTATGCTCTAGTCCAAGAACTAAGGAAATGGAGGCACTAATTTCTTCCAAAGGAGTTTGTGGTCTTTTCTGAAAACCAAGTACTAAGCTTTCTGAATTCACAAGATAAGCTCAGTCACAAACATATGAAGTGGGTAGAGTATATATAGGCCTACACTTTCAACATCAAGCACAAAAAGGGACTCTAAAATAAGGTAGTAGATATCTTAAGTAGAAGAGACATTACTTCACAAGAAATACACCTGCAGAGCATGGGTATTAAGAGTTTTGAAGACATATATGTAGAAGATGAAGACTTTCCAAATATCTATAAGGTATGCCAAGAACATAAGAACCATTTTCATAGAGAATTCTCTGAATATACTATAAAAAGTGATCTATTATTTAGAGGAGGTCAATTATGTGTTACTAGAGGGTCTATTAGAGAAAATTTGATTCAAGAGAAGCACAATGGTGCACGTAGTGGGAATTTTGGTGTCAATAAGGCCCAAGAATTAGTGCAAAGGTTTTAATTTTGGCCTAAAATAAATTTGGACATTAGGAAGTATGTAGAGAGTTGTGTGGTATGTTAGAAACCAAAGGGTACATCTTCCAATGCTAACCTTTATCAACCTCTTCCCATTCCTAGCAGACCATGGGAATGCTTGAGTATGGATTTTGTTGTGTTATTTCCAAAGACCAAATAGGGAATGGATAGCATCTATGTCATTGTAGATAGATTTAGTAAAATGACACATTTTGTCCCATCCAAGAAAGTGCACGATTCTAGTCACATAGCACATTTTTTCTTCAAGGAAGTAGTAAGGATACAAGGATTAGCTCTTAGTATAGTCTCTGACAAGGATACTAAGTTTATGAGCCACTTTTGGAAGACATTATGGCATAAGATAGGAAATTTTTTTTCTTTTGGGTCTACATACCACCCTCAGACAAATGGCCAAACTAAGGTAGTCAATAGAAGCCTTGGGAACCTACTAAGATGTCTTACAAAGGAGTATGGTCAAACTTGGGATCAACTCTTAGGACAGGTAGAGTATGCATATAATGATACTATGAACATGTCTACTGGAAAGAGTCCTTTTGAGATAGTTTATGGTCTAAACCCAAGAGGCATATTTGAGCTTAGAGAACTCAAGGATGGAGCCAAGGATAGTGGTTATGCTTAAGAATTTGCACTCTCCATGAAAGAGGTGCATGAAATAGTGAGGAAGACTCTACAAGAGAACATAGAAAAGATCAAGAAAAAGGTGGATGAGAGGAAAATGGATGTTCAATTTCAGCTAGGAGACATGGTTATGGTCCATTTGAACAAAGCTAGGCTAATAAAAGGAGTCCCACATAAACTGCAAAAGAGGAGATTGGGACCATGCACTACTTTGGCCAAATATGGCACTAATGCATTCAAGGTTGAGCTCCTAGAGGATACTGGTTTGTCTCCAATCTTCAATTTTGTAGACCTAGCCTTTTATAAAGGTCATGCTCTAGATCCAGACCAAAGCCTTATTGAGCTCATTAAGGAGGTAGAAGACCTAAACTTGTCACCTACACCACCTAAGAAGGCAGAGAAGATCCTTGATTCCAGGGCCTACAAGAAGACCAGACATAGAACTTACTATGAGAAATTGATAAAATGGCATGGAAAAGGTGATAAAGAGGCCACCTAGATCAATGAATAAAAGTTTAAGAAGTTGGGAGTGGATCCCAACTTACTTAATCTAAGGATGGATTGAAGTCTTTTCATTTGGGGAGGATGGTGTAGGAGCACCTAGGGTAACTCCCAAGCTAGTTTAAAGTTTTGGATTCTAATGACCCTAGCCAAGCCAGTAGATTTAATTTTTACCTTAGAAGATATTGCATGTGTGTTCCTAGGTGGATTAGACTAGGCTCAACCCAACCTAGATGTTTAATTCTTTTCTAGTGGATAGTGTTAGATTAGACCTAAGATGGGAAAATGGGTGTAAATATGTCTAAAAGCCTTTAAGGCTTAGGAAAGGGTAGATTCATATCTAAAATGGTTCCTTGAATGTTTCTACACCTTTCTAGGTCAATTAGAGACCACTAGCATTGATTTTGCAAAAAGATGTAAAGTTGTCATAATGTTGCTTGACAACATTTTTACAACTTTTAATACTGCATGACAACATTTAAGGAAGTTGATTCCTTTCGAAGTAAAAACATAGGTAGTTTCCATAATGGCCTAAAATCAGGGGTATGGATATTAAGACAAAAAGGATCCTATTTCCTGAGGAAGAGTATGGATGTATGTGAGATTTTGAAAGTGAATGAAAGCTCTAAGTTTTGGTATTCTGTGACAGTCGAATAATATTGAGTGCATGAGTTAGTATATGGATTGAAGTGAGAAAGTTAGTGTTGGATTAGTGTAGTAGAGATATTTCTATTCACATTCTATTCATTAGTGTAGTGGTTTTGAGTTCAATTGATTAGCTTTTCAAATTGTTTTGTAAATAGGCTAGTTGTTGGTGTAGTTAGATTGGTTTTTGGTTTCATGGATCCCCCATAGTGCTCCATCATGAAAATCATCACAACATAGAGGAATATGGAAGGGAAGCCATTGCACTTTGTACATATAGAAGGAGGAAATTAGAAGAGCAAGATAACACTTTTTAGCATCATGTCCTAGGTGAGACCAGTGCACCCGGCTAGGTGCATGACAAAGAAGATTTGATGTGCATTTGCAGGGGAAGGAAAGAAAGCTTAAACCAAGCATGGTTTTAGAGAGGTAATGATCCTATAGTTACCTACTAGTGAGGTTAGGCATTGGCCAATCCATTAAGGTATATTTCTAGGAAGAAATCAATGGACTGCACATTTTTAGCCCAATTAGCCCTATTGATCCTATATTTCAGGAATATACTAAATGGAGGCCCTAGAACCCTAAGACCACCAAAATATTTAAGGTATTCAAAAAGGGTATCTGAATGTGAAGATATTTTTTGGAGTCATTTGGAATTTTTTAAGAAGAATTGGGAAAAACACCCTGGCTAGGGCTACTAGACCAATTAGGCCTATTAGGCCAAAAACATAGTGAATATTGAATTCGATGGGAGAAGTCTTGATACCATTTTCAAATGGAATCATTAGGGAGTCAAATATATTTTCTAGTGAAGAATGAACCTCCTGAAGAACTTATGAGGAGTTTATGGTGACTTTTCACTTGGATTCATCCAAGGAGGAGTGGAGAGTTGAATTACCCTTAGTGATAGTGATCCCTCAAGGTGAAGCACAAGAAGATCAACTCATAGAATTGAGTTGGAGTAGTCTTAGGAAAAAAAGAGAAAAGACTATTAAGGTCCTAGAAGTGTTCTTAGGATCTTGAGAAGGTTAGGACAAGTAGAGTCCTAGATAAGTGATTGTGCAAGCACACCTTGGAGTGTTTCTATCATCAATGAGTGGAGGATTAAAATATCTAACTCACTCTAGACTAGATATTGCTAATGTTGTTGCAATTGTGGCTAGATATTAGATAGATCCTAAAGAGACACACATGGTTGCTATAAAAAGGATATTTAGATACCTGAAAGGAACAATGGAATATGGCTTATGGTATGATAAAAAAATGACTTTGAACTATATGCTTATACTTTTGCCGATTGGACATGGAACATTGGTGAAAGGAAGAGTATTAGTGGAGGTGCCTTTTTTATTGGGAAAATGTTGGTTTTGTGGTTAAGTAAAAAGAAAGATTGTATAGCTCAATCTACTGCTGAATTTGAGTATGCTGCTACTACTATCAATTGCACTCAAATGAGCTTGATGAAACAAATGTTGAAAGATATTGGAATAACTTTTGTTGAACATGTGGTTATCCATTGTGATAACACCAGTACAATGAATATGTCAAAGAATCCTGTGATGCATTCTAAAACTAAGCATATTTCTATTAAGTATCACTTTTTGAGAGACAAGGTAGTAGAGAAAGAAATAAGGTTGGAATAAGTTCACACAAAATAATAGATAGAAGACATCTTTACAAAAACCTTCCCAGAAGATGCCTTTGAGTATCTCAAAGGTATTCTTGGGGTGAAAGCCCCTCCTAGTGAGAATTAAATGATGCAAGGATGCATCAGTCTAGAGGTATTTAGTGCTCTATCATTTTCTAGACTTGATGTATGGATCTACTCCTCAGGGGGAGTGATCATTGGAAACTTACAAAATATATTTATCTGATTCAACACCTAGTTGATAAAGTCTAAACAAAAGAAAGTTGATAAATTATGGCACCCTTTACCATTATTTTCAAAGGGGTAAAGATACTGCAAGAAAATCCCTACTATATGGGGAGAAATACTATAGATAAGAGTTCACTATTTTAAGAAAGTTGTATTGAGAGAGTATTTTTGATTTGATAGATTTGGGTTGATGGATTTTCTCCTATGTTTCCATCAATGCCAAAGGGGGAGATTTTTAGATATTTCTGATTCATTTAATATGTTTAATCACTAAATTATCTTGTTGAGTGTTGTTGGAATCAATACTACTGTCATTCCTATTTTGTTACTGATGTCAACATATGTTTCTATGAAAAGAACATATTGGTTATTGCAATATACAGATGATTCAAAATGAGCGAACATAGTTTTGAGTAAAGGTAAGTGTTGTGATCTTAAATCTAAGATCACATGATATAATATTGCATATTGGCTGAATAAAAATACATTTGGTGAAGACTGGTTTCTAGACTCTGACAGTGAAATTTGATAGAGAAAGTCTCTGTGTTTTGAGCATATCTTACAAGAAAAGTGGATTTAGTATATGTGAGCTTAATGTATGTCAGATAACATATTAATGAATGTTGGTTGATCTTAGAAAGTCATGGGAAGTGTGATGACATCATCTCTGATGTATGTTTTGGAAGAGACCTATTTAGCGATGGCTTCATAATTGTAGCATGTATTATGGATAGCAACCATGGATTACAGATACTAGACATTGACTACTGAATTATAATTATTGTACACTTGTTCTAGATACTATTTTTATCTTAGAAAGGGGTTATGTAATTATTTGTATATTAGGAAAGCCTAATTGGCTGACCTGATCATTCATTTTAATAAGGTATATATGTAAGATATTTTCTTTTGTAAAAGATGGATATGGATGCAATGAAAAAGAGGATTGTGGAAACTACGAGCTAGTATTTGCTAGGTATAGGGTAGAGGATAGTTTATACTTCATTGGAACTAATCAAGAAAAGATAGTTGATATTAGATAGTTCACAAGGACTGAGTATTTCCTTTATATAAACTTGTGTTGTGAACAATAAGTTCTAGAGGTGGACGTAACCTTCTTTGGGCAGTGATCCTAGGCAGTGAGCCTACTCTTTTCTTTGACTCCTAACAGGGTCTGTGCTTTAATAGGGACTATGTACTATAATATTTTAATAAGATCCTAATAGGGACAGATCTTTTAATAGGGATACTATACTCTCAGTACATCATTTTTGCATGCTAATTCCTACGGTGGTTTTACCTTTAACAGGGTTTCCTTAATAACAAAATATTGTGTTATTGTGTTTCCATTTACTATGTTATCATTTGATTTAGTGTAGCTGCTACTTAAAGTTTAAAGTTTAATATTCTATCATACAAATGATTCACCCCCCCTCTTTGGGGGACTATTATTCCTAACAAGTAGAGCCACAACATAGGAGGCGTCTAACTTAAAAACTCATAGTTCATGTTGTGGTCCCATTAGTAGTGGAGGATTCTATATATTTATAGACCCTTCAGGTAGCTACATCATTGACGAACACCCTTATTGAGCATGGCACACAATTAGTCGATACAAAGGGTGGATCAACACCTATACCACCTCCATCATGATTAGATGCTCCATTTGGCTTAGCCCAACCAATTGAGCATATGTGCCCCAACTTTCAGGGTGTATGTGACAGGATAGATATTGATGCAAATGAGGATGGTTTGACATCTCATTTGTATAAACATTGTGTGAGTAGATGCCAGGCATTCACTGCTAAGGATGTGGCCCTCACAAACTACCTATTGATGATGGTTTTTTGTACGAGATAGATGCTTGTATGTTTATTTGTGTTTTGACATGTTATTAATTTTAATCACCTAAATCTTATAAATGTAAATAAATTTTTATTTAGAGAAAAAAATAAATTGATATATGAATAATATGCATTACAAGGTGCATCAGGTGGTACTATGAGCACACAACAAAGTGCTCATAAGAATAAACGTGCACAAGTAGCTCTGACACCTAAGGTATAGTTTTAAATATTCATAAAAATAGTATAATTGCTTGGTGTCAAGATATATTTTCTTAATATGTATATTTATTTGATGTTTTATAGGACTTGTTGGGGGTTTATATGTCCAAAGTTGATGATGCGACTCTTTCTCTAATTGACTTTGGCCTAGAGAGCTTTGCAGTATCATATTTTTCACACCTCTTCTTTATAATTTTAATTGAACTTATGTGTTATCGTATTCATTTCTCTTATGTTAATTTTGTTTCTGCTAGGTTACCTCACCTGGCTCTAATACATGAGGATGAAAAAAGAAATCCTTGAGGACACCTAAAGTACAAAAGGTAATTCAGTAGAACTTAAATTTATTTGTTGAAATGTATTATGATTAAATATGTAAATGTATACTGATGAATGAGCATGTCTTATTTTTTCTATATATAGAAATAGTTGGGTTTTATAGAATTAATGAATGCATCAGATGTTGTTGATGTTCAGGAGAGGGAAGAGATAACATTTTTATATTCACTTTCGATTGCATTCTTGTTTGTTAAAAATCTCTTAGAAATCCTTCCTCTAAGACTATGATATATGTTATTATTCTCATACAAAAAATGGTCATAGTGGCCTCATCAGTGACGATCCCTCTTAAGGGTACAAGAGAGCTATTTGAGGATAGGATATATATATATATATATATATATATATATATATATATATATATATATATATATATATATATATATATATATATATATATATATATATATATATATATATATATATATATATATATATGTTAAATATATGGATTTAGATATTAGTACATGCATTTTTACTTTTGTAGTGTTTGTCATCAACTTTGGGTTATTAACTTCTATTAATTATCTTTTACCTATTAAAGCTCCCTTTGAGACTTCCTATAGATTCTTTACCATTCCATTTTTTTAGGATTCCTCATCCATGAAGAAGCCCATTAGCATTACTACACAACCCAAGTGCAGAAGAAAGAGATGAGTTAATCAACAATTCAATTGCCAACAAATGATAGTCTAGTATCTAGTTATTTTGATATTATTTGGTGACAAGATATCTGATTTAGCATTTGAATTTTTCTCATGCAAACACCCATCGATCCACATACTACTTTGAAGAGGCTCAATTTTGATGATCCAACACAGTCATAAATATTGATAGAGATATATAGATCTAGCTGTGCTTATTGAATGACCAATTTTTGTATATATTCAACATTTTAATTATATATATTGACCTTGACATGACACATTCCACATCTTTTTAGCTATTATTAATTTGGCATCTATGCCATTTTTTGATATGTACATGATTATTGTTCATTTTAATATATATGAAACTTGATATTTGATCCAATTTGTTCATTATGTGCATATCATTGTACTTCAAAAAATGATTTTTTATAATTAATCAAACATGTTACATTCATTATTTAATATAATTGAATTGAAACATGTTTATCAAAGTCATATCTGACTTAAATTGATGTAATAAGGCATGAAAAGCCAAAATATGCAATGACTTTGTCTATTGTGTCAAATTGTCCTAATTGAAAAAATAAGGGTCCTAGGAAGATGTATATTAATGGGTTGTTTATGTTGTCTCTATTTCTCATGGATTATGTTTTGGAACAAGTTGGTGAAAAGTGTGAAATACCCGATTTTTCTAATGTTTCTTAGTGACCCTTAGGGACACCCTGGTCTGGTGTACTCACAAACATTTGGGGGACTATATGGGAGAGATGGTGTTGTCACTAGAATATAACCATCCAATTGGAGCTAATGGAGTATATGATTTGATCACATGGTGAATGGATTGAAAGATACCCAATGTTTCTCATTTCAATTGAGCAACATTGCATCTTTTGACATAAATCAGGATAGGGATGCCAAATTAAAATGAAGGGGAATATCTTAAAACTTAGATGGGTAATTGCAGGCCTCCATGACATGGTCATGTAGCACCTGATGCTTCATTTATACCTTGTATGAGATCTAAGATATACCCCAAGAAAGATCACTACCCAATGTTTCTTAGTGACCCTTAGGGACACTCTGGTCCAGTTTTCTCGTGAATGTTTGAGGGACTCCATGGGTTAAATGGGGTTGTCACTAGAATTTAACTAGCCAAATAGAGCTAATGGAGCATGTGATTCAATTTCATGGAAAATAGATTGAAAGATAGCCAATGTTTATCATTTCAAATGAGCAACGTTGCATCTTTTGACATAAACTAAGATAGGGGTTCCAAATTAAAATTAAGGGGAATCTCCCAAAACTGAGACATGGGTAATTGTAGGCCTCGATAACACAATCTTGTCGCACCTAATGATTCATCAATATTACTCACAAGCTCTAAGATATGCCCAAAGAAAGATCACTTCCCAATGTTTCTTAGTGACCCTTAATGACACTCTTGTCTGGTGTGCTCATGAATGTTTGAGGGACTCAGTGGGTGAAATAGAGTTGTCACTAGAATTTACCCAACCAATTAGAGCTAATGGAGTAGATGATTCGAGCTCATGGAGAATGGATTGAAATATAGCCAATGTTTCTCATTTCAATAGAGAAACATTGCATCTTATGACATAAACTGAGATAGGGATGCCAAATTAAAATGAAGAGGAATCTCCCAAAAATTAGATGGGTAATTGTGACCTCCATAAAAAGGTCTTGTAGCACCTTACGATTCATTGATACCTCACACAAGCTTTGAGATATGTTCCAAAAAAGATCACTGCCCAATGTTGCTTAGTGGCCCTTAGGGACATTCTGGTTTGGTTTTCTCGTGAACATTCGAGGGACTCCATGGGAGAAATAGGGTTGTCACTAGTGTTTACCCGGCCAACTGGAGCTAATAGAGTAGATGATTTGATCCCACAGTGAATTGTTTGAAAGATATGGTTGCATCCATGTTATGAAGTTCAAAGAATAGTTTTTGTAAGATATCTCTGAACATGTTCTTAATGGTAATTAATATTTAAGTAATAAATTTTTAAATAGATTTCACACTTATTTATTGTTGAACGTACAAAATAAAAGATAAAGTTCAAAATTAAATGCCAGATTCTTTTGAGGTAGGGATTGAGAAGATTGAATACATGTATTTCAATAATATATTTGCATATCAGGCACATTGCACATTTTATATACAAAATTTGGCATCTAACATACACATGACAACTCATTGCCCTTTTTTAACATAAAAAATAGCATCTAATATGCACATGGAAGCTCATTACACCTTTTATATTAAAAATTTGGCATCTAACATGCACATGAGAGCTCATTACCCTTTTTTACATAAAAATTAGAATCTAATATGCATATGGCAACCCTTTTTTTATACAAAATTTTGCATATATTTATGCACATTACATCTCATTGTCATTTTTAAGTACAAAATTTGGCCTCTAAATATGCACATAGAAAACCTTGAAGATATACACAAAATTGTCAAAATCTTTCTACCATATTATAGAATCATTTTTCTACATTGCCCAAAATTAATCAAGACAACCTTTTGGATCAACTCCAAAGCTTATTCTATCATGTATTTCCTCATGGTTAGATTCATGAACTTTCCACAAATTATTGTTAAGAGGTCTTCCATGACACTTAATCAATTGATTTTTTTTTGAACAATAAGGTTAGAGTAATGAAGAATATGTCTATGTCTCTCAAAGTCCTCAAATAACCATGCATTAGAATTCTCGATAGGATACCTACATTTTATAGATTTTAATACCCAAATAAATGCAAAGTGTAATAAATAGAGTTTAATAGGTATGTATACAACTAGACACAATGATGGTACCCTATAAGCCATGTTCATGTGACAAAAATAGATCCTATTGGGTACTGAATACCCTCTCCATCAATTCCTGTAGTTGTCAATTTCTTTTTGGCCTCAATACAATGACAAAAAAAGTAATCTATTCCTTCTTCATTATTCTCATCTATAATTATTGCATTTACATGAATTTCACTTAATAGAAGGATTAGTTAATACCAAAATTAACATTTAATGAACTAATAAAATTGAGTTTCAAATTGATTTAACCTACAAAATGTAGAGAAATTACCGGGTTCAACTAGGTTTGATACATGGTCAAAATCCGCTAATGCTTCAAACTAGTTCATTTGTAGTTTGTTGGGAAGTTGATATGTATCTAGGGTTCGCAAAGGTCTACAAGACCATTGGTCAACCTAATATTTTGATTGACATTCATCCCACACAAAATGTATACATAAAGAGAAGAATCATGCAATTGTTCTAGTATAAATAGATAATGATGTTGCATTTGAACTTCTAAATGAATGAATTTCACTTGATCCTATAAGTATACAAAAATCTAGATAGTTTTAAATGTTAGATTCACGTATCAACCAAAAATATCTAGAAACCATAGACTTACATGCATTACTTGGCCCCATTGTAGAGTTACACAATTGCACAATTATTTCTACATCTATTAACAATGTGCCACCTTCATACTTCAATTCCTCTCTGGTAAGAGATCTTTTCACACATTCTCCCACACCATCATGTTCTCCCTTTCCATACCCTACCTTAGTGAAATTCCAAAAATATTTTACACCACTTGTCACATGCATCATACTCAACCAATAGAACATCCTAGCATTCTTGAATTGTGTAGTGCAATTGTCTGATTATATTAAGTGTTGGATGTATCTTATACCTCTTTCCCTAAACTATCATAGAAGACTCAAAAAAATCCTTGTAAAAAATTTGAGGAATGAGTACGATCATCATTGATATAGAAGTGATACTCTCTTATAATCTTTCTATCCTCCTATGTGTTATCAGGTGCATGCATGAATGTTATGTGTACAAAAATAGTAACTTGTGTAGAGTGTTAATACATAGGTTGCACTTGATTTTGAGGTTTCAGTGTATAATTCTTAGAAAAATCAATGATAGACACAATAGTACCAAGGGGGAAAGTGTTCTTACACAACTTAAATTTCTCGTCTAACCACCTAGCTTTATGTGTGTGACCTATGTACTCATAAAATAGTTTCTCATCTAACACATATATATCCCTTTTCACTAACTCACAACTCTTTAATTCTTTTCCATCTTTAACACCATATGTGACTGACTTGTATTTTCCAATAGAAACTAGTTTCTTACTAATTTTATGTCTATTATCTATATGTAGGCATCTAGGAAACTGTTGCAAACCATCACATGTAGGAAAAAATCCTTTCAAACACATCATCTTATATATAGTAAATGCACCCATCATCTTGTCTACATAGTACACTTGAAATAAATTCTCTCAATGACTTAGGAGGTGCTTGTAGACCACATTCCTTCAAAACATCATTAGTGTGCAAAGTACAACATATATAACAATAAATATCATAATTCATGGAAAATTCAACATGGACCCTACAAAAACATGTAGTATGTGCATGATTAATCTTAACATAAAATGGTTTTGTCACCTCAAAAATATTTGGCTAATTTGAATTTGAGGAAAGCTTTGAAAAAACCTTTCATAAAATAGTGTTTGAGTCATGTCTAAATAGGGTTTTGGATGTGGCTCATGATTTCTAATTCCAATTTTCCGTATAACAAAATCTCTTCGGTTGGGTGAAACCCTTGTGTTGTCATGCCAAAATTTATCAATTAACGTTCTTAGTGCATCAAAAACAACCTTGTCCTTGCGTGGGAGTCTACCTGAGAATACCCAAAGATAATTATAGTTAGGATCCCCAATTTTCTCTCGCCTCTCTAAGGTATTGTGTAATTTTTCTCTACTTATCCTTAATGACTTGCTTGTTTTTGTTATTAAATGAATTTTTTTCATTTCCTTCCCATTATGGTTGATGTGAGGATACATCGAGTAACATTAGCATCTTTTCTACGTGCTTTCATATCAATGGTTTGGTATACATCAAATAGATTTCTCACAATAGTTCTTTCACTACTATTTTTGGTTGTTGTTAACCCCAAAATTCTCATTGTCTCTCTAAATTTCATATTTTTAATCATTTCAACAAGTAATTGGCATCTTCCACTTTGGTTTAAATTTTCAAAATAGTTATTTCAAGTTCTTTTAAGTACTCTTCTACAAGTTCTTTCAGAAATTTTATCATGCATTGGCCTCACAATATTTTCATTAATGTCAATTAGAAACTTTGGTTTTCTACCTAGGAGGTGTTAATATAAGTGCATGCTGTTGGTTTTCATTAGGTGCATTATGTGCATTAATCTCATCAAATTGAAGTGGTGTATACTCTTCAAATTCATTAGGTGCATTCATCGCATTGATTTGAAATGGAGTATGGTCATTGCAATCATTAGGTGCATTCATCACGTAAATTTGAATTGGTGCATGTTGATCATTTTGATTTGGTGCATTAGGTACATTTATTATGTCAATTTGGATTGTTGCATGTTCATCACCATCATTAGGTGCATTACATCACACACCTCCATGTAAATTCCTCATACGCTCCCTTTGTCTTATCTTTTTTGCCTCTTGTTGTTTATTTGTTCCTCTCTTGTTCTTTCACATTACATTTATATTGATTTTCTTACACATAACATCATGATGAAAATCCATAATTAAATAGAAATAAAACAAAAAATGAGCATCATTTTGTTATAATCTAAAGTAACAAACCAAAAAAAACAAATCAGTCATTTCAAAGAAAAATTGTTAAAAAAAATGCAAACCTGACTATTACTGTCTCGAACACTGATGCCAAATAGTGCACAGTGGGACCTTCAAAAAAATTGTAGTGCTGGTTTCTAGGTCATTGGGAGTATATTATATAGAATTTATCATTACCTATATGGGTTATGAAAACCTAAAACCAATGTTAAAATTTTTCTCATAACTTGTGCGGGTTATGAAAAGTTATAGGTTTAACTCTACTTTTCGATATCCCATACAAGTTCTATAAAATATGAACCAAGGAAGGGAGGGGAGAGAGAGGGAAAATAAGGGGAGATATAGGATAAGGAGAGAGAGAGAGAGAGAGAGAGAGAGAGAGAGAGAGAGAGAGAGAGAGAGAGAGAGAGAGAGAGAGAGAGAGAGAGGATGATTAGGTCTGAATAGACAGAGATGATGATGGGGAAGGAACATGAGAGAGAGGAAATGAGGAGAGACATGGATGTATACAAACATATATACATATATCTATATAAATATAAGTATATATAGCTATATATATGCATAGATACATACATAAAAACATATGATATATCTATTTTTATAAATATGTGTAGTAAATGCTAAGTTTTCAAGAATACATTTTTATGTATTCAAAACCCATGCGGGTTTTGTAAAACTCAAAATGATGGTTTTAGTTCTACATAACCTGCACGGGTTACGTAAAACTTTGAATGGTACTTTTTCTTTTTCAAAATCCAAGAAAATTATTTTGCACATCAAAACCTGTATGGGTTTTGGCTTGATAAGAGGGTTGGAAAATGACCCGAAGGCTTGCAAGCCCATTTTCCCTCTATTTTCGTCTCTTAACACATTTTTTCATCTCCTAACATGATTTCTCAACTTCATCATCATCAGGTTTATAAATGATCTAGTAGGAATCTCTAAAATTATCACAATAATCTCACTTGTCTTCTCATCTTTCTAACCATATAAGTTTTTCAATTTTTGGACAACATTAACATAGTGAAATTTAATTTTCTTTACTAGTGTCTTGATAGGCCTCACAAACATATGTATACCATTTATTTAATAAATTTTGATCTACTTGACCAATTAAAAAACAAATTACATATTAATGTTCTACACTTGAATCTATACACTTTTAAAAAAGAAAATTGTATTTTGAATTATTTTGATGCAAGTTATGCCAAGCGAATGAACAAGTGTCATATTTTTCAAGATTTGGTCACTTCAAAAGATCATTTAAAAAAAGTACTCAACAATAAATTACAAAAACCACACCACTTCTATATCTCACTCTTACCTACCATCCTACCAAATGCTTTTTCAAAATACTAATCTAACTATATCTTTTTTTGTTGAGTGCATGAAAACAACTATGTTATGTTTTTTTGAAAAAATTAGGAACAATTTTTCATGCGCGGAGGGTTTTAACTTCTTAATATTATCCATTTTTAATTTTTATTATTATTTTAGAAACTAGATTCAAAGTACTACAATTCTTATTCTTTACACATCTTCTAATTTTGAGTGCAAGATCCTCCAATTTGTCTTTGAAGTTCATGTTTACCCAATTTCAGAAAAAAAGTGGCTACTTATACCCCCCTTTTTGCACACTATCTGGTGCACTTACCCCATTAAATAATTTTTCTTTTAAATAAATGATAGAGTTAAATATATTATGAAATACATGGTAACTATTCCATAAGCTATAAAAAATCTTCTATTGAAGGATGCAAAAATGTGAATCATCATAACATACATGCGAATTAAAAAATTCACTAAGGATTTCTTTGATGGCGAATGAAAGGTGGTAGTTGGGAGAAGCGAAAGAAGAGATGCAATGAGAAATTTATTCACTGGTCCTTTCCACTCTTAGGACACTAGTGTGAATTATATTGTATTAGGGAAAGGAAAGTCTTTCATTTATGTGGAATAGGCTTAAAAAAGATAAAAAAGCATACAAAGGAATATAGAAAATTACCCCAATGAATAAAGAAGATGGAAATTTTTTTAGGGCAGGGCATCAATATCCCCTACATCCCAACTCATGAGGTGAGTTGAAACCTGCTGAATGGAAGCTAAGGATACAAAACTATTCTTCTCACTAAATAAAAATAGCACAGGAAAGGGGAGAATACAAACAACAAAGATAATCAATTACATACCAGAGTCAGACATTTGGAGTTTGGAACACTAATTTAAAGAGGGAAGATAATAAATATAATTCTTCCAAAAGTGTGAATCCAGTCCCAATAGAAAGAAGACAATACACACAAAAAGAATGTTACCCTAATACAACTATAGGTTTTAATTTGAGTCTAGTGGGAATAAAACAATGTAGGAAAAATATTCCTCATCAAGTTTTTGATAATGCTAATTCTAGCTATGAAAATAAAGTTATATGCAAAACTCAAGAAATTAGTTCTGAGAAAGTGCAATCATTTTGGGATCTTTATCAAGATTCAGAGGTTTTGGGGACTTGGAATGGGAAGAATCATCCAATTCAAAATAAAATTGATTGGTGGAAGTGGCATTATCCCAATTAGGTAAGTATTTCTACCCTTGGTAATGAATTTTTGCTAATACTTTGTAAATAAAGAGACAAAATATGAAATTTTGTGTGGATTATTAGATTTTTTAAAGGTTACTATTTGTATTACTTAGATTGGATTCCCAATTTTATTCCTAGCTTATATAGACCATAAAAGATCCCTAAGTGGATTAATGTAGGGGTCTTACCTATAGAATACCATTGCCCCCAAATTTTAGAAGAAATAGGTAAAATACCAAGATCATTTCTGGCATGCAAAGGTATTGAAGGAAGGACCTTTCAAAAGAGGTTAAAATTTTAATCAACATAGATCCAAGTATTATCTAGTATCAAAACCCTTGGAATTGATAAAAAAAAAGTAGTTAGTTGGTGAAACCCACCTTATACTATGGACCCATAGATGAAAATGATATAACTATAAGGAAAAAGGAAAATGTCAGAAGTCAAAAATCAAAATAAGATCAATTTAGAATTATAATTAAACATAAAATTTACAGAAAATAAGGGAAGATTTGAGTTTACTCCTCACAAGGCTTCATAAGACACTACCCTCACTATTTGGACCTCGCCAACTATGGATAAACTAAGATCAATCCATGAAAGGGTGAAGTTGATAAAGAATAGAAAAGAGACCCTATAAGAACTACTTCTTGAGGGTGAAGATTTCATGTCTAGGATCAAAGAACAATTAGCCCTTCTAAACCTGTCATAAGTTGCAGAGGGAAAATGGGCTCTAAATATTAAGGATAGATTAGAATAGACAAAGCCTAAAATAGAGGCAGAGATAGGATTGAAAATGGAAGAAGACATGAGGCCAACTCAAAATATGGAGGAATGTGGGAAAGGGGAAAAAGCCAGGGACAATGATAAGGAGAATAAAAAATAGATTCAAGATAGCCAAACCATGGACAATAGTATGACCATAACAAAAAACATTGTAGAAGAATGTGTTAATAATGTATTAGACAAGTCCTAGAATTTATGGTTACCTATGAGATAATGAAAGATGAGGAGAGTGGTGACCAATCAGATACAAAAGATAATGAAGAGGAAGGGGAAATTAAGGAAACATGATAGGGAGAAGAAATCCCCATGGAATTAGAAGAAATATACAAATTTATGGGGATTAATCAGAATATGAGAGGAATTTTTGGAAGAAGAAGAAAGTGTTGAGGAAGATGAGGAAGAAAGAATGGAAATCATCAATACAATTTTGGATCTAGATGCCAAGGAGATGAATGAAGATGAGGAGGTTTTCCATAGAGACAACATGACTTTGGAAAGTGATAATATGGAACTAGTTAAATTGGTGTTGGCCCTTAGATTACTTGAAAACTAGGGCCTTGATTGTGGCAAGAAAACAAAGAAAAAAGAGAAAAAACAATTATCTGAACTCAGGAGTACAACTGGTATAGAAGAGGATCAAGGTAAAATCAACTCACTTTTTTAGGCTAGGAAGGGGAAGTGCCTTCCCATGGGGAAATGGAGATCACCACCTAGAATGTTAGGAGCATCAATGCCCCTAACAAACAACACTTAATTAAGTCTTATTTAATGATGTTAAACTCTAAAATAGTTATGCTTTAGGAAACTAAGTTGAATGAAGAATAGATAGAAAAATTTAGGGAAAATATTGGTATTTGGAAGTTGGAAAGTGTTATAATAGAAGGGGCAACATGTGGTTTGGCCATAATATGGGATCAGAGGGGAGTAAAATCTGATCTAACCATTACTAGACCAATATGGCACATAGGATGGGTGAAAAGCATCAGAAACCCATTAGGCTTTTTTTTATCATTAATATTTATGGCCCTATAAAGACTAAAAGTATTTAAAGAGAACTATGGGCTGAACTATAGACATACTTCAATCAACATCCAAATATGAACTACAAAGTTGGAGGAGACTTCAATGCCATATTAGACTTAAGTGTAAAATATAGAGCTATTCACAATGAGTTGTAAATGCTAAAGGATTTTAGGGACTAGGTAAATAAAAATAATTTAATGGATATCAAAACTAATAATGGGAATTTTACTTGGAATAATAAACAAGAAGGCTTCAACAATATTGTTGAAAGATTGGATAAATTTATGTTTAAATAAATTTTGATTGATTTCAAGAATACCCTAAGCTCTATAATACTAATAGTTGTAGGTTCATACCAATTTCCAATACAATTGGAGATAGTAAAAGAGAAAAGACCTAAGAACTACCCTTTAAATTTGAAAAGATGTGGATGCAAGACAAAGATTCCTTATCTTTGGTAGAAGGTTAGTGGAAGGAAACTCTTATATAGGTCTAAAATTTAGTATTTCATTTCAAATATGAAATTGATCAAGTAAAAACTATTATAATGGAATAGAAAACACTTTAAGAACATATTCACCAAAAAGGCAGAAGTGGAGCAGGAGATCAACAAGTTGGATGAAAGTATCATTGTAAGTAGTTTGGATAGGGAGAAATACTTCAAAGAAAAGTAAATTCTAACAAAATGTGAATATTTGTTAACTAAGGAAGTGATATTGATGCAGGAGCATCTTGCATAAAAAATAAAAATAAAAGGGGGCATGATGGAAAAGAAAAGAAATTAGAGGAGAGAGAAAGTGACAAAAATGAAAGAAAAAAAAAAGAAGAAAAAAAGAAGAAAAAAAAAAGAGAAAAAAAAAAAAATTTAAAAAGAGAAAAAAAAAGTTATTTCATTTTCCAAGGTGCATAGGTGGAATAAAAGAAAAAAATAAAATAAAATAAAAAGAAATCATTTCATTTATCGAGGTGTGTAGGTAGCATTTTAGAAATTTGTAAAAAGTTCTCGCATTTAATATTTGTATCTAGGTTGTTACAACTTTGTAGTTTCTTATTGACCCACAAAAATAATGTAATTTTATAATTAGCCCACATGGTGGTACTTAATTTTAATTGGATGGGTATTTAATATTTGTATCAAGGTAGTTGCATCTATCTTTTATCCCACATTGGTTGTGTTGTAATATCTTGGGTGAGAAATGCCTATATAAAGAAGGCATAGGAGCATTCATAAGCAAGCTCTCAAATTGTAAGCTCTTAGAGTTCAAGCTCTCACATTGCAAGCTCTCTCATTACAAGCTCTTGGATTGTAAGTTTTTGCGTTGTAAGCTTGGAGGATGTAAGATCTCTCATGTTGTAGATCTCATATTTAGAGGAAGTTTTCATGTTGTAAGATCTCTCAAGTTGTAATGATTTTCAAGTATTAATGTATGGTTTGTAAAGTATTTTGTCTTCTCTTGGTCTCCATTTTGTTATGTCTTTGGTTATGAGTTGGTAAGGGTGGTGTGGTCCTTCATCAGTGGTATCAGAGCAGAAGTTCTTGAGTGTGTAAACATATCACTGATTGTGAGGCAGTTTGCACTAGGACCATGGGTTAGGGTTTTTGTGTAGACAGATCACCAAATGTGAGGCAGTTTGCACAAGGACCTTGGGTTGGGTGAAGTTTTCCTTAAAAGAACATGAGTATGGAGAAGAGAAAGAAGAAGATGACTTTTGTGATTGGATGAATTCTTAAAATTCCTAGACTTGAGAAAATTAGAGAGAGATATCAAGAAGAGACAAGAGTTGCAATACTGGATTTGAAGAAGCAAGTGACCGAATTAGAAGTGAAGCTGAAAAAGAGAAGAGCGAGTCAAAGAGATGATGATAATTCTTTAGATGCAGGAAAGATAGAAGATAAAGTGGAGTATCACACAAGCAGTACAAAAGAAGAGGGAGACCATGAAAATAAAAAGATTTGTGAACCTGAAGTTGATGAAGATGATTTATTAATGAAGATTTTAGCAGTTGAGGAAGAGTGGAATACCTTGATTGGAAGTCAAAGGAAAGAAGTCGTTACATGTCTTGTTGAAGACACGAAAGAAGAAAACAAAGATGGAGATGTGAAAGAGGTAAATTTTTATGAATCATGGGATGCTAACTTTGAGATGGATTTGAAAGATAATGATGTTGGTTTATATGAAGACTTTGCAAGGTATGTTTGGTATGCAATAGAATATTTGTATGGTATTACATATTTTAATACAAATGCAGTAGATCCTAAAATATTGGAGGAGAATAAGAGTTACACTTGGATGAAGTTGATTGCAAAGGAGTATTGTCGGCAACATATACTTGTGCCAACTAGGTGTTGTAAAAGAAGGAAAAAGGAAATATATTGGCAGTGGATACTTGCTCCAGCAAGGTGTTGGAAGAGAAGAAAAAAAATATCAATAGCGGCTACTTCATTTTGTGATTCTATATCCACAAAATTTTTCCTACCTTGGGTGTCTGATGTAGGAGCATCTTGCATAAAAAAAATAATAAAAGGGGGCATGATGGAAAAGAAAAGAAATTAGAGGAGAGAGAAAGTGACAAAAATGGAAGAAAAAAAAAAAGAACAAAAAAAAGAGGAAAAAAAAAAGAAAAAAAAAAGTTATTTCATTTTCCAAGGTGCATAGGTGGAATAAAAGAAAAATAAATAAATAAATAAAAAGAAATCATTTCATTTATCAAGGTGTGTAGGTAGCATTTTAGAAATTTGTAGAAAGTTCTTGCATTTAATATTTGTAGCTAGGTTGTTACAACTTTGTAATTTCTTATTGACCCACAAAAATAATGTAATTTTCTAATTAGCCCACATGGTGGTGCTTAATTTTAATTGGGTGGGTATTTAATATTTGTATCAAAGTAGTTGCATCTATCTTTTATCCCACATTGGTTGTGTTGTAATGTCTTGGGTGGGAAATGCCTATATAAAGAAGGCATAGGAGCATTCATAAGCAAGCTCTCAAACTGTAAGCTCTTGGAGTTCGAGCTCTCACATTGCAAGCTCTCTCATTGCAAGCTCTTGGATTGTAAGTTCTTGCGTTGTAAGCTTGGAGGATGTAAGATCTCTCATGTTGTAGATCTCATATTTGGAGGAAGTTTTCATGTTGTAAGATCTCTCAAGTTATAATGATTTTCAAGTATTAATGTATGGTTTGTAAAGTATTTTGTCTTCTCTTTGTCTCCATTTTGTTATGTCTTTGGTTATGAGTTGGTAAGGGTGGTGTGGCCCTTCATCAATGGTATCAGAGTGGTTGTACCCTTCATCAGATATTTTAGAAAAAAAAGTCAAGGGAAACTTGGCTGGCAAAAGGAGATAGGAATTTAATTTTTTTCCATAATAGTACCAAACAGAGAAGAAATGTGAAAAGGATAGTGAATATTAAAGGAGAAAGTAAGATAATAGTGGAAGAGCCTATAGAAGTTGCACAAGAGTTAGTGAATTATTATAAAAACATGTTTCAAATAATTGGAACAACACTTTTTGGATAATATACCTAGGATTGTCACTATTAAATAAAATAAGGTTTTAACCAATGAATTTACATTGGTAGAAATTGAATCAGCGCTTTTTCTATTGCATCCAGATAAGGTCTGATGACTTTCTAGTAGGATTATTTAAAAAATGTTGACACTTTCAAGGGGAAGAACTAAAGGAAGCAATTAAAAATATAAGAAAATTAGTGAGATGATTAAAGTAAATTAATAATACTTTCATCACTCTCATCCCTAAAAAAGAGAAATCAAAGGATACTAATGAATTTATACCCATTTCCTTATGCAATACAAACTATAAAGTGCTATCAAAGTCATTAGAAAATATGATGAAGCAGTTACTACCCTTTATTATCTTAGAAGAAAAAATATGGCTTTGTACCTAGTAGATCCATTTTGGATGGAGTTAGTATTGTACAAGAGGCCATCCACTCAGTTCAAAACAACTTAGATACCAAAATGCTCATTAAGATAGACATTAAAAAGGTATTGGCAAAGTTGACTAGAGCTTTTAATGCAAGTGTTTGGAAGCTTTTGGGTTTGCTAAGCAATGGATTAATGTTATCTTCTTCTTCATGTCTAATCCTTGAATATCAATATTAGTTAATGGGTCTCCTGAAGGCTTCTTTAAAATCTCTACAAGATTGAGACATGGGAATCTGATCTTCCCATTTCTATTTAGTACAATGGCTGAGGCATTTGGGAGAGTAGTACATAAAGCTCAAATATAGATACATATATTAGGAATCAAAGTAATAGAAGGTATAAATGACATAACACATCAAATATTTTTTGATGACACATTGCTTGGGGGAAAAAGTAACAAAAAGGAAGCATCAAAATTTAAAAATATTATAGAATAGTATATGAAGGAATTTGGTGAGATGGTTGATGCTAATAAATCATTAATATAATTCCTAAATACTAGGCTCAGTGAGGAAGAGGAGATCTATAAAATATTAGGATATAAGAAAGGAAAACTTACTTGTAGATACATGAGGATATCTTTGGATAAAGGGAATAGAGTGAATAAATTATGAGAACCCATCTTTAAAATGATGGATCAAAAAATGGATTCATGGAAAGGAAAGTGGCCATCAAATGCTGGGAGAGAAACTATGTTGTGATCTATCCTTTGAACATTTTCTACATATCAATTGTCATGTATACCACTGACACAAGGGGATAAAGCGAAAAGAAAAAAGAAAATGAGGACCATTTTTTGGCAAGGGGTGTCTAAAATTAAGAAGTTATCACTTACATTTAATGGGATAAAATATGTAGACTAGGAGAGGCAAGAGGAATATGACTTAAAAAGCTGAATATGGAAAGGTAAGGCTGTTGGAACAAAGTTAGTTTGGAAAATGTATAAGGAACAAGAAAGGAAATGGGTAAGGATTCTTTAGAAAAAATTACTTGGTGGGGTCTGATGCTAGCAATATATTGAGAAAAAATAACCCCTTGAGAGGGTCAAGAGTGTCAAATTTCATCTTAGAATGTAGAAGTATAATTATGGATAAAATATCATGGGATGTAGCAGAAGGTAGAAACACATGGTTTTGGGAAGATTCATTGGGTGGGCACTGGGTATATAGCCATAGATATTATCATCACATCACCAAGGAGCACATATGTTTTAAGCAATTTATGGGGAAATAATGTAAAGGATTATATAACTATCCCCTCTAGAGATCTGGCTCCAGACTGGAAATGGAAATATTTAGATGGAATCCCCTTATCACAAGAAGAGAGATAGGAAGTAATAGATATTCTTGAATCTTAATAAATCACAATTAGGAAAGGTGAGGATAAGATAGTTTGGACTGGCTCCAAGTCTAGAAAATATAGAAAGAAGGATGGATATGATGCTATGCTAAAAAATTAGAAATGAAAGAGAATAGACTTGTCTCTTAATTTATGTTGGGACATAGAATGTCTACCTAAGGAAAGTATGCTCCTATGGGAATCTATACCAAAGAGGATTTTAATACAAGAATAATTTATAAAGATGAGATTTGAAGGGCCTTCGAGATGTCCATTATGTGAGGCTAAAGAAGAGTCAGTGGATCATATACTGTTGAGGTATCAGTTTTATACACAGTGTTGGGATTGATTGTGTAGGAAGCTTGACTAGAGATCAACACTCTCCGATAATCTACCAGATATGTTAAAAAGTCCACCAATGATATATAAATCTAGTTTGTATAACATTATTTGGAAAATTGCTCGTACGATTCTGGTATGGGAAATATGAAAAGAACACAACAGAAGCATCTTTCAAGAAAACAAGATGAATATAGATAATATACTAAATAATCTATAGAAGTAGAAGTAGTAGAAACTGTCAATAATAGATTAAGGAATGAAGAGCAGAAATATAATATGTTCACTAGCTAGGACAATAGAGTCAAGAAAGAATGGTTTGGACTTTAGATATCTCCCTAGTTTGGGAAATGGGGTGGTAAAAGTAAACAATATAGGGATCAATGTCAATGGATGAAACCTAAACATGGATGGTACGAACTAAAGTTTAACGGAGCCTCTAGGGGAAATCCTAGATGGTCGTATAGGATGCACTATATATCATTGGGATGACATAACCAATGCCAGAATAGATAAGCCAAAATTGGATGCACCACTAATAATATAGAAGAGATAGAGGTATTAATAGGTGGTCTTCTGATTAGTAAGGATTTAGGAACCAAGAAGTTGGAGATTGAAGGGGATTCCCAATTGGTTATTAATGCTATTAGAACTAGGTATACTCCAAATTGGAAGCTTAATTCTATATTCGGAAGAGCTATTGAAATATTATACTATTTTCATAAAACCAAGATGAACCATATTTTCAATGAAGATAATAAGGAGGCATACATTTTAGCAAACAAATTTTTTGATGGTATAATAATTGAGAAAATTGGATTGAGAATTGATATAGGTTTCACACAAATACTAGGACCCTTAATTATTATTGATTACATCTGTCAGTAAATATTAAAATTAACAATGTAGTAGAGAATTAATATCGATATTATATTGTTCAAATAATTAGCCGATGGGTTGCAGGTATAGAAATTAATTTATAAAGTACATACCTTTCTCACCTATTATAAAGGCAGCATTAGAAAACACTAACCAATGTAGTACTACTTGGACCCACAAAATAATCCAAACACTTGTTGGATGATAATAAAATAAAGGATAAGTAATCATTATTAAGTGAGTGAGCTTGCAGGAAGTAGATGCAATGAAATTTCACTCATGAGGGATAGTTATCTATCCCTCTTTCCTGTACTCGCTGCGATAAATAATAGTAGTTACCACATCAATAACCAACACCTTGATTTTAGACACCTTGTTTCTACAACTATTAATTCTGAGTAAAAATATATCGACTCACACATGTATCTTCTGTCTGAGGATGACAATAGGTTAATAGAATTTAGGGGTTCGGTTAAGCATAAGTGGCGGGGACGAATCCTGAATCAGTTAGACGATCTCGTGGCTCAATCTGTAACATAGATATTAGGTGAATATTATGTCAATAATTGAATTTTATTTTTATATCTTGTTAATTATGACATATAAAAGTGTTGTTTTCATCTATCCTACTAGTTATGGGTGTCGTGAAAGAATATATCATCAATTTATATAGATAGGTGTTTATGGAGACGCTTCTAGTCGGTTTAGAACTTGTAGTTGAGAGTGTGGATGAGGATACGATGATTCCATATCCAAAGGACATCTACATTATGAAAGATGATGAAGCTTGAAATAATTGGGAAGGTCTGGCTAAGATCTAGCGGATAGAGATTAAAGACAAAGGATCCTTTGATGAAAGAAAAGGAATTGCTAGGAACATTGATTTTCTACATAAATGGCTTCATTTGAATAAGGCCCAAGGAAATGACTTGTTTATGAATTATATGGTAGATAAAGGATATGAATGAAAATAAAATTAGAGTGGTGTGAGAATTTAGAAACTTCAATTCTTACTATCGATAATAATTAAGTCTAACAAAGGAAGGGGAAGCCCTAAGGAAAAAAGGAGGGCTCTTGAAAAAATACAAAAAATAGAGGATATTATAGGACCTTTGATGACCATGGACACAAGGATGGATGGCGACTACATGGATATTAGTATGTTTGGAGAATAAGATAAGTGTTCTAAATAGGTCATGGGTCTATAGGAGGGTCACAGATTATCTAATATACCACTCAATTTTGATGGGCATGGTTAAGCCTTAGGTGTAGGTCCTTATTAGTATATATATAGGTTGTCATAATTCAAGCATAATATAGTTTCGTCCAGATTTTGTCTCTAGATATGTATATATCTTGTTATATCATATTTTCACTCTGGGTTTTGCTCTAAGAATTGATACGGTTATGATGCATAACTTGGTTTGGAACATATAAATACTTTATTTTAATGAGGAACAATATTATTATGGTTTACAGAGAGAATCTATTTGTTTTGTTTGTTTAAACACAGGCCTAAATTAATAGAGAGTTAAATATTAAGTCTCTAGATAATGGATAATTGTGCAAAGGTAAGTTACTAATGGTTGATATTGTTTACTTTGGAAAATGTACATTTTCTTTAGGCATTATAGGATGTTAAGATGTAAAGAGAAGCTATGGTAATCCTAATGATATAGATATGTGAGAATGTAAGATTTTTAGTTCTAGAATAAGCCATATACAAGGAATTATAAATGTTTAGGAATATTGATATGTTTTGATTTATAAGAATGGTTGACAAGAATAGTAATTTGATCTGATCTTAAATGCATTATGATCTAATTTTTTTCTAAGATATATTTATATGCATGATGGTAAACACTTACCATCATAGTGGGGTATCTTGGAGCAAGTAATCCTAAAACAAGGTAAGGTTATAAATGGGGTTACATTCATAATATTATAGTTTAATGAAAAATATCACAATTGATTATGATCCCCATTCAATTTTTTGGACTTATTGATTCTGCCTTGACATATAACTTTGGCTCATACCATTTTTAGGAGAAGGTAGGTGATTAGAACTTAATTGGGATTGGGGGAAATTATTACAAATTGAGTGATAATAGATTATTAAGAGTAGGAAAGATGCCACTTAGGTTTCATTGTCAATGATATGATCCAATAATGAATACTTGAAGATAGATACAAAGAGTGGTCATGAGATATGAATAGGTAGGACTATAGCAAGGCAAATAAATTGGGAATGATGTAGTTTGAAATATCACTTTGATAATTAAGTGTCACACTTTTCAGTAGTGTCCTTTGAAATATTTTTTATTCCTAAAAAGGCTTGTTTAATGCTATTTAAAAGACATGATTATATCCCTCTAGAAATTATGAGGATAATTTTAATTAAATGTTTCTGCCAATGGTGTTTCATTAGAAAAATCTAAGTCTACCCTAGCAATAGTATTACTATTGGCTCTATAATTATTTAGGTAGGAGGAACCTCTGTTGGGGACTATATTTTCTCTAGCGTTATGATATAGATCACTTTGTTCTCCTATTTAATTATATTACTAGGGAAAAAGTAAAAAATTTTGTCACACTTTTATAAAGGAAAAGGTCAACAACACACAAACTGTTCAACTTTAACAACATAAATGTGGCATTCATTTGTGTTAGAATTTGAAGACGATGTAAACTAATGAAATGTGTAAAATTGGATAAAGATTATGTCTATAATTTTTTAAATTTGTTTTGAACAAGAATTGAGACAGTTTTTTAATTTTTGAAGTCCATTTTTCAGTTGCTGAAAAATGCTCAAAATCTGGGGTCTAGTTCCCGCCAAACAAGTATATAAAAATATTAATTTTTTCCTTTGATTTCAAAATATGTTATAGATGACATGTATATCTAGTGTAAAAAAAATTTGAAATATTGTTTTTTGATGTATATTTTGTCCAATATAACTACTCAAAGTCAAACTTATCTGAAATCGACAACTTTCATCTCCCATCATATTTCCCCTATCAAATATACACCATTAAGAAAAAAAAAATTACATATTCTTGAAGAGGACTCTCCTCTAGTCTTAAATATAAATTTTAAATTTTTATGATATGATTTACTATTTTTTTCTTTATTTGAAGCAACATCTTCTCAAATGTTAAAATACCTACTTGCAGTATATTGAAATCATAATATATTAGATCTAATCAAAATACTATAAAACTTATATGACAATAATCTTGACTCTGAGCTCTACAAAAGGGTATTTTTATAGTTTCTAAAAAATATCATTAAAAAGAGTAGGAGTTATTGAAACATCACTTTTCTGAAATAATTTTATTTCTTTGGTAAGTGGACCCAAATTGGTATAAAACATGCATTGAATAGATATTTCCATTTGGAAAAGTTGAAGCACTTATCTAATGAATCTAGCTAGACCATATATTTGAAAAAAATGACTTTTAGTTAGAAATACTCAAATTTAGTTGTGCTAATAAGTTAGCCTAAAATGTGGCACAACTTTATGCTTTTACCCACTAATGGAAGATGATTATTTAAAATCAAGTATGTTGTGTATACGGTGGATGTGATTTCTTTGATCCTGAATGAGTACTCTACCTTTGTAATTAATAATTCTCATCTTGTTGGAATTTCCTAAGATTTTATTACATCACAATTGGTATTTGATTATTTCAAGTACAAAGTGATTATAATTATTCTAGTAAAATATATGATGAATGTGATAACATAGTAGTGTACATTTTTAGGAGATGTTAATATTATCTTCTTACAAAATTCTTCAAGAAGTCTTGATGCTTTTTGAAATGTGAAGTAAGGTCATCATATGGGCCTCAATTTTAGAGGATATGTTTCAATTATGAATAGCCATGGAGAAAAAATTAGGATATGTGATTAAGACACAGATAGGTGTGAATAACTATATGGTTAGATTTTGGAGAGTTCTAGTTTTGGACTATCAAATCAACTAATTATGTATCACAACCTTCCTTTAGTGGTCTCCAAAATCTTGGATAATTTTACTTAAGGTATTATGAAATCATGGTGGATACTATTACTTAGGAATGGTTATCTCTTTATATGGAGATACTATGGAGAATGAGTTGGATAGTTGGATTTGGCTGACATTAATAATTCTCACATTGGTGTTTCAATATGAAAGGGATAATTGTGCCTTAGTAGAAGAACTATCACGAGCCTATAATAATTGAAGTATGAGGATTTTAGGACAAGGAGGATATCTGATAGTTTTTCCGACCTTGGATCTGACTGAGTATCATGATTCATCTATTGTATTTTATTTTCAATGGTAAGTGCTTTGATATATCTAGTAGTTTGTATGGGGATGTTATGTGTTTGGGCTTTCAACACCACTATATTATCATGAACTTTTGGAAATTTCTATTTTGATTGCTAACATATCTTTTCAAGAAGTTTTGGTGGTTGTGAGTTGCTATGTAGGTAATACAAATCTTATGGTGATAAAGGAATTTGTTGTGAAATATTATGATTGATGTTTTTAGAGGACTTCGAGTAAAATAAAATTATGAAGGCTTCATGTTGCTATTATCTATTATAAAGTTTGATACATATTTGAAAACCAGGATTTCTAAATTGGTATTGTGATTTGGGGTTGGGCTGGGAAAATTTCAAAAAAATTGGATTGGGGTACATCTCTTCTTCATTTTGGGTACGTCTCTTCTTCGTTTCTTATGTAAAACTGAGTAGTTTCAAGTTGTTAGGAAATACAATCTAAAGTTTTCTTCCTAGTTCTTTGGTTTTGGAGTACAATAACATGCATTCCCATATTTTTTTGTTATTTAAATAATATTTTCATTTTAATATTGGTGAACATTTTTTTCTTTTCTTTTTTTTTTGCTTGGTGAAATGGAATATTTGAGGATACAATTTAACTATAATAGAGTTTATAATCATTTTTTATTAGCAAGATAAAAGATGAGTAGTAAAAGTGAAGATAATTTTCACTTAATATTTGTCTAAAAATATGGTAATCTTTTTGAAATCAGTTCTATTATTCATAAATTTTATATGGCTTTAAATTAAATTGAATTTGGAATAAAATAAATTTTGATAGGATATCGATATTTTTAAATAAAAATTGAATAAGATTTTGTGGAACATATATAAATATAATTTATTAAAATATTTTTTAATTTAAGAAAAAAAAAGCTTTTAAAGTTAATTACAAGTATTGATTAATAAGGGGAATGTTAAATTAGAGTTAAAATTGAGGCTTCAATAATAAGAGTCAAACATCCGTCAAATTATCAATAATAAATTTATACATAATTAATCTTACAAAATAATAGGTAATGGATTCACAACAATGGACATCACTATTAAATCATTTGATATAAACTCATACAAAATAAAGACATGATATATTAACAGAAATTTCATGATAGTGATACATGCTAGTCTATTAATTTGGGCCGGCCCTCAAATTGGTTTAGCCCATAAATGATGATTACAAAGAATATAAGGAGACAAGAGGGGATTATATAGATTACAACCTGTTTAAACAAGGTCTTATGTTTTTTTCGATAATCATTTGTAGCCTTAAAATAATATTCATAAGCCCATATAAGTGCTAAAAGAAGAATAGCAATTATAGGTACAAGTGATCCTATCAAGATCTCACCTCCAAAGATAGACTCGTATTCCATGTATTCCTTATCGGTATATTTATCATTTTTGGTGAGATTGGGAGGTATTGTGACTAAGACAGTTGCACTTAGAAATGCAAGTGATGTTGACATTAATGATACTTCCAAACTTATCAAGGATAATTTGGCTAATGGAGAATGATCTATAGAAAGCTTTTCTTTTAATCTTTCCCTAAATATCCAAGCAATGACCACTATAATAGAGGAAAAGAAGGCAAGGCAATCTGAAAATAGAGGAGACAGAAGTTTCCGTACCACAACATTTTGATTATACTCCACTGCAAAATGTAGAGGAGTTTTAAGATCTCCACTGCGAATTTCTACGCAGTCTGGCATTGCAGATATAGATCTCTCAACCATCTCTAAGCAACCTTTCATGACTGCCACATGAATTGGACATCTTCCAAACTTATCCTTCTTTGTCATCAAATTGTTGTCAAACCAATATCTACACCACCATGATTCTAGTTTTGTGTTCATTATTTCATTCACAATTTCAAGATGTCTTCCATGAACAGCAATATGAAGTGGAGTGGCACCATGCACATCAGGAATAAGAGATATAAGATGTAATACATCCCAATAACTGAACCTCCCTAATATCAGCTTCACTACATCTGCATTACATTACGAATCATTATTTCATGCTATTAAGATAGAACAAATCCAAAAAGGAAAAAGAAAACTATGAGTCTTATTAGAAAAGAGAACTAACATGTTAACCCTTACACACGTACCCAAATAAGAAACACCATAAGCCATGGACCATATTGAAATATATAAGGTAATGGATATGGTATTACATAGATGGCCTTCGTAAGAAGCAACATGAAGGCAAGTTTGGTGGTCATTCCTTGGCCATAAAATCATAAACCATGGAGTGGCTTCTAACAAAAGCCTCACTGCTTCCATATGGCCGTGATTAGATGCTATAACCAGAGCCGTCTCTCCAAACTGATTGCGTTTGGAGGCGGCAGACTTGTTGTAGGTAAGCAGAGTGCTTATCACTTCTCCATTCCCGCCATTAGCGCCCTCATGCAACGCCATATTTTTATCAGCATTGCGAGATTTAGTCATATAACAGTAACCTCTCGAGTGGGAAAGAACCCATAAAACAAGATCACTCTGCCCTTCTCTTGCAGCTATGTGGAGAAGACTGTTTTCTTCAAATGCAAGCTCTTGCAGAAGCCCAGGGTTTTCCCCATATAATCTTTTAATGCTACTCAGATCACCATCTCTGCAGGCAATGAACACATCTCTCCTCATTCTTCCTCTTTCTGCTTGCAATTCTTTTTGATCCCCTCTTAATATGCTATGCATTAGATCTGTGGCTGTGGTTTCAATTTATAACAAAGAAATGCAGCTGAATAGCGTCCATAAAAGATACTTTTCTGATTTAACAAATTGTTGAATCAGTGTGAAAACCAGTCAACAAAGTGTACAATCAGTGTGACAAAAATGTTGGGATGGGACCTTCAAATTATTACGGTATGACAATATAGGATGGGGCCTTCAAATTATTACTGTATAACAATATATTAATTGACAGCTACCATATTTAGTAAAGGTTTTGCATATGAGGTTGCAATCATAGTGGATTTAATTATGGAGGAAATTTTCTAGTTAAACAAGTTTGAGTTGTAGTACTGGGATGGGTGACCTCCCAGAATATTCAGGTGCTTCACCTCTTTGAACATTACCTAGATGCAATGATACTAAGTATATGTTGTCCTTATAAGATCTTCAATTAATTATTTTTTTATATAAATCCTTGCATACAATATGATTATATCATATCACTATTTATGTAAACAACGATTCTATCAACATGATAAAACAAGGCTTAAACCCAAATCTTTAAATCCAATACAGTATCGCAGCTCTATATAATAAAGATCTCACACAACATTCAATGTATCAATAGTACACTATATCGCGTGAGCTTTAATCTACTGTACAATATAGTAAAATCAATATCAAAATGCTTACTATCGGAGCCCAAAACAAATACAAATGCTTGCTGTATAATCTACTGATATTTTCTTAAAAGTGATGACAGTTAGAGCATCTTGCAGTTTTCGAAGCTCTCGCCGTCTACTTTTTCTTTAATATGCGTTTTATTTCAAATCAGTCATGATTGTTGCAGAACATGGCTTGTTTGAAATTGAGTTGGCGATTGGCAGCTTTTATCGCAGAAAGCAACTCGTTTTTTCTTTTCTCAATTATTCCCAACTATGTCGATAAGCAAAGGAACGGGAAGAATAAATATAGAGCACAAATGGTACAAATTAACGCATGTCAGTTATTCGAAATTAACGCATCTCAGTTATTCTATCTCTATTCTCCATGCTCTTTTAACTGTACAAAATATGTAGAATCGCTACGTTAATTCGATGACTTCAGGCTTTGATGTCAACTCATCACATTTTCATAATTCAAGATTAAGATTACATCGATAAAGATTCAAGTAGATTTAATATGTAGCCTCATAATTTCAGATTAATTAGGACAATTGATTTAGCTAGATCATTTTTAGGCGATTACATAATTCATCAACTATTAAGTATCAATTATCAATGATCAATAATTAATTGTCCTAGTCATTTGATTAAATCAAACTCAAAAATACACATGGCTAAGGATATTAATCAATCTGAATTAATTAATTATCTTATTATCCAAAACAATCACAAAAGGACAAAGAAGTTAATTCAAACCAATCAAAATCAATCACACAAATCACTCACATGGATCAAGTGAGAATCAATAACAACTGTCTATCATGAATAAATCTTAACCATCAAATTCAAATTCAATCTTTTTCTTCAAGAAGAAATTTATATAACCAAGCTCATTCAAGGCATTTCATATCTAGACCATTTGCATAAGTAAACTTTGTCATTTTGAATTCTCAATCTAGTTCACTTCTAATTCTTCTATTACGCTTCCATGTATATTCCTATTTCATTTGAATCTTCCATTTCATAACTGTCTAGTCATTGATCTATGTACAATTCTGAGAGAATACAAACATAGGTCAAACTCTTTATGATTAGGAAGCAATAGGACACTCTTGTTAGTCTCTTTGCTTGTTATTTATATTATTTGATCATTATGTACTAACAATCTAATGTTCTATTGAAGTGTTGTGTTGTAGCTTGTAGATACAATAATCGCACACACATTTCTCGTGCCCACTGTGGAACTTGGCCCCAGATTTCTGATTTTTTTCCATAATTTATAACTTTGTCTTACAAGTCCAGAATCGCATTTGGTGAAAAGGCTTGCATCCAAAAAGAACACTCGTATCCAGTTGAAACAACATCACATTACAGGTTTCTTGAATCGTATGCATGGGAAGACTCGCATATAGGGAATCCTTGATCGTATTTGGTATCCTTAATCACATTTAGTAAATATTTGATCGCACCTAGGAAAACTTGCATTTAGGGTCAATTTCTTATTCGTATTTAGCATTTTAAATTATAGAATTTAATTCTCTAATGACTAATGGGTGATTTTGATTTTTTTGATTGATCTATAGCCTAACTATTTTGTGCAAGACGTTTTGGTAGAGGTATACTAGCCAAAGATTGCAAAAGTGCAAATACAATTCAAACTACTATTAAGTGAAATATAGGTTGCCTTTACTATCAACTAAACATTGTATATTCTTAAGATTTTTAGGCACCTAATTAAGATTTAAGGTTGATTCTTAAATTGATCATAGAATTATGCTCTTTTCTCTTTTGAGAAAATTAGAAATTCAAAAGTTAATTTAAGTCTTAAGTTTTAATTCTTGTTAATTGGATTTGTTTGACGTGTTTGAGAAAGGTGAAGAGGTAGAGAAGTATGGTTTTTTCTCTTTGGAAGAATTAAAACCACAGACCCTTGGATCTAATTTACATTATTTCTTTAATTTTTAGAGGGCCTTCCGGTTGAGGTAAAAACATCCCGGGAATGACCAAAGTGAGGATAGGTAAAAGTCAACCCTTCTACCTCACTATAATCAAGATGATTCCTTGAAACGAAAATCTCAAAAAATTTAGTCAGTTTTATCCTTGGAACATTTATTTGATCCTTCCTTGGACATGCTTAGAATATTGTGTAGAGCGAAGCCACTTAAATCTTCTTGTGAGACTACACACATTCAGGTACTCATAGGGCTATATGTCTCAATCTTTCCTTGTGCGAGACTATGAGAGACGATTATAAACAGATGCCTGAATTAGACATTCTATATTAGAAGACACATGAACCAATTTTAAAAGGTTAGTCATGTTTGTGTAAGGTAAATAGTAATTGCCCCAAGAGGTTCACCATATCGAACTACCCTCATTGACGTTACTACATAGCTAATTTGGCCTATAACATCCATTGCATGTTGATGGACTCTCATATTTTAAGGAGTCTTTGAGTGTGTTCCTAATTTAGTGAACACATATTTCCAATCTCTACCAAGTGAATAAGAATCAAATTTGTTTGGAGTCTAAATAACCTTGTTTGATGTGTTTGAATTTACAACAAAAGATAAATATTCTCAATTTACAACCTCTCAGACCCTCTTAGATATTTTTATACATTTAGACTCTCTTGAATGTGACAAACAATCCCTAACATTTGATAAATTTGACCCATTTTTCTGACAAAGTGGAAAAATCGAACCAATCCATCAGAGGGGTGCATATGGTGTCCGTGGTCACTTTTGGTATACAAGCTCACATTTGGTTAAAAAATTCTCGCATTTGGTCAATCTTGGGTCACATCTAGGAGAAATATCATATTTGGTCTGTATTGGATTGTATTTGGTATACCCTAAAATATCGCATCTGGGATTGTTGCGTAAAGGGAAATGGGTACTTAGACACATGTCATAATCTTGAGCTTTGTAGTTTTGGATACCCTTTTGGTCCCTCCACTAGGTTCAATCATCATAGTCAGTCAACCTGGAAGTTTTCTTCAAAAATTTATTGAGTGTACCTAACATACCTACTTGGTTATCATATCAATCTTTGGATTATCAAATATTCATGATCTAGATCAGATTTCATCATTTCCAGTGCCAACCAGATCTGAAAAACATAAAAAGATTTTTTAAAAAATTATTTTAAAAAAAAACGTTTACCCCAACTTTGAGAGGTCATAAATTTTGACTCAGTGCTCGAAATTGTGAACCATTTTCATCATTGGAAAGATAATCAATAAATCTAATTTAAATCTTGAAAATGGCATGCACTCAATAGCCAAATTTTTTAGACCAATGATAGTATCAATTCTAAAAAAAAGAAGACCTCTAAAAATCCAAATTACTAAAACCTAAAAAAAATAAAAATTTTGGATTTTAATTTTTTTTTCTATTCCATCTCTCTAGTTTTATCAATCTGATCACACATTGAAATATGGTGTTAAATCTTCTCATCCATTATCTAATCAAGAAAGTCATAATAACCACCACATGGATGATCAATCTATCTTCATTCTTATTGAGCACTGACAAGCTTTTCAATTAGAAATTCAAGAAATGAAGAAAGAAAAGAAGACCGCATCAAATGAGTATTCCTTATGATCAATTTGTCCTTTTCTCTTTGAGAATGATATCCACATGTCTCCATATCCTTCAAATATGGAGACACCAATGTATGAAAGTCTAATCTTTGATCAAGAGGTTATGCTACAATCTAATGATAATCCTATTTTTGATAAATAAAATGAAGAAACATATATATCATATTCACTTGAGAGTCTTCTCTATTAGAAACAACAACACAAAGAACCTAATCATCCCTTAGAGAGAGTCTTTACTCTTTTGGGACAATCTTATAAATCAGCGTTGGAAAAAAATTCTTGAGAATAATCTCATCACGTTGCCTCAATCCACCTCATGTGGAATATCATTCTTAAGAAACTATTGTACATATATCATAGACATAATGATAATAAAACCTTAGATTGGATGGAGTTAAAACATAAGATCCAAGATCCCATTGATGATGACATCATTGAAGTTTAAAATCCTAATGAGTCATCTAATTAAGAACAAGATACTAATCTTAAGAAAGATCAAACTAATGAACCTATGTCTAATAGTGGTTCTTATTAAATATCTACTTCTTCCAACACTCATGCATCTCATAAAGAAACAAATCTAGCCAAAATTCCTACATCAAACAAAGAACCTAATGCTTTTCATAAGTTGACTATGTCCAACCTCAAGGGTTGCCTCTAAAAGAAATCCAACCTAATCTACATCTAGCTGCAAATATTTTGAATGCTTCCAAAATCAAAGATCGTGAATCATCATGCACTTCCATACATACTTCAAGTAGTTATTCATCATCTATTCGAGAATCTCCTATGCAGGCCAAAAATACTCTCTCATCCTTAGAAGTGGCTCAATGTCAAGAAGACAATTCAAAGTGTGAAGATAAAAACATCGGTAATGATCAAGATCAAGATATCCTTCCCCATCCAATAGTTGACCCAAGTTACATATCCCAAGAACTCCATGATGATCTATTCATTCCCTTTCACTTCTTCTAAGAACACATCCTTTCACCTCAAGAGCTACATAGTCCTCCATATCCCATATACTATCTACCTGCTAAGAAAGATCAAGAGAAAAACACTTTTAATATGCTATCCAAGGATCCTTGTCAAGATTAGAGTATCCCCTCACCCTCTTTTCATAATCCTCCATATCCACCTAAAAAATCTCTCATTACTCCTAATCCTTGGAATAAGCATAAATACCCCCAAGCTTCAACCACTCCTATCAAATATATTCATGAGCCTATTGGTATAAATATAAATCCTAAAGTGAGACTCTTGGCCACGTTTGTCACTATACATATGTTGATATCCCTATCCATTATCCATCTTCATCCTCAAAACTCATCCTTGGTCCCTATATACAAAAGCTAAAATCTTCATATCTTCCATCTATATTGGGTCCTTATATCCCTCCATCCACTATGCCTAACACTCCTAGCTCTTCTCATCCACTTACCCCATCTCTCCTTAGGATTAAAAAAAGAAAAAAAAACATACATTCTTGAACCCATCCATATGAACCTGCCATATCAGTCCTATTCATCCATAATTCACAAGTCTTTTGGAAGGAATTTGGATTTCAAACAAAGAAATCTAAAATTGAAGAAGCCACTTATATCTGAAGATCACCATGTTTAGTCTAATCAACATGTGAATACAAAGAAAAAAGAAATATTCGAAAGACCAAAAATCTCCAATAATAAAAGAACGAAATCAAAGAAAATATGGTATCCTAAATCCATCATTGAGGAAGTATATGCTAAAGTATACAAAATAAAATAAAAATCAAAAGCTATGTGGATTCCCAAGTCTCTTTTAAAAATGACTTGGATTCAAAAATAAAATTAAAGTTGACATCCAAGCTTCCAAAGACTTTTCCTCCATCTCCTTCCAAACACTTTCCATCCTCTCCTACATCAAAGATTCAAAGCCTTAAGCTATTCTATCCATTTTTCCAGCATAATTCCATCACCCTTCAAGGTGTGTATCAATGTTGATCTTGTCATCCTATCCACCCATCCCTCTGCAAATCTTTCAATACCTTATCCAACATCCAACACTTACCTACTATCTATCTATCCCTATCATTTCATCCCTTTTATGCAATCCATTGCATAAATCCTTAGCTACCATATTCTTTATCCTCCATATCATTACCTACCATTACCCTATCAACATCTTTGAGAATACCTTTTAGAAGCCTTGACCCATCATAAAATGTCCTTAAAAGAAACATTATCCAAAGAGAAAGAGGCTTGGTTTCCTTCCAAAAAAATTATAAAAATAAATTAAAAAATGAAAAAAGAGAGAAAAAGTGCCTTGGTGAAAAGTTTGTAAACAGGTGCCTTGGTAAAAAAACTAAAGAGAAATAAATCTATTCTATGGTGAAAACCATTTCCTTTGGCACCTTCCAGGGAAAGTACCATGATGCAAACCTGACAAACATGCATCATGCATAAAATTCCTTCTTGTACTCTATTCTTGGATGCAAGTTTCATCCATGCTACCTTATCATGATCTTTCTTATCCCAAGCCAATCCTCATTATCTTGAGCATACTTTACATAATCCAACACCATTTCGTCATGGCCTCCATCACTCCTTATCTTGATCATGCCATCCTATCCATATCCTATCCAATTGACCCCATGGTCTTGATCAAAATGAAGAACATGAAATGCAAAATAATTTCTCAAAAAGATTTTTGACATGTGCACTCTTGTGGACCACCCGCTTTCATGACATTAGGTTATTGTCCTATATGATATCTGACACTACTTCATTGGCTTTTGTTGTTTATCCAAAATAGGCTTCACACTGCTATATCCTTTTTCCCTAGCTTGGATAATCTTGAAGAAACATTCCTTAAGGGTTGCATTCATATGATTCACCCATTATGACCTATTCACTTTTTCTCCATCACCTTGTTCCACCATCTACAAATATTCTACACCTTGCTAGATATTAGGGGTAGCTCAATGTGTTTTTTCTTGAGAACTAGTAAAATTTCTAAAAATCTTAAAGTGAAAAATGTTCTTGAAATAATCTTAAAATATCTTAAAAGTTTTAATAATCCAAAAACATCTTAAATATATAAAAATTTTAAAAAAATCTTAAAATCTCTAAAAATCCAAACAAATCAGAAAATCCAAAATCCAAAAATTGTTTATCAATTGCTCAACATTTGAATCCGCATATATCATTATGGATTGTACATATCTTGGATATTTCTTTTCATCCCTGCACATATCTTAGTCATTTTTCTATCTGAGTGTCATAGCTTGGTGTTAGTTTGCATCTCATCCTTTAGACAATCATATCTAGCTAGGGGCATGTTCCTAGTTATCCTAGGGAGTAAGTTTTTGATCAACACCAACTATCTCCTAAAGTGGAGTGAGCTGCATTACCTCACAACTATCATTTATTATGACACTAAAAACACATCAATGTTTCTTAACATACAATCAAACATTAGTGTTTCTCAATACTCACCAAGGAAACAAAGATCCTAAATGATAAGGTAAAATCAAAATCACCCAATGCACAATGGTGTTTCTCAACACTCTGCACACTTAAGTAATAGTTTTTCTCAACACTCATAAAAAAAAAAATGCTCATAAAGAAAAAGGAAAACAAACAAAATCAATCAAAGGTATTTCTCAACACCACCTATCATAGACAAACTTATCATGGCTTGATATCTAGCATGATTGGTTGTCCTTGTCTGTGGAAGAGGGTGATGCAGGAGCATCCTGGGTGTAAGAGCAATCTTGCATCACCCAAAAATATTTCTGTTTTTGTATTCAATAAGGGCTATTTTGTGCAGAGCTGCTATTTATGGAAAGTTACTATTTTTGGTAATTTTTGTATGTGCTCAGAATGATCTGATTTCTTTCTTGGAGGTTGATTTTGGTCATATAAGTCTGCCAGTAAAGTTTCATTGCCAGATCAAGTGTATATTGGAAGATATTGAAGATTTTCGGTATTGGCAGCAGGATACAGAAACTTTGAACTCAGTTTTGAAGGCTTTAGAGGCCCCGGATGAGGTCGAAAATTTGGGTGACGGGCGCTTGCGCAGGTCAAGCCTATAGAGCGCTTCGTGGCGTTTCCAAAATGGGGTTATAATAGCCGATTGGGTCAATTGGTGATGACTTATGGTCTTCAGAAGTTGGGCCACCTGAAATGGCGAAAAATAATTTTCTTCAAAATTTCTGTTCGGGTTTCAAAGCTTATCTTGAGCTGACTATGATGTAATAAAATGTAAGATAAAATAATTCTAAGTTTGGTCGGCCTTATTGGCTAAAATTTTGGAACCTTCCCAGGCGGTGGAGAAATTGCCTATATAAGGAAGGCTGTATTATTGTCTTAGGCAGTTCAGAATAGTTCTGGGTAGTAGATCTGGGTAATAATTCGAGGCTTTGTCCTACAGAATATTGTAAGGGAATGCCCATGTGGCTTTGCATATTGTAATTCTGAAAGTTTGTAATTCCACATTTGTGGAGATAATAAGAAGCCAATTTTCTGTTCTTGCATATTGTTGTTGTTTCTCTATTTCTGTTATGTGTTTGTGGTATTAAGGGGAGCACCCTTCATCAAGTGGTATCAGAGTAGGAGTTCTTGAGTGTGTAAACAAATCACCGACTGTGAGGCAGTTTGCACCAGGACCGTGGCTAGGGTTTCAGCGCGCATCGCGAAAATGCCTCCACGAAGGGAACGTGGCGGAAGAGCTAGTGTTGTAACACCTGAGGTTAGAGAGCTGCAGAGACAAGTGCGAGCATTGCAAGAAGAGATTCGTAGAGGAATGAATCTTAATGTCAGAGACGAAAGTGAGGATGAAGCCGAAGAAGAATATCAAGAAGGAGAAGTTGAAATTGTGAACCAGGAGGAAGAAAGACTTTTTCGGGCGATTTCCAAGATTGGGAAAAGACCTAAGATTGAGGTTCCTACATTTTCTGGAAATCTTAACCCGGAGGAATTGATCGACTAGATCGATGAATGTGAGGAATATTTTGAGTATGAAGATGTTGAAGATCCTGATAGGGTCAAATTTGTGAAGGCCAGATTGAAAGGTCATGCGAAGATCTGGTGGCAAGAAATTCAATTAGATCGAAATAGAAGAGGGAAAGATAAAATCACAAGATGGGATCGGATGGTGGATAAATTGAAGCGACAGTTCATTCCTGTTGATTATGAGCTTGACCTACTGAAAAAAATGCAGAGTTTGAAGCAAGCAGGAAGATCTGTTCAGGAGTATATAGAGGAGTTCTACTGACTTCTCATCAGAACAGGCCATGCAGAAGCTGATAAGGAGAAAGTTGCCCGATACCTTAATGGGTTAAGGCCAAGCATCCAGGAGGAGCTGAATCTGGTTCGAATGAACAGTATTGAAGAGGCATACCAGTTTGCCCTAAAAGTAGAGGAAAAGCTGAACAAGAAGTTTGAGAGCAGACAAAACGGAAGAGGTCGCGGTGGACGATCTGGTGGACGATCATATGGTGACCGAAATGAAGATCCGAAAAAGAAGGATGAGGCCAGTAGCAGTCAGAATCAGCGAGGAAATAATTCCAATCGCTTCCAGGATCAGAATAATAGAGATCAGAGAGGAAGAGGAAGAGGACAAGGATCTGGAAGAGGTGGCTTTCGTGGAACATGTTTTCACTGTGGAGAAGAAGGTCATAGGGCATTTGAATGTCCTCAGTGCCAAGGCAGAGCAGACAGGAGAAATGAAGGCCAGGCCAGAGTTGCACATGTAGATGAAGATGCCAGATCATCAAATTCTGAAGATGCTGAAAGAGGAGAAACGTTGATTAACAGAAGAGTCCTGTTGAGTGGTGAGAATGAACCTGAGCAAAGGAGGAGCCTGTTTCGCACCAGGTGCAAGTGTGAAGGTAAATGTTGTGATGTGATCATTGATAGTGGAAGCACTGACAATTTGGTGTCAGAAGAGATGGTGACAAAGTTGAAGCTCAAGAGACAGAAACACCCACATCCATATCGGATTGCTTGGGTACAGGATGACCACAGGGTCATGGTCAATGAACAATGCCTAGTGAAGTTCAAGATTGGCGGATACCAAGATGAGGTATTGTGTGATATCATATCTATGGATGCATGTCATATGTTGTTGGTTAGACCATGGCAGTTTGACAGATGTGCTGTACATGATGGTCGTGCGAATACCTATTCCCTGACAAAGGATGGAGTGCGACATAAGATAAAACCATTGAAGGAGACTGAAGAAAAGGTATGTGGTAATGCAAGGATAACTTTTGTTGATGGAAGAAATTTCCTAGATGGTATGAGGCATGAGCATGTATGTTTTGCTTTAATTCCAAAATCTGGTAAAGAGGAAGTAGAAGATGTTCCTGTAGAAGTTGCAGATTTGTTGAATGAGTTTCAGGATATTGTATCTGATAACATGCCTGATGGATTACCACCAGTCAGGAAGATCAGTCATCAGATGGACTTGATCCCAGGAGCGAGTTTGCCGAATAAGGCAGCACACAGAATGACACCTGCAGAAAGTGAGGAGTTGAACAGACAAGTACATGAACTGTTACAGAAAGGTTTGATCCGTGAGAGTCTGAGTCCTTGTGCTGTACCAGCGGTATTAGCACCAAAGAAGAATGGTGAATGGAGGATGTGTACAGATTCTAGGGCAATAAACAAGATCACAATCAAGTACAGGTTTCCATTGCCACGAATGGATGATATTATGGACTGTTTGAGTGGAGCTGTGTATTTTTCAAAGATAGATCTGAAAAGTGGATATCATCAGATTCAGATCAGAGAAGGAGATGAATGGAAGACTGCCTTCAAGACAAAGGAAGGACTGTATGAATGGTTAGTCATGCCTTTTGGGCTAACCAATGCACCGAGCACTTTCATGCGGCTCATGAATGAGGTTCTGAAAGAATTTCTGGGTAAGTTTGTTATTGTTTACCTAGATGATATTTTGATCTTTAGTAAGACATTGGATGAGCATATGATGCATATTCGTATGGTATTTGAGAAGTTGAGAAAAGAAAAATTGTTGATTAATTTGAAGAAGTGCAGTTTTGTGAAGAAAGAGTTGGTGTATTTGGGGTTTGTAGTTTCAGGAGAAGGTCTAAAAATGGACTCAGAGAAGGTACAGGCTATCCTTGAATGGCCTACGCCAAGGAGTGCTACTGAGGTAAGATCTTTTCATGGTCTAGCTAGCTTTTATAGAAAGTTTATCAGAAATTTTAGCAGTATTTGTGGACCCTTGACTGAAACAATGAGAGGGAATAGAAAAGAGTTTAAGTGGACTAATGGGGTAGAAAAGAGTTTTCAATTATTGAAACAAAAAGTTACAGAACAACCTGTTTTAGCACTTCCAGATTTTAATAAGGTGTTTCAAGTAGATTGTGATGCTAGTGGTACTGCAATAGGAGCTGTTATGAGCCAAGAAGGTAAACCTGTTGCTTATTTCAGTGAGAAGTTAAATGATGCCAAGAGAAAATATTCTGTTTATGATCAGGAATTTTATGCTATAGTTCAGGCATTAAAGAAGTGGAGACATTATCTGCTTCCTAAGGAGTTTTTTTTGTATACTGATCATCAAGCTTTGCAATATTTGAATAGTCAAGGAAAGTTGAATCAGAGGCATTTGAAATGGGTTGAGTTTTTGCAGAGTTATACATTTGTTTTGAAACACAGGAGTGGAAAGTCTAATAGGGTTGCAGATGCTCTTAGTAGAAGGCAACTATTGCTGATAGAAATGCAGATTGAAGTGGTTGGGTTCAAGGAACTCAAAAATTTGTATCCAGAGGATCCTGATTTTGGTGAAGCTTGGAAAGCTTGTACAGAACCTGTTACTCTAGACAGGACGAAATGGCTGGATTTCATCATCCAGGATGATATGCTATTCAAAGGGAGTCAATTGTGCATTCCACGAAGTTCTATGAGGGATAATCTCATCAAGGAGAAGCATAGCGGAGGATTGGCTGGACATTTTGGTCGTGACAAAACCCTTTCTTTGGTTAGTGAGAATTATTATTGGCCACAGTTGCAGCAAGATGTGAAGAAGTTTGTACAGAGTTACAGAGTATGTCAAATGGCGAAAGGAGTGAAGCAGAATACAGGGTTGTATCAGCCATTGCCTATACCAGAGAAGCCTTGGGAGGATATCAGTATGGACTTTGTTCTTGGTTTACCGAGGACACAGCGGGGACATGATTCAATTTTTGTAGTAGTTGACCGATTTTCAAAGATGGCACATTTCATTCCCTGCAAGAAGACTAATGATGCTGTTCATGTAGCAGAATTGTTTTTCAGAGAAGTAGTGAGACTTCATGGTTTGCCAAAGACCATAGTTTCAGATCGGGACACTAAGTTTGTTGGATATTTCTGGCGAACATTGTGGAAGAAGTTGAAGATAGATTTGAAGTTTAGTTCATCACATCATCCACAGACTGATGGACAGACAGAGGTGGTGAATAGGAGTTTGGGAAATCTGCTGAGATGTTTGGTTGGAGATAAGCCAGCAAGATGGGATTTGATTTTACCACAGGTGGAATTTGCATACAATAATTCTGTCAACAGGAGCACTGGTAAATCACCATTCCAGATTGTATATGGAAGTAGTCCAAGAAATGCATCTGAATTGAGAAAGATAGATAAAGGAGAAATAAGTAGTGCTGAAGCTGAGGATTTTGCAGAACACTTGAAGAACATCCATGAAGAGGTGAGGAAGCATATTACCAAGATGAACGCACAGTATAAGGCTAAGGCAGATGTGAAAAGGAGGTATAAGGAATTTCAGGTTGGTGATGAAGTCATGGTTCATTTGCGGAAGGAGCGGTTTCCAGTTGGTACATATAACAAGTTGAAAATGAAGAAGTTTGGACCATGTAGGATACTGAAGAAACATGATTCAGGAAACGCATATGAGGTAGAATTGCCTACTGAGCTAAATCTTTCACCAGTGTTTAACATTTCAGATCTGACAGAGTATCATGAAGGAGGTGTTGAAGATGAGATCACAGCAGCACAGTGGAGTATTCCAGCAACTAGTTCAGACACTAAGGAGATTGAAGATATACTGGACAGTCGTGTTGGCAGAAGCACAAGGAACAGGACATATGAAGAATATCTGGTCAAGTGGAAAGGACGACCTGTTGAAGATTCATCATGGCTAACAAAGGAGGAGGTTAGCCGTCCTAGTTTTCCTCTGCACACCTGAGTCGTGACAGGGTCACTTCTCAAATTACCCTGGGTGTCTGATGCAGGAGCATCCTGGGTGCAAGAGCAATCTTGCATCACCCAAAAATATTTCTATTTTTGTATTCAATAAGGGCTATTTTGTGCAGAGCTGCTATTTATGGAAAGTTACTATTTTTGGTAATTTTTGTATGTGCTCAGAATGATCTGATTTCTTTCTTGGAGGTTGATTTTGGTCATATAAGTCTGCCAGTAAAGTTTCATTGCCAGATCAAGTGTATATTGGAAGATATTGAAGATTTTCGGTATTGGCAGTAGGATACAGAAACTTTGAACTCAGTTTTGAAGGCTTTAGAGGCCCCGGATGAGGTCAAAAATTTGGGTGATGGGCGCTTGCGCGAGTCAAGCCTGTAGAGCGCTTCGTGGCATTTCCAAAATGGGGTTATAATAGCCGATTGGGTCAACTGGTGATGAGTTATGGTCTTCGGAAGTTCGGCCACCTGAAATGGCAAAAAATAATTTTCTTCAAAATTTCTGTTTGGGTTTCAAAGCTTATCTTGAGCCGACTATGATGTAATAAAATGTAAGATAAAATAATTCTAAGTTTGGTCGGCCTTATTGGCTAAAATTCTGGAACCTTCCCAGGCGGTGGAGAAATTGCCTATATAAGGAAGGCTGTATTATTGTCTTAGGCAGTTCAGAATAGTTCTGGGTAGTAGATCTGGGTAATAATTCGAGGCTTTGTCCTACAGAATATTGTAAGGGAATTCCCATGTGGCTTTGAATATTGTAATTCTGAAAGTTTGTAATTCCACATTTGTGGAGATAATAAGAAGCCAATTTTTTGTTCTTGCATATTGTTGTTGTTTCTCTATTTCTGTTATGTGTTTGTGATATTAAGGGGAGCACCCTTCATCAGAGGGTTTTTGGTTCTGCTTAAGATCACACTTGGGGTTCAGAGTCCAATGAGATTGTCTTAAGGGATTGATGCATGTGATGAAACTTACATGATCTTATGTTAGGTTTCCTACATGCATGTTTACCTATTTAAAATAGAGATCTTGCTGGAGATTTGCCAGCACGCCAATACTGACTATATGTTTGTCATTGATGACAACATATGGAAAGTAGCATGTGTGGAAGTCTTATGCAGTAAGCCTTGAGTATATGGTGCATGGACATGATATCAACATGATATCATGGGCGCAGAGGTTAACTGTAAGTATAGATAGTTATATAGAAGCTTGTGTCAGCAGTAATCCTGACAGAGTTACAGGCAGTGTTTTGTGTATGGTTGTCCATATAGTTGTCTTATGGACATGTGCCCTAGGATATATATTGAAGACATGTTAGTGATGTTAAGTTCATGGACACATGGTCGGAGGATGAACGCAAGTGAAGTTATGCAGTCGCTACTCGCAAGTAACAGTTTCTTGTGTTTGTTCAGAAGAGCTGACAAAGATTTTTTTTTTTTTTGAGCTGCACCTATCTTGAGGATATGAACCCTTGGAGGTAAGCTTGGAGAAGTGTTATTGATGTTCAGTTAAGAGCGCATAAGTTAATTCATCTTATAGAGAAAGTTCTAGTTGTTTTGGTAGAGCCGACAATGCGTGGCGTGCATCTACAATTATATTATATGAACAGGTCCCAGAATGTGTTGCGCCCATAATAGAGCCAACATAATATTTTTTGGAGTTTATTATGGTTTCTCTAATATGATTTCAAGGTGGTTCTAATAGGATGACTTGATTATCTCATTTGGAGGAAAGATATTTATAGGCAATCATTTGTTATTGCTGAAGTGTGGTTCATGGTTGATTAAGCATAGCAAAGTAGAGTGTGTGAAGTGTTGAACCATCAAAAGAAGGTCTATGTGACCAAGTAGAGTATGTGTGCTATTCATTGGAACTGATCCAGATAGCAGGTCAAAGCGCAATTCACCAAGATCCAGATATAGTGTGTCTCTATTATTTAGAAGGTTGTAGCCTTTGCCTATTTGAGTAATGAATTCTTGGATAATGCATCCTCTCCCCTAACAGGGAAAATTGTAAAAGACTCCTAACAGGGTCTGACCCTTAACCAGGTCTACTATACTTAATATATTGTAAAGCTAATCCTAACAGGGTAAAGGATCTTGTAGCAAGGATCATTATACACTAGTACAAAATATTAGTGGGTATCAAGTCCCACTGGGGTTTTTACCTATTTGGGTTTTTCCATAACCAAAATATTGGTGTTGTGTTCAAGCGTTCTTTCATTGTGTTTATGCTTTATGTTTAAGTATACTTAATTGGATAAAGAATTGAAACTTGTAGATAACTGATTCACCCACCCCCCCCCTCTCAGTTATCTCTTGGGACTATTCCTATGTTCAATTGGTATCAGAGCCAAGTGCCTCGGAGAGAAATTTTAACAACTTGAGGTTGATCAGATGGCATACTTTAGGAAAGAAAGTCCTAAGTTTGATGGAGAGAATTATCTTGATTGGAAGAACAAGATGGTGACCCATTTGCAGTGCATTGCTTTTGAAGTTTTTAATGTAACAATCCAAGAAGCCAAGATTCCTACATTAGAAGACCTTGAAAAAGATGATGTTACTGATGCTCAAAAGGAATTGTTTCATCAGAATGCTATTGCTAAAGAAGCCCTTAGCAACGCCCTATCTGATGGTGAATTTTTAGAAGTAAAAATGATAGATACAACCCATAAAATTTGGAAGCACATTGAAGACATTTTTGAAGGAGACAAAAAAGAAAAGGATGAGCACAGAAAAATATGGAAGAAAGGATAGAATGCATTAGAGATTCTTCCTAAAGAAAATATCAGAGCTTACAATCAGAGGATTAATGAAGCAGTTGCTGGAATCAGGAACAATGGTGGAGAGATTTCTGAGGAAGACATTATGGACAAGTTGATGACTACTCTTACTCCAGAATATGAGAGAAAGATCAACATCCTTGATGAGACCATGAAACTTACATCAAATTTCAAGAGAGAGACCTTGATCAAAAAAATCTCAACTTTTGAGATTTCAAGATTGAAGACAGAACCAAAGAGTGAGATAGCTTTCAAAGCAACAGTTCATGGTAAGAAATCTACAAACACTTTTGGTAATTTTGATGATGATGATGAAGAGAGAAAATTAGATTATTTTATTGTTATGATTGCCAAAAGAGAAAAGAAAGGAAAAGAAAAATATGAAGGTCAATTACCATTTAAGTGGTTTTCATGTAATAAGATTGGTCACTTTGCATCTAAGTGTCCTACTAGAGTTAGAAAGTTCAAAAAGGATTATAAGCTTAATTATTCTAAGGAATGATACTATGCTGGAGATGGAGTCTCAGATGAAGAATCATGTGAAGAAGAAATTGGATTCATTTCTATTGTAGACAAAACAAATATTAAGTCAGTTCCTAAAAATGAGAAAGTGAATCAAGAGCTAGCATTGATTTCCCAAGCATATATAAGAACAGATTGGATTATAGATAGTGGTTGTTCACATTAATGACAAGTGATAAATCCAGGTTTGTTCATTTGGACAAATACATTGGAGGTATGGTTAGATTTGGAGACAACATTCCTAAACCTATAGTTGGTAGAGGAGCCATCACTTTGGATTGAAAGAACAGTACTGATGATGTTCTTTATGTTGATGGTTTGAAACATAACCTTCTTAGTGTTGGATAGTTACTTGGTAAAGGCTGTCAGTTGGAGTTCAAAGATGACAAATGCATCATTAACAAAAAAGATGGTGTTTTGATTGCATTAGGCACAAAGACAAGAGGTAGTGTTTTCCAACTCAATTCAGAAGCAAGTTGTTTTGTTGCTAAAGTTGATGATAGTTGGTTGTGGCATAAAAGACTATTTCATATAAATTTTGATAACATAGTAAAGATAAGAAATGCTAAAGTAGTAAGAGATCTACCTAGCATAGAAAAGCTAGTTGATACTATATGCAGGGAATGTGTGATGTGAAAGCATGTGAGAAATTCGTTTAGGAGCAAGTAGAATTCAGTAGAGAACAAGTTGGATTTGATTCATACAGACCTATGTGGACTACCTCAAATAAGATCATACTATGGTGAAAGGTATTTCATTCTATTTGTTGATGATTATACTAGGGTGATGTGGGTTGTGTTCTTAAAAGATAATTCAAAAGCTTTTGAGAAATTCAAAATATTCAAAGCTAAGGTTGAGAATGAATCTAGATTAAAGATGAAATGTTTGAGATCAGATAGAGGAGGACAATTCACCTCTAACAGATTCTATGAGTACTACAAAGAACATGGCATAAAGAGATAGTTAAGTGCACCTAGAACACCTTAGCATAATGGAATTACAGAGAAGAGGAATAGGATCATTCTTGATTAAGCGCGCACCATTATGATAGAAGGAAAAGTTGCACACACCTATTGGAGAGATGCAGTCAATACAACAGTCTATACAATCAATAGAATTCAGTTAAGGCCTGGCATTGACAAAACACCTTATGAGCTATGGTTTGTTAATATTCCCACTATAAGATACTTCAAAATCTTTGGAAGCAAGTGCTACATCAAGAGGGATGAAGCAGTAGGCAAGTTTGATGCAAGAAGTGATGAATGTATTTTTCTTGGTTACTCTACTAAAAGTAAAGCTTATAGATGTTTCAATCTAAGATTGAAAAAGATCATTGAAAGTTCTCATGTAAAGATTGATGAAAAGTTTATGATTCAAGAAAGATATCATGATTACTCACCCATGATTGAAGAAGAACCTAGACCCTCCACTAGTGAGACAGTTATTGAGGAAATGTTTGATAGCATTGATGTGTTGTTCAATGACCCTAAGACAAGTGAAGAAGGTACTCCTAAGGCTAATGAGTCAGCATCACCTAAAGTTCCAAAGTTTACATCAAAAAATCATTCTAAGAAAGACATTAATGGAGATTAGAGTGGAAAAGTCTTAACAAGATCACAAGCAAAGAACTCAGCTAGCAATGATGTCGTATGTTTACTATCTCAGATTGAACCCTTAAGTGTTGAAGATGCTTGTAAGGATTCAAATTGGCATGATGCTATGAAAGATGAACTTGATTAGATCATTAAGTATGACACTTGGGAACTAGCCCCAAGACCTAGTGATAAGAATGTGATTGGAACAAATTGGATACTTAGAAACAAGATGAATGAAGATGGTACAGTAGTAAGAAATAAAGCAAGATTAGTATGTAAGGGATATGCACAAAGAGAAAGAATTGATTATTTAGACACATTTGCACCTGTGAGTAGAATAGAAGCTATTAAGTTTTTTTTAGCTTATGCTATAGTTAAAAAGTTCAAAATTTATCAAATGGATGTCAAATCAGCATTCTTGAATGGAGACTTAAAAGAAGTATACATTGAGTAGCCTGAAGGATTTACCTTATCAGACAGACCTGATATGGTATGCAGATTGAAGAAGGCCCTCTATGGACTTAAGCAAGCCCCTAGAGCATGGTATGAGAGACTAGATGGATACTTAACAAAGATTGGATTCAAGAAAGGAGCAACAGATTGTAATCTATTCATTAGAGAGACATCTGAAGGTTTATTACTTGTAGCTATATTTGTTGATGACATTATCTTTGGAGGTAATGACAAACTCAGTGCTGAATTTTCCAAAGAAATGCAGAATGAGTTTGAGATGAGTATGATTGGTCCTATCAAGTACTTTTTGGGATTAAATGTGTAGTAGACAGAAAAAGGGATTTTCATTAATCAATCAAAGTATGTGAAAGAGATACTGAAGAAATTCAAGATGGATGATTGCAAGCCAGTAGGAACCCCTATGATTACTGGATGCAAGATTACAAAGGAAGATAACTCACTAGCAGTTGATATAACATTGTATAAGTCTATGATTGGTAAACTCATTTATCTTACTAAGACTAGACCTGCCATTTCTAATGTAGTTGGTATAGTTGGAAGATTTGTAGCAGAGCCTAAACAAAGTCACCTCATGGCAGTAAAGAGAATATTAAGATACTTATAGGGCACTATAGATTATGGTCTATGGTATCCTAATTTAGAAAATGTTGAGCTTCATGTGTACAAGGATGCAAATTGGGTAAGATGTGTTGATGATAGAAAAGGTACTTCAGGTGGAGCAGTGTTTCTTGGTGATAGACTTGTCACTTGGACAAGCAAGAAACAAAACTGTATTTCTCAGTCAATAGCAGAAGTGGAGTATGTTGCAGCAGCCTTAAATTGTTCTACAATTGTTTGGATCAAGTAGATGATAAAAGATTTTGGAATTCATATTGATTATCCTATTGTTATTCACTATGATAACACTAGCACTATCAATATGCCAAAGAACCCTATGATTCATGCAAAGACAAAACACATTGAGATCAAGTGTCACTTCTTAAGAGAGAAAGTGGCAGAGAAAGAAGTCAAGTTGGACTATGTGAGTACTAAAGAACAGTTGGCATATATATTCACAAAGCCCTTGCCTAAGGATACTTTTGAGTAACTCAGGGGGAAGTTGGGAGTAATTCCCTTCCCTGATTTTGCTTAGAAAGAAGCAGGAATGGCATTTGTCCTCAGGGACTGCTAGAAGGTTGACTACTCTACCTTAGGAGTAGTACCGATGCTTAAAATGAGTGGTACCCTTTTCCATTGATGTCAAAGGGGGAGTATATATATAGAGTCATAAAAAACAAAATTAAAAAGAGGAATAATATACTAAGGGGGAGTAGCATTCAGTTATGACAACATTATAGTTGAGGAAATGGAGAATATTAGGAAATATTGTAGTAGATGGAGGACTCATCTTTGGGAAAATTTTGAAGATGAAATGGAGAATGTTATAAAAGAAATGTTCATTTGGGTTGATGGTGGTTTTTCATTCCACATGTTGCCGTCAATGCCAAAGGGGGAGATTGCTGGAGATTTGCTAGCAGGCCAGTACTGACTGTATGTTTGTCATTGATGACAACATATGGAAAGTAGCATGCGTGGAATTTTTATGTAGTAAGCCTTGAGTATATGATGTATGGACATGATATCAGCATGATATCATGGGCGCAAAGGTTAACTTTAAGTACAGAAAGCTATATAGTAGCTTGTGTTAGCAGTGTTCTTGACAGAGTTACATGCAATGTTATGTGTATGGTTGTTTGTATAGTTGTCTTATGGGCATGTGCCCTAGGATATATGTTGAAGAAATGTTATTGATGTTAAGATCATGGATGCATGGTCTGAGGATGAATGCAAGTGAAGTTATGCAGTCGCTATTCGCAAGTAACAGTTTCGTGTGTTTGGTCAGAAGAGTCGACAAAGATTTTATTGTTTCTTGAGTTGTGCCTATCTTGAGGATATGGGCCCTTAGAGTTAATCTTGGAGAAGTGTTATTGATATTCGGTTAAGAGTGCATAAGTTAATTCAGCTTATAGAGAAAGTTCCAATTGTTTTGGTATAGTCAACAGTGTGTGGAGTGCGTCTACAATTATATTATATGAATAGGTCCCAGAATGTGTTGCACCCATAATAGAGCCAACAAAATGTTTGTTGGAGTTTATTATGGTTTCTCTAATATGATTTCAAGGTGGTTCTAACAAGTCAACTTGATTATATCATTTGGAGGAAAGATATTTATAGGCAGTCATTTGTGATTGGTGAAGTGTGATTCATGGTTGATTAAGCAAAGCAAAGCAGAGTGTGTGAAGTGTTGAACCATCAAAAGAAGGTCTATGTGACCAAGTAGAGTATGTGTTCTATTCATTAGAACTGATCTAGATAGCAGGTCAAAGCACAGCTCACCAAGATCCGGATATAGTGTGTATCTATTATTTAGAAGGTTGTAGCCTTTGCTCATTTGAGTAGTGAGCTCTCAGATAGTGCGTCCTCTCCCCTAATAGGGACAATTTTAAAAGACTCCTAATAGGGTTTGACCCTAAACCAAGTCTGTTGTACTTAATATATTGTAAAGCTACTCCTAACAAGGTAAAGGATCTTCTAGAAAGGATCATTATACACTAGTACAGAATATTAGTGGGTATCAAGTCCCACCGAGGTTTTTACCTATTTGGGTTTCACCGTAACCAAAATATTGGTGTTGTGTTAAAGTGTTCTTTTATTTTTTTTATGCTTTATGTTTAAGTATACTTAATTGGATAAAGAATTGAAACTTGTAGATAATTGATTCACCCCGCCCCCCCCCCCCCCCCCGTCTCAGTTATCTCTTGGGACTATTCCTAACAGATCTTTATAGGATCCCTTACTTAGCTATACTTTGTACTCCTTGATGTTCTTGATATCTGAATGGGATGCGGTTTCATCTCCTTAGAATGGTGGGAGTGGACCATTTAGGTTCCACGAGGTCAGATGGTAGTGATCCCTTTTAACATTTGGGATTTCAACATCCTAGTACCGGTGCTGGATGATCCTTGTAGCTATTTCATCTTCCTTTGTTCTTCTTTTGGGGATTTGATCTCATCCTTTTATGATGTATTCTTGTATTTTTATATCTTGTATCGATTGTAATACCTAGTGGAATATATATATATATATATATATATATATATATATATATATATATATATATATATATATATATATATATATATATATATATATATATATATATATATATATATATATATATATATATATATATATATATACTCTTTGTATGTTGATTTTGTTACATATCCTACAACTTTGCAGAGGTTGTTTTTGTATTTGTTATCATTATTGGTTTCACTTGTAACATTGTACTAAATTTCATGTGATGGAGTATTTGTATGATGTAGAGATTTTATATGAACATTTTAATCATGTAATTAAATTTGATATGGAATAATTATGGTTATTAGTTTTTTGGTACTTGATTATTTTACTTAGTAGTTTTAGTCTTGTTTATGCAATTCTATGTTAAGGAACCCTTGAGATTTTTAATCTATAAATGAGATTGTGTTTAAGACTATGGGTTGAATTTATGTAATTTCTTCCTCTTTATTATTCATTCTTGTTTGTAAACTCTTAAGAAAAAAAATTTATTTGATAAACTTAGTAACATGTTTTAGGTTAATTTCTCAAGGGTTCCCTAACAAGGCATTACAACCTGTGAATATATTATCTAGTCTTACCAAATATTTCTACTATATATTGTAATTAAATTATCCACATGTAAATAAAAAAATCTCCAAATGTTGATAAAAATGGACCAATACTTCAACACATGAGAACCTATAAATGTTATAGTAAAAGCACATAAATAAATTCATTAATAAGTTAAATAAATATAATTTTCTCTCAAATGAAATATCATAGCCATCTATTATATGTGTGTCACTTAAAAAATAATATGCTGACTTAATAAAATAAGATGCTCACTTAAACAAGTATTGTTATCTTAATGTAGAAATACTATTCTTATCTGTACAACTATTGGGGTAGCAATCCAAATGCATCATTGTATTTCATATTAACAATTTGTCTTATAATAAATATAAAAAATTGAACACTATAAATGCATTGTATTTTCCCATGAAATGTTTTAATTGTCAAAAAATTTAGTGTTCAACTATTGGTCCTTTTGTGTTGGATATAAGTTGTATTTTATATAATAATAGATTATTTTAATAAAATAATTTTTTTTATGTGTTGAAGCATTAGTCATTTTGTGTTGGATATAAAAGTTAGATATAACAAATATTTATGATTACTAATAGGTATTTGGTCCATTTAAGTTGTATATATATGTTATATTTTATATATAAATACAATATTCAGATATGTGCAGGATCATGGTATGCCAAACTAGGCCCTTAAGTGACAATGAAAATTTAGAAAAATGAGGTTTAGGAAAGTTGACATAAAAATTTGAACAAGTTATAAATATTATATCAAAAATATGTAAGAAGAGAATGTGTAGAAAATTGAATTTAGTATCTAAGATACTAAGTCTTTTTTGAAAAACAATTATTATATTTTGAAAATTTGAAATTTCAATGTAGTAGTACAAAAATTTTAGGGAAAAAATAAGTAGGTGTATGTCTAACCACCTTAAACACAATCAAATAATAATCTTTTTTACAAGATTCTAGATATAAGTATTAGACTCATGTCAGGATGTGACACATAATTTTTTGTAATTTTTTTCCAAGTAAATAATTAATTAGGATTTTTCTTCTACAACTTTTCTAGAATACAAAAACTCTCATGTCTAACCACATTAACTTAGTCTAAACTTTACCAAATTCAATTTATTTTTATATTTTTCTTGTAGTAGGAAAATCATGGAATGTGACACATGTTTTGGATTTAAAAAATGTTATACAGTTTGAAAGTTATAGCTATTTTTCAATAAGTCTATCAATCAAGACTAGAAAGATAACAAGTAGGTGTATGTCCAACCACATTAAACAAAATAATATGATAATATTTTTTTATAAGATTCTAGATAAAAGTATTAGACTCATGTCCGGATGTGATGTATACTTTTTTGTATTTTATTTCCAATTAAATAATTAATTATGATTTTTATGCTACAAATTTTCCTAAATATAAAAACTCCCACGTTTGACCAACTTAACTTAGTCAAAATTTCATCAAATTTAAAGAATTGTTTATTATTATTGTATTAGGTGAAGCATAGAATGTGATGTATAATTCAGATTTAAAAAATGATATATTATTTTAAAGTTATAGTTTTTCAAAGAGTCTAACAATCAGGACTTCTGTTTCACATTGCCACTTTTTGGCATACCGTGATCCTGCACATACCCATTCTACGAATAACAAATTATATTTTTAAATTCAGCTACTACGGATTTTTAGATTAAGCTTTGGTCATATCTTTAAAATGTCATTTTTTAGAAACATTTCACTAGGCGTTTTGTTTTAATGATTTGTGTGATGAGTCAAACCTTCAAACCTTAGTTGTAGGTAGTTAAGTGTCCATTTTACATTTCTTATAAAAAACAAAGGTCTTACGATATTTCATGCAACAGCTACATGTTGACAAAATTTTCCCTCACAACTACTGGTCTCTATCCCTTAATAACATGCTAAATAAAATACCAAGTCCTGACACTTTATTTAGGTAAAGTGTGATGTCATACATGTATGCACCCTAAAATGGTCACCTAGACTTTGGGCCCCCATTCAACAATTTATCAAATCCCTGAATCAATATTTTCAAAAATCAATATTTTTCAAATATCAATTTCCTTGATCAAATCCTATTTCTATCATTTATTCGATTATATTCTTTGGGCTAACCATTTTATCCTAAGTATTCATTTATTTAAAAGGAATTTCCTCCCCTTTTATTAAATAAAGAGCCCCCACTTTACCTTTATCTTAAGTTGCACAAATAAAGCATTATCTTTATTTTATAAAAAGAAGAAAATCACTTTTTGTCTCATATGGACACAAAAGTCAACTCTTATTTTCTCATTGGAGGATATTTGTGCACATGGATTGCTCCTCATTCAAGCTCCACCCTTGATTAAATATTTTGCCTCTTAATTTCCATGGTCCATTCCTTCTCATTTCCTATAAAAGAAGAGCTCTCTTCTCATTTTAGGGATCATCTTTTTATGCTAATCTTATGCGATAGGATTTATTGGAGACTTTTGGAGCTTTGGAGATTTTTTTGCATTAGGCTTTCATTTCTTGCATTCTTAGGTTAATCTTTCATGGCATCTAGTTTAGTTTCCTTTATGCTTTAGATTAGCTCACATAGCTTAATTAGAAAGGATTTGTAATACTTCTATCTTTGATTTCCATAGCTTAGCTTGCATTTTCATTCTTAGCATAGTTGCATTGCATCTTCATTCTTGATTCTTGAAGATATTGACATTCTTGCCCTTGTCTCTTTGAATCTCCCATTGTGTGGTTTACTAGCAAGGTTGCATGCTTCAAAAGCTCTAGCTGAGAGCACTATCAGACATCCTTGTGACTCCATGCCTAGGGAGCTCTAGGTCACTTTCTCAAGGTTTCCAATCCATGGATTCTCTTGGAAGTAATGACTTAGAGAAGTGCACTATTTAGTGTGTACATTTTTTGCGCCCACCGTGGGGCAGAACACTCTTGTTTTGTCCTTCTTTTTATGCATTTCCATCATTTTTTCGTCAATATTTGTTTGCTGTTTCATGAATTTTTGCTCTCTGGTTTTTTATGATAGAAGTATCATGTGATAGTTTTCCAGTATCGTATGATAGTTTCTTATATACCAGTGAGATATTTTACCAGTTAAAATATGACACACTTTGGTAGATTGTGTCGCATTATTGTTTTGTACTCTCTCACATGTAGGTATCAAGAATTATCACACGGAGATAAAGTATCTCACCAGTATAGGATGAAATATCGCACGACTCTTCCTTTGACAAAAATATCACCCAGGCTTGGCAGTGAGCAATTTTTATCATTTCTTTGCAAGATTTACTTGGTTTGATTCATATTTCTAATTTGATGTAGCAGAGCAGGGGTCTATTTGTAGATTTTATTTAGTTTTTGATGTGCTAACCCTTGTAGGGCTAACAAGTTGTGCTTGTAGGTGCTCTCATTGATTGAATATTTTCCAAAAGGACACATGTCAAAGCTCCAAATGCTAAAGGGCTACTAATTGTTTTTGCAGGGCTACCCAAAAGCATAAAAACCAATCAAGTGCTTCTTTAATTGCTTTCATTTTAAGTGTGGCATATACTAGTTGTTTCATTTATTAAGCACTTAATATCTTGTTGTAGGAATCTTTTTGTGGTAGGAGAGTATGCTCTTCACCCTTGTGGTGAACCAGAAATCTTGACCCATCTTTGAATTTTGAAAGCAAGAAGGTAATTGAACCTTTGCTTTGTGTGTTTGGGAGAAATTTTTGAGCTAGGAGAGTATGCTCTTCATCCTTCAGGTGAACTAGAAATCTTGACACTCAAAGGTTGATCCACTCTTTGTTTAGTTTTAGAATCCTTTAGTAGGCCTTCTCTTGAGCAATCAAAAGGAATGACCCAAGTGGGGACAAGCTTTTTGCCAGCTATTTTGACCCACTATAAACTCAAGGCTATCAAGGACACAAAACCTTGGTAGACATAGTACTTGTCTTTGCTTAGTGTGAGTACTTGTGGGATTGTAACCATGAAAAAAATGTTGAGCAAGAATGCTTAAGGTACTCTTATGGCCATGAACTCTGTTACTTGCCGCAAGGTAAGGAGTCCCTTTGGGGAGCAAGAGGAGTATTGAAAATGGAACCCTTACTACGAACCATAGATAGAAGCTACCCAATTTTGCCACTTAACATCTTGGTGCAAAGATTGATCCTAGCAGACTAACCCAGATCACCCCAAGACTACTCACCATTTGTGTTCCTTTGGTTGTGTCATTGGCACTTCCATGACAAAGCCAACATCTATTGTGGGAAACCACTTTGTGTGAGGCAATGGGACATCAAGTGTGGGCCAAGTTGTTGAGTATTCAGCCTTTGTCTTTTTAGGCTAGTAAGTACTTGAAGTGTTCTTACTGTGATCTACCTATGTAAAAGTTCTAAAACATCAAACATCACGGTAGAATTCATAGGATTTTCTTGTTGTGATATCACAATTGCTTGTCTTGGAAAGGTTTATTTTGCCCTTGTGCAAGTGTTTTATGACATGTTTGATCACCTACTATTTGCAAACTTGTCTGATTACTACTAGTATAGTGTTTGAAATCAAAAAATCCAACCATCAAACTGAAACATTGACCAAATTACTTTGAACACTAAGTTTTTCATGTTCACTGGTCAAGAGTTGTACAATACTGAAACATCATTGCACACCTTCCTGAGAATTATCATGTGATACATTGTTCCTGATTCTTTATCACCTGCATGCTATAAACTCTGTCGCATTACTTGCCTGGATTCCATCGTACTGCCTTCTACAAAATATCATCCTGCTAAATTGTATTATCCTACTATTTTGAGAAATATCACACAGAGTTATTTTGTTGTCTCATTGTTGTTTGTTGTCTTGCTAATTCATGTCATCTTCCAGTCTTCCTTGGTTAGATCTTAGGTGCTGTGACATGTTTCTCAATATCCAAATGAACTCAAATGGTATCAATTTGCACAAAATGACTCTTGGTCTTCTTTCTTCCACATCTCCCATGTCTTCCTAGTCTCCCATTTTGATCTTTTCTCTTCTCTCTTCATGTCTTCTTCCTCTTCTTCCTAATCTCTTCATGTCTTCTTGATTATTTTCCTCTTATTATCTAGTCTACCTTCTTCTATTCATCTCTTATATTCATTTTTTTACATGCTTGATTCCTCCTCTTCTAGAACCATGAATTTCAACTATCTTGTTATGGAACCTCTCTTGAAAATAGATGATCTCGAACTCATTGCTCAATTCAAAGAGTTTTATTCCTCTAATAATCCTTTTAGATATTGCATGGGTGATAAACTTAAGGAAAAAATAAAAGAAAAATTGATTGAATCAGATGCCTTTTCTAGGATCATAGACATGATCATGTCATGACCTCCTTCTTCCAAAAATTCTTCATCATCTAAGTCCTCTCATTCTTCTTCACCTTCAAAGTCTTATCATGACTCTTCTATACATTATTCACATTTCTCATCTTCCAAGTCTTACCATGACTCTTCTAGACATTATTCACATTCCTCATTATCCACATCTTCTTCCTCTACTAGGTCTTCACTTTCCTCTTCTTCACAATCTTGTTCCTCTTCTACTTCTCCCAAGAGTCTTATTCCTCATCTCAAGACATACCATGATGAGCAATATGATAATCCTTGTGATACCTCTTCCATGAAGAGTGACACACCCATCTATGATGACTATGATGACTATGATGATGGACAATGTAGTGATACCTATGACACCTCTATTCCTAAGAGTCCTCCTAGTCGTGTGCTAGTGCTTACTGGAAATGGGTCATCACATTGGATAGATCATGATGATGATCCATATGATTCTGATTTTGAAAGAGACTTTGATGATTTCTATGAACAATACCTAGATGATACATCTACTTCTATTGAGGAAGATAAAATGTACCACACTAATTTAAAACATAAATATTATAAGAATCCTTCCTCTAAGAACTCTCAAGCTGAAAATAAAGATTACACTCTCAAGCAAGATTATGTTAATGATGTACCTTTGTCTTGTGATGGTTCCCTTTCATCCCCTACTTCCTCCAATACCCATACATTTCCTAAAGCTTTCGAGTCTTCCAAATCTTTCACAAATCTTTCATCTAACAAAGATCCTAGTACTTTTCATGCGGTTCCCTATAGTTATCCTCAAGGGCTACCTCTTAAAGAAACTCAAGCTAACCTTCACTTGGCTGAAAATACTTTCAATAATGCTAAACCTAAAGAGCATAAGCCTTTATGCGCTATAATTCCTACTTCAGCTAGTCCTTCACTATCTTTTCCAAAGTCTTCCATACAATTCCAACATGCTTCCTTGTCCTTAGAAGTGGCTCCATGTCAAGAGGACTCTAAAAATCATAAAGAAAAGAAAGATCAAGATCAAGAACCCTCCATGTCATCCAATCCTTTTCATGATGTCTCTCACTCATTCCATAGTTCTTTTGATCCTCTACACCCTTCCTCATTCATTCCACCATGTCTCAAGTTTTCTCCTAGGCAAGATCAAGCTACTACTTACACCGTTGAGCCTATTAACAATCAAAATAAACTTACTACACTTGCGCCTTCCAAAGATGATACTTCTATTAAGGTTATTAAAAATAGTGTTGCTACTTCCGATGTTAATCCTATTGAAAATTAAGAGAAAAATCATATGCTTAAGTTATCCAAATCTTCTTGTTAAGATCAAAGCCTTCCATCTTCTTGTTCTACCACTTCATGTCCGCTTCCACTTTCTACTCTTCCTAAGTCTTTGCAAGCTTTGAACAAACCTATCAAAGAAGTTTCTCCTATTCAAGATGTTCATGATTCTATTGCAAATCTTAATGCTCATTCTAAAGATGCTGATGTCCTTGGTTGTCATATAGATGTTGATGAACTTATTGATTATCCTTTGCATCTTCCACTTCCATCCTTGGACCTCTTCCACCACCACTAAGGGCTTCACCTCTTCCTTCCATCTTGGGCCCTTATGTCCCTTCACTTTCCCCTCCTAACTCTCCTAATTTGTCATCCATCTTATGTCCTTACATCCCTCCATATCCTATCTTTTCTCAAGACCAACATAGATGCATACCCTTGAATCCTTTTCATCCACCCACTCATCTAAACCAGTCATATCCTCCTTCTTTTTCCACAAGTCCCAAGTCTTTTGGAAGTAACTTGAATGTTTAATACAAGGAAAAGAAGCAATACAAGAATCCATCAAAAAAAGAAGATCACCATGTCTCCTCTAATCGACATAGAAGCATAAAGTCAAAAGAGATACTTTAAAAAAAAAACTAAAAGACAAGTATGGGTTCAAAAATTCATCATTGAAGATATTCTTTCTAAATCATCAAAAAGAAATGAAAAGTCTATGACTATATGGATTCCAAAGTCTCTCTTGAAAGAGTATGATGTTGAGAAAAAAGTGAAATTGACATTCAAGCTTCCAAAGGCTTCCACTTCATCTTCTTCCAAAAACATTCTTCCATTCCATGCACCTAAACCGCAACCTTTTCTATCCATTCACCATATTCTTTGACGTATTCCTTCATTCACATTTTCACCATCCTCTCACCACCCTTCAAGGTGTGTATTGATGTTGATCTTACCTTCCTTTCCATCTACCCTTTCACAATTCTTCCATTCATTATCCTTCTAACTTCTATCCTTTTTCCTCATTTGCCTATTCCTCCTATCTTCCAACCTCACTCACTTTACATAAAACCTTATCCTCCATTTTTCTCTTCCATCTTCCTTTCCCTATCAACATCTTTGAGCATATAATTTTGAATCCTTAGCATATCATGGTTTATCCTTTCAAGGAGAATTATCTAAAAAGTTTGCCTTCTTCCAACAAAAAAAGAAAAAATTAAAAAAGAAAACAAAAAAAATGAAAAAAATTGAAAATGTGCCTCGGTGGAAACCTGGAAACAGGTGCCTTGGTAGCAAAAGTAAAGAGAAATAAATTCATCCTATGGTGAAAACCACTACCTTGTGGTGCCCTGGATAAATATCATGATGAAAACTTGGCAATCAGGCATCATGCATAGTTCTTCTACATATTTCATCCATTCCATCTTCTCTCTTTGATTTTGACAATGTTGACCTATACATGAACATTTGGCTATCTTGTGAGCTATCTTATAGTGATCTTTCTTTCATTCCATTCATGTTTAACATTATATTTATTTTTCTCTATTCATTCTAGCCTTTCGATATCCTTTTTCCCTTTGGTCTTGATCTAATAAAAAAGAGTAAAACATGATGCTATGAAGCCTCTTGACATGTCTACTCCTTTGGACTGCATTCTTTCCTTCTTTAGCATTACGCTTTTGTGACTTATCCTGTGTTGGCCTTTCATTGCTTGTCCAAATGTGCTTTACATGACAATTTTTCCATAGCTTGGGTACCCTTGAGGAGTTTTCCCTTGAGGATTTCTTCCCTTCATTCTCCTTCATTCTCTTATCTTCCATCTCTTCCACCAGCTTGTTATCCCTCTTGTTCTCCACCTTGCTAGACATTGGGACTACACGATGTGATCTTGCTTGGGAGTTTGATGCCCATTCTGTCTAGGGGCATCCTTTGTACATATTTACTGATCCTGAAAAAATTCCAAAAAAATTCATATATGATGCTGAAAAAATCCTAAAAAGCATATAAAAATCTTGAAAAAATACAAAAATATAAATTTTTTAAAAAAAATTCTAAAAAATATAAAAAGTGCCTTTGTGAAAACTTGGAAACAGACGCTTTGGTAGCAAAAATACAAAAACAATTGAAAAAATAAAAAATCTCCAAGTGCTGAAAACCTAGAAATGGGCACTACTTGAGGCCTTTGCACCCTTGTTTCTTAGCATGCATCCTTGATACTTAGCCTTTCTCCATCACGCCTTGTCCTTGTTGCCTTAGTTTGGAATTGGTCTTTGTCTTTGTCTAGGGGGCATAACTGTGTTATCTTTGGTCTCTAGGATGTGTTGGTCTTTAGGACATCTTGCAAATGGTGTTTTTCAACACTTTCCTAGCGTCAAGTGTTTTCTCAACACTTATCAAATATCCTACCCATAGTCTAGCATGATATGATAGTTTCCACTAGAAAATGTGATACTCAAAGTTTAACTTTATGACCTACACACACGCACTTAAACATTTGACTCACTGAGACTTGATTGACTTTATTTCTTTGTGTGCTATCTATGATGATTTCTTTGATGAGTGTTCTCTCCCTAATAGTTTTTGATGATGCTGAGCTAGAAGACTGGGGGAACGAGGACATGTTTTATTGCATTTTCTGCTTGTGGCTATATTTTGTTGGTCCTAACTGTCATTAGCATTTCTTCTTGTTCCACTTGACACTAGGATCTACAATGTATTATCCTTGACTATTTCTAGAAGTGCATGCTTATAGTCATCTTGACTTTCTTGTGTCTTGATGTGAGCATAATCTTGCTATAAAAAACTTAGGGAACCTCACTACACTAGTCATCTTGACTTACATGTCTTTGATGCCTAGGTGGGATTTCCACATATCTATTTGATATAGATCATATTCAGATTCACGTAGTCATACTAGTGTGTATTGTATGATCTTGCAATGCTACCAATAACACTCAATGATGAATATTAGAGACTAATGGCTTTGTGACCTTGCAAGTAAACCACTTTTCATAGTATCTTGCATTCTTAGGTTCATGTTAGTTTTGCATCTTGCATATGAAGAGAGCTCTCCTTTCATCTTTCATGGACTTGTCGGTCAACTATGCTCACCTTTCTCTTTTCTTGATCATGTCTTTCACTCCTTGTCTTTTTCATCACATCCTTTTTTTCTGTCATCACAAGGGGTTAATCTTATCATCAAATATATATCATAAAGAGATGATTTTCCAAATATCTTGGAATTTCACAAAAATTGCACCCCTGGCTAATTTCAATGTCCTGGATCCATTTTTGAGATCGAAATCAAAATCCGAGTTCATCTTGATAGTCAAAATTGCAATTCAAAATTTCTCCTTTTTCTACGTAGTTGGTTGACCATTTGAGGCCTGATTCTTCGATCTTCACTGGGGCATCTTCATTTCTTCACCCCCATCTATTTCAAACTTCTAGTCTTTCATTCATTTCCACTCACTTCATCTCTTTGAGGTTTGACTTCATCTTTATCTTATATCTTTCTCAGTCAAACCTAGTCAAACTGGAGAATATCTTCACTGCTTGATGGTTATCGTATCATCTTTCATCTTCGATTATGATTTCTAGTGATTTGATCAAATTTATCAATTTGCTATTCTCCTCTACTTGATTTCGATTTCAATTCTGTGGGGGCAACACCTATCAAACTTCAATCCTTGATTCAGCTTATCAATCAAACCTTGCTTGAGATTTTTATCTCTTATTTCAGACTTGACAATCACCTATTTATGGAGGTGTTGATCTTGTCTTTTTCAATCAGCTTGCTTTTGTTCTGATATGTTCCCATCCATCAAACACATGTCTGGATTATTTTGTGATCCCAAATCGATCTCACATTTCAATTCCATTCTTTATCTGCATGTGATCCCAAATCGATCTCACATTAGTCAAAGAGGGGCAAATGTATGCACCCTAAAATGGTCACCTAGACTTTGGGCCCCCATTCAGCAATTTATCAAATCCCTAAATCAATATTTTCAAATATCAATTTCCTTGATCAAATCCTATTTCTTTCATTTATTCAATTATATTCTTCGTGCTAACCATTTTATCCTAAGTATTTATTTATTTAAAAGGAATTTCCTCCCCTTTTATTAAGTAAAGAGCCCCCACTTTACCTTTATCTTAAGTTGCACAAATAAAGCATTATCCTTATTTTATAAAAAGAAGAAAAACACTTTTTATCTCATATGGACACAAAAGTCAACTCTTATTTTCTCATTGGAGGATATTTGTGCACATGGATTGCTCCTCTTTCAAGCTCCACCCTTGATTAAATCTTTTGCTTCTTAATCTCCATGGTCCATTCCTTCTCATTTCCTATAAAAGAAGAGTTCTCTTCTCATTTTAGGGATCATCTTTTTATGCTAATCTTATGCTATAGGATTTCTTGGAGACTTTTGGAGCTTTGGAGATTTTTTTGCATTAGGCTTTCATTTCTTGCATTCTTAGCTTAAGCTTCCATGGCATCTAGTTTAGTTTCCTTTATGCTTTATATTAGCTCACATAGCTTAATTAGCAAAGATTTGTAATACTTCTATCTTTCATTTCCATAGCTTAGCTTGCATTTTCATTCTTAGCATAGTTGCATTGCATCTTCATTCTTGATTCTTGAAGATATTGGCATTCTTGCCCTTGTCTCTTTGAATCTCCCACTATGTGGTTTACTAGCAAGGTCGCATGCTTCAATAGCTCTAGCTGAGAATACTATCAGACATCCTTGTGACTCCATGCCTAGGGAGCTCTAGGTCACTTTCTCAAGGTTGCCAATCCATGGATTCTCTTGGAAGTAATGACTTAGAGAAGTGCATTATTTAGTGTGTACAATACAAACTTTTTGAAAGAAGTCCAAAATGTGAAAGCATCTTCCATCTTTGAGGATCTTGCCCCCTATGCGTTCTTCAGTATGTTTTCTTTTCAATCATTCATTATTGTTATTTTTATAGCAAGCGAAGAACAACACCGTTTTATGTATTCTAATCATTCATTTGTGTTAAATAATTACATAATAACCTTTTTTTTTTGTTTTGATTAATTTATTTGAGTTGTTTATTATTTAAAATTAAGTTGACAAATATAATAATTTCTTTAATATTGTAGATTTAAATATATATTTGATATGGTCAAATATATTTAGAATGGTGAATGGATGTAATTTTAATATTGATTTTTAATTAAACCAATCAGGTGGAAAAACTAGAGACAAATAAAGATAAAACACACTATCAAGTTTTGTTAATTAATCAAATATAACAAATTTTTGGTGTAAAATTAAAGTATTAAAAGTGTAATTCATGAAGGCATAAAAAATGTTATGGGGCCTAGCACCACACATAACTACTAAATTTTTGCCCCCCAAATCTCTTGTGTTGCAACCTCCATTTCCTCCCCTCTCTTCTTCTACCTACAAATTTGATGTTGGTAAGAATTTATTTATTTTTCATTATTGTGAAAGAGCAGCGTATGACATATGCTCCATTGTATTAAATAGAATGACTTTCATGAATGACCAAGGACAACCATTAAATGTTAAGTAAATATAGGGATATGTTAGAGTTGCATGTTCTTGGACAAGGATAGGAGATTTTTTGAAAATAGTGTGTATATCCATAAAATCACTGATAACAAAATAATTTCATTAAATGTTTTTATTGAAATAACTTGTTGAGCTCTATGTGAAAAGTGGAGGCATAAACCAGGCATGTGATCAATCTAAAGGATTGCCTCAAAAGAAATGTGGTCTCATGGAAGCCATGCTTCCAAACTATGCATGACAAATGGAATTATTGAAAAGGATTTAGAAACTTTAAATAAAATGAAAATCATATGCATAAAGAAAAAATATTTTCCACTGTCCTCATAGCCTATGCCAAAAAGGGAGACATTTTGTTTAATAGAGTGCCTCAAAGAGATTCCATTGCATGGTATGTAATAATTGCAAGATTCATAGTAAATAGATTTGATCAAAAGGGTAAAAGCCCTTTCTAGAAATAGTAATTACAAACTACCATAATCAAGGAAGATTGATACCTTGAAAAGGATTTGCAATTTTTCATCTTTTATGAACTTTAAAATAAACTATGAACCAACTTTGATTCAAATGCCTTCTTACCTCTTTTGTGGTTTAGATATCCCCTTTGAGATAATCATCTTGGATATTTTTAAAAATGCACAATTAGAATGATCCCAAAAGAATAATAGTTAAGTTTACATTTAGAGAAGATGGAACGGATAAATCCAAATCCCACTAAAAATACCTGACAAATTTATATTTATTGGGTATGGAATGGGCAAGTAGAATACTAGCAAGATTATTTTTCCCTTGCCATCCTTGCATCTAGCAACTTCCATTATGCAAGACATCAATGCCATACTTTTTTTTTTTGAAAAGGTGGTAGTGCCACTTAATATATTATACTATCAAATTTTACATAAACTAGTTCTAAAATAAGGAGCTCCTGGAGAAAAGAACTAGAAGAAAAACTTTATTTGTTACCCCATCAAGAGAAAAAAAAGCAGTAGAGGCTGGGCAAAAAAATAAGATCCCTCACAACCAAAGCCCCCTAAATACATTATAGAGTAAAATTTGGAGTTTTATGACTCAACCTAAATAAACTAAATACAATGTTAGGCCTGATGGACAATTACAATATTCTAAGATCATAGGAAAGATTCAGAGACATATAACACCCCTAATGAAATTAGAAGAATACACAACATGGCCACATGAGTAAGGAGGTGAAGTATCAAAATTCCTTCACATAGAGAGAGAGAGAGAGAGAGAGAGAGAGAGAGAGAGAGAGAGAGAGAGAGAGAGAGAGAGAGAGAGAGAGAGAGAGAGAGAGAGAGAAGTCTTCAAATCTATGCATATGTCTGTTTGATAAAAAACAAAGGATGATCAAGTGTCTCTATGTAGGTACAATGCACTTGAAAAAACCTGCACACATAGCGGAGAACCAAAAAACAAAAAAAGAGTAGATCTCATAGCATAATATATAGAACATTAGCCTTCCATAACAATAGATGGGGTATCAGTAGAGCCCACTTTAAGGTTAAGGTCAGGAGCAGGTTGTGATGGGGTTGAGAGTGGGGGATGAGAGGGGGGTTGAGAGGGTGGAGGAATGGAGGAATCTTGCTCCAACAAATCTAGTATAGAAAAGATGACTTGGTGGACATTATTTACACATTCCTTGGACAAGAAATTCCCATACTAGTATAGAGAAATCTTAATCAAATAAAAATATTGCTTTTCCAGACCCTTTTTAATACTTTCGAGGACCATGTAAACGCCATGGTTATGAAGAACTACATGATGATGAAAGAGACCACCTATTAGCGTAGCCCTGCCCCATAAATCATATTTTTGAAGATCTTTAGAAATCTTGTTGCCCTATAGAAACACTGGCTTGACATATCTACTGGAAAACAACTCAAGATGGAAGGGGGATTGAAGTAAGTCTAAAGCATTAGAGAGAGAAATTGACAAGATCTGAGAAGGGTATATTATGCATTTTCCTGAGGGGAAGTGAACATCAAACCCAATAATTCGTTGAATACCATGATGAATGTGCGGAGGATCACACACGAAGATGGTGGCTAGTAGGTCATCTTTGATGAATCCAAGAAACGGATTCTCCCAATCCTTGACTTCCAATGACACTCTAAAATTCTTTGGATAGTAATCCATATGAAGTGATGAATAGGTCGAGCATAATTCTACAAAAGAACTAACACCAACCAAAAAGCTTGGGAAAATCATCATTTCGCAAAGAATAGGAGATTGTGGGTAAGAGCCAGGGCTAGAGGATATAAGAGAAAACACAATAGAGGAAAGACTATGTAGGAAGCATAATATAGAACCCATTTATAAGGAGAAAGACTAATACGGGCTTTATTAATCAATAATGACACCTGATGGAGAAAAGATATAAAATCCCAAGCAATGGCCAAAGGACATAGACAACACAAGGAATACGTCACATATGGGAGTTAGTGCAGATTACTTGCATGCTAGGAAGATATGCAAAAGATTTTGCAAGAAAATGAAAGGTTGAATGCGGCCCAAATTCCCACATGATGCTCAAAAGATTAATGACTGCTAGCTTGTGGTGACTGATCAGGAAAGTATTGTACACTTTTCCTCCTGCCCTCATCGAGGTACTGTACATTTTTTTGGGGCTGACATGTTGTAACTCATTCTAACCCTAAACTAAAAAAATATTGTATAATATGGCTTAGGGTTAGGGATTTCATGATGTATGGTTTTAGTACTTGCAACGGAATTGAGCCGTAAGGGATTATAGATTGTAATCAAGTTGTAATCACTGGATAATAATAATATTGGACTCACTATTGGTGGATGTAGCCTAGGGATTGGGTGAATCATGTTAAATATTTGTGTCTTATGTTCTCTTCTATGTGGTTTATGTTTTTCTGATATTGGTTATTTTTGCATGTAATTGTTATTTCTGCCTTGTTAATCCAAACAAGTGGTATCAGAGAGAGGTTGTTTTTTAGTTATCCTCTGTAGGAAGATCTCATGATTTAGTGGGAGTCTCCCGATTGAGTGGGAGCAATGGTAGATGAGGGTAGGTTGAAGGTTGACAAGTTTAATGAGTAGAACTTTCAGTTATGGGAAATCCAAATGGAGGACTATCTCTATCAGAAGGATCTATGACGACCATTGGAAGGAAAAGCCAATAAACTGGCAAGCATTTCTGATGAGGACTGGACAATTCTTGATAGAAAGGCTCTTTGGTAGTATTTGATTATGCCTGGCACAATTAGTGGCATTCAATATTACACAAGCAACGATGACAAAAGATTTGATGAAAACCCTAGCGAAGTTGTATGAAAAGCCCTCCGCTTCAAATAAGGTATTTCTCATCAAGTTTTTATTTAATATAAAAATGGTGGAAGGTGGGTTAGTTTCTGATCATTTAAATGAGTTTAATACAGTTACCAGTCAATTAACTTCTGTCAATGTTATTTTTTATGAAGAATTTAGGGCTCTCTTGATTTTGTGTTCTTTACCTGAAAGCTGGAATGGCTTGGTAATGGCCATTAGTAACTTTGTTTCTAGTTCTAATACCCTAAAATTTGATGATGTTATTGGTGTCATTCTGAGTGAGGAAATTCATAGGAAAAGCTTAGGTGGATCCACATCAGGTAGTGTCTTAAATGCACAAAGCAAAGGTAGAAGCAATGAGAGAGGAAACAACTCTAGAAATCATGGGAAATCAAGAGGAAAATCAAAGGGAAAGAGGTCTGAATCCAAAGGGCCAAATGATTGCTGGTACTGTGGAAAACTAGGTCATAGGAAGAAATATTGTTGGTCTTGGAAGAATAAAGAAGGAGAAAAACAAGAAGGTAACAAGGAGACAAATGTGGTAAGTAATAAACCCAAAGAGGATGCCTTTCTTTTTTCTTTATAAAGTATTGATGATTCATGGGTTTTAGATTCTGGGTCTTCATTTCATGCTACACCCCATAGAGGTTACTTTCTTGATTATGTCCAAGGGGATTTTGGGAAAGTTTTTTTGGGGTGATAATGAACCCTGTTAGATAGTTGGAAAGAGAAAAATTAAGATTAAGTTGTAGAATGAGAATCATTGGCTACTACAAGAGGTAAGACATGTTCCAAGGCTGAGTAGGAATTTAATTTCAGTAGGGCAACTGGGTGATGAGGGTTGCACAGTTAATTTTAATTATATAAATTGGAAGGTGTCAAAAGGTTCCTTAGTAGTAGAAAAATGTGTGAAAGTAGGCACCTTATATCTTTGTATAGGTCATACTGTTCCTTCTACTTTAATTGTTTCAGAAGATAATGAATGTTCAGGAACAGTGGCTGTAGTTGAGCAGGAAGAACATCAAACTATTTTTGTAGTTTCTGACACAACACTCTGGCACAATAGACTTAGGTACATGAGTGAAAAAGGTATAAAATTACTTCATTCAAAGAAATTTTTACCTAGTCTGAGATGTGTCCATATGGATTTATGTGAAAGTTGTGTTTATGGAAAACAAAAGAGAGTTAGTTTTGTAAAGAGTGGGAAGGAAAATAAAAATGAGAGATTAGAGCTTGTGCATACAGATGTATGGGGACCAGCTCAGGTATCTTCCCTTGGTGGCTCTCTGTATTATGTTACATTTATAGATGATGCAACAAGAAAAGTATGGATTTATTAACTTAGATAGAAATTTGATGTATTTCAATCTTTTAAGAAATGGAAATGATTGGTTGAGATTGAGATTGGTAAAAGGTTAAAATGTCTCAGATCTGATAATGGTGGTGAGTATTATAGCACAAAATTTGAAGATTATTCTTCCTCTAATGGTATTTGTAGGCAGAAAACTGTACCAAGGACTCCACAAGAAAATGGAGTGGCTAAACGCATGAACAAGACAATAATGGAACGTGCAACGAGTATGAGGTTGCATGCTAGGCTGCCCTTAAACATTTGGGCGAAGGCTGTAAACACTGCTAGTGTTGTTTATTTAATCAATAGAGGCCCCTCTACTCCTTTGGACTGTGGTATTCCAGAGGAAGCATGGAGTGGTAAGAAGGTGAGTTATTCTTTTCTCAAAACCTTTGGTTGTGAAGCATTTGCACATATAGATTCTAAAAATAAAACCAAGTTGGAAGCTAAGTCAAAGAAATGTGTATTTGTTGGATATGGCATTGATGAATTTGGTTATAGGCTTTGGGATTTTGAAAATCATAAAATTGTAAGAAGCAAAATGTCATATTCAACGAGAAAGTGTTGTACAAAGATCTATTGCAGTAGCATGAGAAGAAAGAAAATGATTATGTAGTACTGGATGATATTCCTAAAGATGATGTTTCAGTAGTTCCTTATGCTTCGTAACAACAACAAATACCACACACTCCAATGAATGTTAGACGGTCAACAAGGCTAAGCAGACCTCCAAAAAGATTTTCTCCATGTTTGTATTCTATTTTGTTAATAGATGCTAGTGAACTTGAATGTTATAATGAAGTTGTGTAGGTGGATACAAAGATTCTCTGGGAGTCTGCAATGATAGAGGAAATGGACTCCTTGCTGAAAAATCACACTTGGTATTTATGCAAGTTACCTGCAGGTAAAAGGGCTTTATAGAATAAATGGGTTTACAAGCTCAAAGAAGAGGATGGAGGTAAGAAATGAATTAAAGCCAGGTTAGTTTTAAAAGGATTTGCATAGAAAAAGGGCATTGACTTTGATGAGATATTTTCTCTAGTTGTTAAAATGACTTCTATTCATACTGTTTTAAGTATTGTGGCTACTGAAGATTTTCATTTAGAGCAGCTTGATGTTAAAATAATTTTTCTTCATGGTGACTTGAATGAAGAAATATATATGGTACAACCACAAGGATTTTAGGTCAAGGGTAAGGAGAATTTGGTGTGCAAATTGCAAAAAAGTTTATATGGCTTGAAACAAGCACCTCGGCAATGGTATATTAAATTTGACACTTTTATGAATGAGAATGGATACACTTGGTGTCATTCTAACCATTTTGTTTACTTTAAGAGGTTGGATGATGATAGCTACATTATTTTATGCTTATATGTTGATGATACACTTGTAGTTGGGTCTAACATGAATCACATTAAGGGATTGAAACAACAGTTAGCACATTATTTTTCTATGAAGGATTTGGGGGTAGCAAAACAAATCCTTCATATGAAAATTTGTAGAGATAGGAAAATAGGAAGTTGACTTTACCTTAGGCTGATTATATTGAGAAGGTGTTGTAATGTTTCTCTATGGAGAATGCCAAAGCTGTCAACACCCCTTTGCCTGGTCATTTAAAATTAACTAAGGAGATGTGTCCTAAGACATCAGAAGAGAAGGCTAAAATATCTAAGGTATCTTATGCTTTAGCTATAGGGAGCTTAATGTATGCTATGGTATGTACTAGTCTAGGTAATCCAACAGATATGTTTACAAAGGTAGTAACAAGGGTGAAGTTGAACTCATGTTCAACTTTAGTTGGTCTTCTAGACTGAATAGAATAAAGGAACAGCTGAGTCCAAGGTGGTTCGATCTAGTGGGAGCCTCATATGGTAGCATTATTGCTACAGGATCAGTCTCCAAGTGGGAGGTTTTTTTAGTGTGGATACTGATCAATCACCAAGTGGGAGATTGTTAGCTTGTGGTGATTGATCAAGAAAGTACTATACACTTTTCCTCTCACCCTCGCCAAGGTTTAGGGCTGACATGTTGTAACTCATTCTAACCCTAAAGTGGAAAAATATTGCATAATATGGCTTAGGGTTAGGGATTTCATGATGTATGGTTTTAGTACTTGCGGTAGAATTGAGCTAAAAGGGATTACGGATTGTAATCAGGTTGTAATCACTAGATAATAATAATATTAGATTCTCTATTGGTGGACATAGCCCAGGGATTGGGTGAACCACGTTAAATATTTGTGTCTTATGTTCTCTTCTATGCGGTTTTTTTTTTTTTGATATTGGTTATTTTTGCATGTAATTGTTATTTCTGCCTTGTTAATCCTAACATAGACAAGGATGACCAGATGTTGGAAAATTCATGGAAGAGAAGTACACATCCGAAAAGGTGGCTCAATTATGAAAGTAGACCATCATAAAGAAATAATGGATAGGCCAACTTGAAACAATGATGTTGTCTAAAGGGGGTACATCAACTAAAAGAGTAGTAGAGAGCTCTGGCTCAGCTTAGAATTAAATACACATGGGCCAAAGAATGGATACACATACTTGTAAGAATTTTCCTAAGGCAAAGATTAGAAACCAAGATCTAGAAGCTCAAGAGATAGCACAAACAAGAGAGACAAGATAATATGATCAAATGAAGAATTCAATAATGATCAAATGATAATGGATAATCAATTACATAGAATGTAGAAATGCCTCAATATATAGGCAATTCATGATAACTAGAAGTTATGCAAATGATAAGCTATCAACTAGACATGGTGGAATCACATGTCCACCAAAGGTGGATCATCCTCCATTGTACATGAAAGTATGTGCAACAATGAGAGGATGATAATGTGATAAGAGCACTAAGGGTGGATCTCACACACAAAGAGGTATGTGATGACAACTATCACACTTGAAGTGGAGATTCTACTAACCATGTGCTAAAAAGAAATGCAAACTCCTAGGTGTCTCAAAGACAACTAATTATGCAAATGCATTATCCTAAGTAAACTTAAGTAAAGTGTAATTAGTAAATACTTAATTACACCAACACTCCCCCTTAAGTGCAACTTAGGGGAATGCACTTAAGCTCACAATGTAAGATGGGTCCCGGCTACTAGGCCATGTTAGGTACCCATGTACAATATGCAAGAACAATGCAATCTCTCATAAAGTGGAGAAAGAGGGAAAACCTCATGGGAAAAACCCTCCCCCAAAAAGAGAGATAGAAACAATAATAGAATATGAGAGAGAAGACCTCATATGAGGAAAATATCCCCCCCATAAGATAGAATAGAGAAGTCATGTGACCCCCCCTGATGGAGTAGCCCACACCCCCAAGAGAGCTCACAACTGAAGAAACTTGCTCTCAGTGAAGGGTTTGGTGAAGATGTCTGCAACCTGCTCTACTGCAGGACAATACTGCATCTCAATGACCTACTCATGTATCAAATCTCTAATGAAGTGCATATGATCCTCAATGTGTTCGGTCCACTGATGTTGGAATAGATGTTTGGAGATCACTATAGCACCCTGATTATCACAATGAATGACTATAGGTCGTGGAATACTAAAACCAAAATCCTTCAAGATATGTTGAAGCCAAATAGCCTCTGTAGCTGAAGTAACAACCCCTCGATACTCAGCCTTAGTCGAAGAAAGAGCAATAGCATGCTACTTCTTACTCTACCAACAAATGGGGCCTGAGCCAAGGTGAAATATGTAACCTGAAGTAGACTTGTGACCATCAAGATCACCTCCCCAATCTAAGTCTGTATATCCAACCAACTGAAGTCCTGTACTTGCTGCATAGTGAATCCCATGTGTATGTGTACCCTATATGTAGTGTAATATGCGCTTGGATGCCTTCCAATGAAGCTCATATGGCTCTTGCATGAACCGAGAAACCATGCCAACTGCAAATGATATGTCAGGGTGTGTATGTGTCAAGTAGATGAGACTTCCAACAAGTATTCTATACAAAGTATCATCAACAAGTGGTGTAGAACACTTAGCCTCTAACTTGACACCTGATAGAAATGGAGTGGGTGCAGCCTTGCAATCACTCATGTGAAATCAAGAAAGTAGATCAAGAGCATACTTGGGCTGAGAAAGTGTGATCCCTGCTGAGGACTGTGTGATCTCAATACCAAGAAAATAGTGAAGTAAACCCAAGTCTGTCATAGCAAATTTGTCTTGCAAAGAAGACTTGACACTAGCAATGATGGATGAAGTACTCCCTGTAATGATCAAGTCATCAACATAAAGTACAAGTATCAAGTGTGAGTCATCCCGTCGAAGAATGTAGACACTCAAATCTGAATGACACTTGGTGAATCCTACTAAGAGTAGGAAGGAATCCATCTTGGCATACCAAGCCCTAGGAGCCTGTTTGAGGCCATAGATAGACTTCCTTAACCTAAAAACCATAGTAGTATCTTGGATAAATCCCTTTGGCTGCTCCATATAAATCTCCTCATGAAGATCCCCATGTAGAAATGCACTCTTAACATCCATCTAATGTACAACCCAACCATGAGCTGCAACAATAGCAAGTGTCAAATGAATGGAGTTCATCTTGGCTACAGGTAAAAAGGTCTTAGTGTAGTCAATACCAGGAACTTGAGAGAAACCTTTTGCAACAAGTCTTTCCTTATACTTATCCACACTTCCATCCACTGCAAACTTGGTCCGATAGATCCACTTACATCGAACCAATTTTCTTCCCTTAGGAAGAGGAACTAAGTCCCAAGTATTATTTCTCATCAAAGAGTTATACTCATCCTCCATAGCTTTGTCCCACTCAGGAACCCCTGAAGCTTCCTTGAAAGATTTTGGATCGAAAGAAATTGCAATATAAGCATGTGGAAATGAGTTGTGTTGTGACCTTGTCATCCTAGTGTCTGAAGGATTCCCCACAAGTGAACCTGCCGAATCAAGTGTTTGTTGTGCCCAACGAGGTCTAGTGGAGGAAGATGATGATGAAGGAATGTCTTCAACTATGTCTTGACCTTGCGAAGGTGGTGGCCTGTGAGTCAGGGTTGAAGGAGTTTCATCTTCCAAGTCACTATCATCACTATCATTATCTGAAATGGAGGAAGTAGGAGGAGTTGAAGAATCCAAGATAGGACAATTCTCTTCAAAGTGAAAACTCCTCTCAAAGAAGATCTCATGTGTCTCAAAATCCATAAGCTTGTATGCCTTAAGAGTCTCGGGATAACCAAAAAATATGTAAGGCTTGCTTTGTGGTTCCAATGCCTTACATTTCTATGGAGGTATGCATGCCCAAGATGGACAACCAAAGACTCTAAAGTGTTTCACAACTGGTTTTCTTCCACACCAAGCCTCAAAAGGAGTAACTCGATCCAAAGCTTTATGAGGAGTTCTATTTTATATGTGAGTGGCACAACATATAGCTTTAGCCCAAAAGGCTTGATCAAGAGACTTAGCATGAATCATACAAGTGGCCATCTCCTTAAGGGTCCGATTTTCCCTTTTTGCAACACCATTTTGTTGTGGAGTGTAGGCAACTGAATGTTGAAGATCAATACCCTCAAGTGTACAAAAGTCTATAAGCCTTGAGTTCACATATTCCCTTCCATTATCTGTTCGAAGAATCTTGATGGCTTTACTTGATTGCTTTTCAACATGAGCAATGAAGGTGAGAAATGTATCAAACACTTCACTCTTGTGACCAAGAAAGTAGACCCAAGTGTAGCGTGAAAAGTCATCAATGAAGGTGAGTACATAACGAGCCTTGCCAAATGATGGCACTAGAAACGGGCCCATCACATCACTATGAACCAACTCAAGAACAAATGTTGCTCTCCAAGACTTCCCCTTATCAAACTTCTCTTTGGGATGTTTTCCCATTTCACATCCTGAACATACACCCTCTGAATACTTGACTTGAGGTAGACCTTTGACCATATCCTTGCTGCTAAGCTGTTGATGATATCTATAGTTGAGATGTCCAAATCTTTCATGCCAAAGTTTACTTTGTTTATTTGAGTGTGTCAACAAGGCATGAGAAGGAGTCTTAGGTACAAAATTAGAAAATGAGTAAAGCCTTGTGTCATGATTTTCTTTTCCTATTGCCACCATAGAATCATCCTTAAGATTTTTGACTACAACTGAATCAGGTAGGAATTCAACTTTCTTTCCACCTCCATAGTGAGTGATTTGGTAAATTGAAAGGAGTTTTGTGCTACAGTTTGGGACATAGAGAACATCTTTGAAAGCTCCATTTTCCATCTCAACTTCCCCTTTTCCTTCAACTTCCACTTGAGTATCATCTCCTACATAGATGTGAGGTACCATAGATGGTTTCAAGGAATAAAATTACTCCTTTGTTGCACCCATATGATATGTGGCTCCTGAATCAAAGATCCATTCCTCTCAATTAGTTGTACTTGCCAAAAATGCTTTCCCTTTACCCTTTGAAGTGGAAGGTGATGAATCCTTTCCCTTGTAGGCATTTGGAAAATCAATGTGATGCTTCTTGATTATGTTTGTCAACTCATCAATTTGTTTCTTGTGGCATTGATGCTCATCATGATTTGGCTTCTTGCAATATGCACAAATTTTCTTCTCCTTCTTAGAACTACCCCCCTTGTTTTTGTTGTTGTTGTTGTTGTTGTTGGGAGAAGACTTTCCTTGTTGTGAGGAGCAAGATTGTTGAGTATCTGATTGTGATCTAGCCTTCCACTTCTTTTGCTTCTTGTTGGAACCTTTACCATCTTGATTCCCTTGATTCCCATTATTAGCCACCAATGCCTTAGACTTTGAAGACTTGAGAATCCCCATACTCATCAATTTTGTTTGTTCTAAGACCAACATTTCTGAAAATGACTCAAATGAAGGCTTAGTGAAGGCACTACCCATTGTTAACTTGTGAGTATTGTAACTTGAAACAAAAGCTGCATATTTAGGGGGAAGATGATTCAACAAATGACTAACCAACTTTGCATCCTTCATGGGATTACCACAATCATCAAGTTGTGCTCTATAGTCATTGACTTTGTTGATATAATCTTGGATTGTGTCAAAGTTCCTAAGATCTAATTTGAGGAGATTAGTCTCAATTTTGAATCCCATTTCTTCATCCACTTTACCAAACAATTTTGCAAGTTTATCCCAAGCATCTCTAGCATTGGTTATGGTTTTGATGTGATACATGACAGCCTGAGACATATTCTCTCTTAAGACTCCTAATGTTTTATAATTTGTAAAAGTACAAAGCTGTGTCACACTTTTATAAAGGAAAAGGTCAACAACACACAAATTTTTTAACTTTAACGACATAAAAATGGCATTTATGATTAAAATTTGGAGATGATGTAAACTAATGAAATGTGTAAAAGTGGATGAAGTTTATGCCTATAATTTTTTTTAAAAATTTGAACAAGAATTTACATAGTTTTTAAATTTTTTAAGTCCATTTTTTACTTGCTGAAAAATGCTGAAAAATGAGCGTCTTGTTCGTACCAACAAAGTATATGCAAATAATCTTTTTTTCCTTTGATTTAAAAATATGTCATAGATAAAATGTATAGCTAGTGTAGAAAAGAAGAAAGATTAGTTTTCAATGTATATTTTCTCTGTTATAACTACTCAAAGTCGAACATACCTGAAATCGACAGTTTTCATCTCGCGTCAAATTTCCCCTATCAAATCTACACCATTCAGAAAATAAATTACACACTCTTGAAGATAACTCTCTCCTCTAGTGTTAAATATAAATTTTCAATTTTTTTGATAAGCTTTACTATTTTTTTCTATTTTTGAAGCATCTTGTTCTCGAATGTTAAAATACCTACTTGCAGTATTTTGAAATTATAATATATTAGCTCTAATTAAAATACTATAAAAACTATATGATGATAATCTTGACTCTATGATCTAAAAAAGGGTATTTTTATATTTGTAAAAAAATATCATTAAAATTAGTAAGAGTTATTGAAACATCGCTTTTCTGAAATAATTTTATTTCTTTAGTAATTGTTATAAAACATGCATTTAATAGATATTTCCAATTGGAAAAGGTAAAGAACTTATCTAACTTAGCTAGAATGAATCTAGATAGACCATATGTTTGACAAAAGATAATTTTAGTTAGAAATACTCAAATTTAGCTGTGCTGATAAGTTGTCCTGAAATGTGACACAACTTTGTGCTTTTACCCACTGTGTCAATTTTGTAGTGGAATAGTATCATCATTAGAAGGTTTTTTAAGTGTACCATCCACATAAGGATTTAAAGCTTTAACCATTAACTTGCTCCATACATTATCTTTCCATGTAGCATAGTTATGTGGAGTTAATTTTTCAATAGAACCCATGATGCAGAAATGAAAAGAGCACAAGAAAGAGAGACACCAACACACAAGACACCCCCCCCCAATTCACTCAATCAAAGAACCCCCCCCCCCCGAAAGAAAAAAAAAAATGATGATTTTGGCACTTTATAGCTAGTGTGTGTACAATTGCCACTCGACAAAATGGATCAAAGTGGACTTTTGATTTTGATGTTTACAACTGCAAATGTGAAGCTATTGCAGACTCAAGAACATAGGATAGAAGATTGCTTAAGGATCTGATCAATTACAAGTGTCACAAAAGGCCAAAATAGACCATATTCTGAAAGTACTATGTCTACACAAAATTTCTCCAAACTAATATCAGATCTGGAAAGTAGACAAAAAATTATGCACTTTCAAAAAAAATTCACCTGAAAATGTGTCCGTAAGAGCCCGTACGAAGCCTCTAAAGTTGCAAAAATAGGGATCAGATAGGTATAGTTACCAAAAACTACAATTTCTGCAAAATCCATGATCCAAAACTAGAAAAGAACACCACCACTGAAAAGTTCAAAAAAATTTAGCCAAAATAAAAAGAAATTGCACTCAATTTGGAGTCCGGATGACCAAGTTATGGCCTCCTAAAGTCAAACAACCAAATCCAAATTGCAATTGGTGAGGGCTGTAAATTTTTGGAATCTACTGATGTAACCCTTTTTATTGGCCTAAATTTTATGGTTAAATGGCTGTTGTGACAGTGTAGAAAGGCCCAATTTTGACAGTAAAATGCCCATCAAAATTTACCTCGTAAAATGTTGATGCAAACACTGGCTTAAAATTGACATCTTGATGACCGTCACAACAAAAGAAAAAATGCCCCCGATGACGTCTAGACGGGCATCAAATTTAACATAGGAAAAATTGTGAAAGTTTGAATTTTTTTTAGAAAATACCCATTTTTACTGGTGCCACTTGTCCGTTGGTGATTGGTTGCTGTGCTGATGTCAGAGGTGGCCCACGTGGGTGGCCTGCAGGAGAGGAGAGGAGCAGTACTGTGGAGTTTGTGTGCCCACATGGTGAGCGGAGGAAATCTGTAGAGGAAATAGCTTGCGGTGATGGTTTGGTGCGGGAGGCACTCGGGAAACCAGCGGAGCAGAGCGGGAGGCGCTGGGGTCCTCGGAAGTCGATTAAGTGGGAGGCGCATGTAGGTGGCGGTGGTGAGCCCACGGGGAGGAGAGGAGCAGTGGCCCTTGTTGTGCTGGAGTCTTTGGTGAAAGGGTGAGGGTGGCCCGCGAGGGTTTGACTAGCGGAGAGGATGCCAAGGCTTGATAGTGGTGGGCGGAGGCAGCGCTGGCCGAGTAGAGGTTGCTGACGGGAGGCAACGATGGCGGTGCTTCCTCATGTGAACAGAGCGGAGGATGTCGGAGGTGGCATTTTCAGTGGAGACTGAGGGAGGCAATGTAGACCTGTACTATTGGAGCAGGTGGCGATGATGCCCGTGGTGTTTGAGGGCTGAGCATTCCAATGTGGGATTTTAGTATCACATTGTCTTTGGCAATGTGTTCTCCATAGTGTATATAGCCCCGTGCCCATGCTTAAAACAAAAGTGTTGGGTCTAGCCGCTCAGCCTACTTCCTATGCCAGTTGCCCAATGTTGTTGCACCTGCACTTGTAACATATGTCCAGTACATTCACAAAAAAATGGCAAAATTTTGCCACAAAATATTTTCGGAAATAGAAAAATTTTGAGATCTGAAAATAAAATAATATTTCAGATCCAAAAATTAATATAATTGCAAATCCGATTAAATTGATTGACAGAAATGAAAAGAAAAATTCAGATTTGAAATAAAATTGATCAAGAATAATTACCCAATTTTGCAGATCGGGGCTTAGAGGTCCGATTTACAAAAAAAATTTGCCTCAGATTTGACTTTTGCCCAACGTAGGCAAATTTATAGTCAAAATTTATGAAAACAACCATTCGGATGCAATGGTGAGGTCTGATCTTGCTCAAAACACTCCCACAAAATGTTGATCCTGGATTTGGTTCGTGGCCCTCCAAAAGTTGAATCAATGAATTTCTCTCCAATGGCTATCCAATGAAGACTCCTTTGGCTCTGATACCATGTAAGAATTTTCCTAAGGCAAAGATTAGAAACCAAGATCTAGAAGCTCAAGAGATAGCACAAACAAGAGAGACAAGATAATATGGTCAAATGAAGAATTCAATAATGATCAAATGATAATGGATAATCAATTACATACAATGTAGAAATGCCTCAATATATAGGCAATGCATGATAACTAGAAGTTATGCAAATGATAAGCTATCAACTAGACATGGTGGAATCACATGTCCACCAAAGGTGGATCATCCTCCATTGTACATAAAAGTATGTGCAACAATGAGAGGATGATAATGTGATAAGAGCACTAAGGGTGGATCTCACACACAAAGAGGTATGTGATGACAACTATCACACCTAAAGTGGAGATTCTACTAACCATGTGCTAAAAAGAAATGCAAACTCCTAGGTGTCTCAAAGACAACTAATTATGCAAATGCATTATCCTAAGTAAAATTAAGTAAAGTGTAATTAGTAAATACTTAATTACACCAACAATACTTTATAATGCTAGCAGATCAGGATGCAAAAACATGACGAACTTTCTTACAACCATAGCTGACTAACCATTTCAATCCATGTATAACCAGCTATGAGTACATAAGAAAAGAAGGCACTGCCACTTCCATGGAGAATAGAGATTACATTAATATGATGACTCATTCTGAATAATTTCCATGATGGCAGGAAAGTGGTTTAACAAGTTAACTGAAGTGAGAGAGTCCAAAATAATCTTATTACAACCATAATTTACCAAGAAATCTACTAGATTGTTTCCTTCTCTGTAAGTATGAAAAATAAGAAAATTGTCCAGAGAATCCATGAGACCCCAGATTTGATGGAGAACATATTTTAATTTCTAATTATCAATTTTCCTGTGAATGCAAGAATTTATAATAATCGATGAATCACTCTCAATATTCAGATTAGAGAAAGACATCTGCTTAGCAAGAATTAATCCTTCGAGAAGAGCAATAGCTTTTTCCATTTTATTAGTACTAGGGTTAATAGGGGATGCCAAAAAAGCTAGGACTTTACCTTCATGATTTCTCAAACAAACCCCGATACCTGAATCCCCAGGATTCTCTCTAGAGGAGCCGTCAAAATTAATCTTGATGACAGAAGGACTAGGAGGAATCCATTTAATTGATGATCTAGAAATAGGGATTTTTCTGACATGGAGAAAGATAGGACAAGAGGGAAAGGAAATGAGCTTCTAGGAGCAGGTTACCTGACTATCCCATGAAGAAAAAGTGGTATTATGGTTAAAATGGCCGGACTTGACATATTATTAACTTGCTCAGATATGATCCTTTCTATTGTAGAGATAACAGAGGAAACATCGGAGAACTCTTTTCTAAAAATTCTTTTGTTACATTCCAACCAAATAGACCAGATGACTGATGAAGGAACAACTATCCATAGACATGAAAAGATTGAACTAGAAAATAGGGTGGGCTAGGATTGGAAGAGCTCCCATAGTGACCTAGGAAAGGGAAAGGATATGGGCAATTTATTCATAACAAATGACCAACACTGATGGGAAAAGGGACAGTGAACAAAAAGATGATCCACTAACTCCTCTTGAGAACCACATAATACACAACTAAAAGGAGCATCTATATGAAATTTGGCTAGCCTGTCACTGGTTAGGATTCTATTTTGTATAGCAAGCAAAGAGAAGTCACCAGCTTTCAAAAGGACACAATTGTCCCAACAAAATGTGAAAGCTTGATGGGAACTTTTATGCTTAGCTATTTGTTGAAGAGCCTCATAGCCATATTTAATAGAATATAAGCCTTTTTTAGAGGGGCACCACAACAATTTATCACTACCTTTAGACAAAAAAAAGTAGTCTATTAGCAAGGATTGTAGTGAATTCCCTTGCAAGATTAATGTCTATAGGGAGGGAAGAAGGATCTTTCCAAGTCACCTTATGGGACACAATATCAATGTAGTCCACATAGTCTACTAACAATTCTCCTAAAATAAGAGAGGAAACTCTCATAACCTCATTTAAAGAAATAGAAGAACATAAAGGGGGGAGGCCACTCCAAGAGTCCTTCCAAAAAGATACATTAAGACCATTATGAACCTGCCAGGAAAGATACTTTGTGACAACTTCTCTGGATGATATCATGAAATTCTCAACACTCAAGAATTTAAATATTTCCCTTATAAATGGAGAAATACACTATTGATTGAGTAGAAGTTACAATTAATTTAATCTAATGGATTTCGTATTCATCCAAGGGTCACATCTCATATTTCTAATATTGATTTTTCCCCTTATTCAAAACTAGCTATTCCATATATCTTAAATTTATATTATATCCTAATATTATCTAGTTCCTTTTGGACATTCATATGAGTATATTTGTACCATTTTATTTTAAAATAAGATTTCATTATAACTACTATTTTTGCTTTAGCCATTGCATAAAAACATTAGTAGATAAATGGTTTGTACTTGCCCTTTTGAAAATACAACTATGGAAGGTGTTAACTTGGGCCTACATATAAGTGATATCAAATTTCCATTTTATTATGTCATGGCATGGACAAATATTTATCATAAGCATCAAGTGTATCACCTATCTATGAAATATAATCGAAGACTTTGATCTATCTTACATTATACACATTTTGTAATTTAAATAAGATTTATATGATTCTTTTATCTCAAATAGATAGTTTATTTCTCTAAACTATGAAACTAAAAAATATAGGACAATTCTGTTAATAGCTAATAAGTAAATATTTAATTATTTATTTGATTTGTTGATTCTTTTTTTCAAATAAAATGCTCAAAAATAGATTTTATTTTCAAATTAATTTTCTAAATAAGATTCATAATTTTAAGTCATGCTTATAGCATTGAGTATAATTATTTAATTGCTAAAATATCTTTGAAGTCAAGTCCACTATCTTAAAAAAATAGTTGTAGAAAAAATCCCAAGAATAAGTAAATAAAGCTCCAATTCACCCCATCTAATTAATCCATTACTATTTATAAATTACTATTTAAATATTCATTATCTTCTGTAAATTATTAGCAAAATAATTTTCACTACTTAAATATATCTAGAAAATGATGAGATAAATGGAAAATAAAAAATAAAAAATTATTGTATCTCAACATTGTTCACTGATGAGCGGGAACGGGAACAACATGTGCAGAGGAGGGGCTAGGGTTTGCAATGGAAATGGAGAAGGGGAAAATGTAGAGGGAGGGAAAGGAGGTAGTGACCACGATGGAGGGAAGGAGCTGTGTGATTCCGATTCTAGTGTATCTGGTGCAGAGGAGCCGTGTGATTTTGAGGATGATGAAGACGACCCGCCTGAGATTTTTTTGGGTCCTGCACTTGGGGGCTATCATTCCTGTGGTGGGAGTTTTCCCCCAACTCTTTGGGAGCATGATGTCCCCTAGCCTACAAATTTTCTGGTGTGGAACCAGACTGGTCTTCCTGGCACTAGGTCTACTGGAGATGTTCATGGGGGGTTTTCTGGGGTCAGGATTTCTTTTGGTCAGCCGTGTGCTTGCCTTGTTGTTGGTGTGGTCCTTCTCTTTGAGGGGGCTATTTCTGGTGGCTTTGTGGAGACTCTTTCAGAGGATCTATCCCATTCTCCTTTCTTCCTTCCACGCAGTGGAAGGTTTTTGAGGTTCTCTTCGATGGAAGATGGTTTTTCCTTTCAGCCATTGAGCCTATTGGGTATTAGGGTTCAGACTCTTTTGGTGTAGGGGAATAGTTATTTTCCTATCTGGTTATTTTTCTTCCTCTCTATTTCTGAGGAGATCTTTGTCAATGCTGTGTGGCATTGCTTCTTAAGGCTTGTCCTGCCTCCCGTTGCTTTGGTGTGGAGAGGCTCTCTTTTTCCTTTGTTACCTAGCTTTGGTGGGCGGCTGTGTTGGTCCCTCTTTTGGGGCTCTCTCTGGGTGGCCACTCTTTGGGTTTTGTAGATCCCCTTTGTTGTGTGGGAGAGTGGTGCTGGCTCTTTTGGTGTTGCTCTAAGTGTTGTGGGTCTTGGCACTGCTCGTGATAGGAGATGGACCAGTTTTAGTTTCTTTTTTTCTCCTCCAATGCTCAATTATTATGGTTTTTTGGGTTTCCTCCCTCTCCACTCTGTGGTGCACCCCCTTTTGTGGTGGATTTTCACTTATGGGTTCAATGACTACTGAAGGTTACTCTCCTTCTTCAATCTTCCATTCTGCTTCCTATTGAGGTGGAAGCTCCTTTTGTGATGGAAGCTCAGCCTTTTGAGGTGGCTCGCTTCTGGATAAAAGAGATGTTAAGTGTGGGTGCTCTTCTTGCGAAGGAGTGGTGGAAGCCTTCTATGGAGGTGGAGCAGTCTCTTGTTGAGGTGGAGATTGTGATTGTGAACTTGGAGGTGGAGGAGACTCCTATTGAGGTGGAGTTTTTTTGGGCTACCTCTTGTGGTCATACTAATGGAAGGAGATATTACAGCTTCAACCTTGTTATTTTGATCTTTTTCCTCTCTGCTCCTATTGAGGTGGACCCTGCTTCTATTTAGGTGGACAAGGGGTTTGCAGTGGGCTAGAATATCTTTGATAGCGTTGGTCTGGGCTGGAGGTGTAGTAGTTTCTGGAGCTTCATTTCTGATAGAGAAAGATGGACAGGCTATTTGCAGCCTGAGCTTGCTCCTTCGATTTTATGGTGATGAAAGTGTCTCTCTTTCAGTTTCTTTTCTTCCTGTGATTAGGTGATTGCTGACAATTTTAAAGGGCTCACTTTGGCCCTTTGTTTTTGTTTTTGGTTAAAGCTTGCAGCTTTTGTGGGGGCTTGTCCCCAGATGATCTTTAAGTTTGTCTTTGATAGAGGCAGACTGGACAATATTCTTTTGTTGATTATCTTCTCTCAGACTAGTACTATTAATGTTCCCCTAGTCCTTTGCTCCACAGGCCAACACCCTCTTACTGCTTTTCTTTATCAAAAACATTGTTCACTAATGCAACATTATCTAGAATGGACTTGTCCTTTATGAATTCATTACTTCCTACACTTCTATTGTGCAATTGTAAATGGTGATGTTTCAATGTGCTTAATTATAAATTAATATACCTTTTATTTATAGCTTCTTTTCACAAAGTTACTTTGTTAGACTAGAAGTAATCTATCCATAATTATAGTAAAATATTTATATGGACAACCAAAAGCATAAATCATGAATTAATAGGGTAACTGGGTATTGTATAATATTCCTTCTGTTAGGATTAACAAGGCAGAAATAACAATTATGTGCAAATATAACTAATATCAGAAAATAATAAACCACACAGAATAGAACACAATGGCACACAGATTTAACGTGGTTCACCCAATCCCTGGGCTACGTCCACCAACAGCGAGTCCAATATTATTATTATCCAGTGATTACAACCTGATTACAATCCGTAATCCCTTACAGCCCAATTCTGCCACAAGTACTAAAATCATACTTCATAAAAAATCCCTAACCCTAAGCCATCTTATACAATATTTTTCCGCTTTAGGGTTAGAATGAGATATAAGTAGTCGGCCCAAATGGCCGAAAAAGTAGTCGGGAGGAAAAGTGTACAGTACTTTCCTGGATAGTACTTTCCTGATTAGTCACCACAAGCTAACACCTTCTCTAAGCTACAATGATAATTCAATTTTGATAGCATTAGAATCATATAATCATTTTAAACACTTAAAATATGATCAATATCATTTGCAACATACCTAGAAGCTTATTTACATCAATTTTTGTTCAATATTAATGTTATAAATGTAATATTATACATGAGAAATTAGAATAGTCTATTCATGTACAATAACCTTAATCAAGAAATATTTGTAAACCAATGTCCATTTAGAGGTGGGGCCTCATACAAGTGCCTTTAGAAATGAAGTGCTAAATTTTTTGGTAAGGCTAAAGTTGTGTTACAGAACTAAGGAATGATCTCAAATTATACTAGTGATAGTTGTAGGCCCAAAATGGTGGAAAATAAGACCTAGCTAATTATACAAGATTTGACACTAAAATAAATGCATAGATGCAATGTAAAAATTATAAAGTATCCAATTAAAATATTTACGTTCATCCCCCACTTTAGTCACTTGATGAAACTATGTGAAGAAGTACAAAAGTAAATGCATTATGAAATCATAAGTAAAATATGAAAGATTACTCTAAAACATAAATATATAAGAGAATATGTTTTTTTCTTCTCTTTACTTTCTCCTATAGTCTAATGCGATCTATACCTATAATAAAATTAAAGAAATAAATGTAGTTAGTGATATGTGAAAAACAAGATCTTAGCTTAGGTATTTAAGATAAGTTCTCAAATCACCATTTGTGCATATCATTGGAATCATAAACTAGGTTCACATATAGTCCTAATAATAGAAATTAACACCAAGGGTGTTTATGATTCTTTTGTTGCAAAGGAGTTGATATTTTAAATTGTGTGCATGTGTGTGTGATTGAAATAGGTTAAATGATACAAAAATGATAAATTTCAACATAAATAGTAAGATATAGAATTATAAATCAACACAAAAGCTTAGATCTAGAAATAGGAAAAAAATAAACATGTGGTTAAAATATGGCACCACAAATGTTGGACCATTGTGATAGGAGCCCTAGTTTTGACTGTCTACACACTAATAGAAGGGTTCAAAATTTCAATTAGGGGGTCTTGTAAGCCTGTTTCTCAAAATCTTAGTCTAATAGCATTCTAGACACTAGAACAATTCAACATGCAGTCTAAGCATTTTGCATATTTGAAGTTTGAGACTTTCTATCATTGTCTTCTCTATGTGATTTTGTAACTCTCAGTTATTGAACTTTTATTTGCACACATGAAAAAGGTGGAAAATGGTTGTGCTATATAGGGGATTTCCTAAGTCAAACCTAGTGTTAGTGTTCCCATATCCATATTTTTACGTTATTTAAAATTATAATAAATCAACAATAAAATTAATTTTAAATGTATATCAATGTCATTAAATAAATAGTCTGATATGAGTTTATAATTTACACAAATATGCTTTTAATTATAATTTTTAATAGTTTCACTAATAAAAACCTGAAAAAAATTAGATAGTAAGAAGTAGTTATTCACAATTGAAAGTCATAAATGTAAAATTAGATTTGAAATTGAAAGTCTAAAAAAAATTTAAAAAAAGATTCTTCAAACAACCAAATAAACATTTTACACTTCACTCATAGAGAAGTTAACAATCATATTATTTTTATTTGAAAAAAAAGTGCCACACTTTTAAAGTATTTTAGATTTCCCATACAAAGTAATGTCATGATTTATTTGGAGATTACATGATAATGATACATGCTAATATATTAATTTTGAATGACCCTTTAATTGGTTTAACCCGTAGATTATGATTACTAAGAATATAAGGAGATTGGTGCGAAAATTAGTCGAGGTGGAGGGTACTTCAAATTTTAGAATATGTGGTGGAGAGATAAGTCTCTTCTAGGCTCTTTAGAAGCTTGGTGGAAAGAATGTTCACACCTTAAAGGGACTCCCAGTTTCTGCTTAGTTAGAAAACTAAACTATATCAAAAATAATCTAAAGTCTTGGAATAAAGAGATATTCAAAAACATCTTTGAGGAAAAGGTCCGTGTTGCTAAAGAATTAGACACTTTGAGCAGGAAAATCTTGGAGCAGGGGATGAGTAGGGAGGATTTTCTTAATGAACAAAGTTTAAAAGGGAGTTTGTCAAAGTTACTAGCTAGGGAGGAAATTTACTGGAGGGACAAGGCTAGGGAGTTGTGGATCAAGGATGGGGATAGAAATACTAAATATTTTCACTCTTCTGTTAAAGCCTGATTGGCCTTAAATCAGGTAAGTGAGATAACATTGGAGGATGGGTGTAAGATGAAGAATAGGAATGACATTGGGCAAGCTACAGTTGATTATTTTTCTGGCATTCTTTATGACAAAGAAAGTGATTCGGATATGGATTGTTCGGGGGTCATGGAGGCTATACCAAGTCTTGTTACAGAGGCTAACAATACTATGCTCATGGCCCCATACACTTTGGAGGAAGTCAAGCAGGCTATTTTTGGCTTGAATCCAGACAAAGCACTGGGGCTAGATGGCTTTCCTGCACGGTTCTATCAAAATTGTTGGGAATTCATGAAGGAAGACATCTTGAATGTTATTGAGGATGTGAGAAAGAAGGGGAAATTTGTTAAAGAAATAAACAATGCCGCCTTAGTTACCATTCCAAAGAAAGCTGAGGCTATGTCGTTGGGAGATTACAGACCAATTGCGTTATGCAACACGATATATAATATAATTTCCAAAGCTCTTGCAAATAGACTTAAACTTATACTTCCCAAGCTCATCTCCGAAGAACAAACTGGATTCACGCCAGGACGGGAAATTGCAGACAACATTATACTAACGTCAGAAGCCTTGCATTCAATAACTACTGAGAAATTAAAGGCTATGATAATCAAGCTTGACATATCAAAAGCCTACAATAAAGTCCGATGGGGTTTCCTCAATGAGGTACTCAAGAACTTTGGATTTCATGAGAACTAGAGACGGTTAATTGGCTTTTGTTTGAGTTCTGTGCACTTCTCAGTGGCGATTAATGGTGCAGTATTTGGCTTCTTTGAAAGCAAGAATGGTTTGAGGAAAGGAGATCCTATCTCCCCAGCACTCTTTGTTTTAATGGCTGAAGCCTTGAGTCACCTTATTTAGAAGAAGAGGGAATTGAATTTATGGAAGGGGTTGGTTCTTCATGAGGGACTGGCTCCGATTACCCACTCCCAATTTGTGGATGACACTTGCTTATTTGGTGAAGCCTCGATAAGGGAAGTGGATATCATCAAGGAGACACTGAATTTGTATGTAAATGTTGCTGGTCAAAGGATCAATGACAAGAAAACTGAGGTTTTTCTTTTCAATATTAAAAAACCTTTACAGAATAAAATCTTGCAGAAGCTTGGATGGAAAATGGGAAAGCTTCCATTAACATATTTGGGTGTTCCCATGTTTTCAGGATCCTCCAGACATTTGCTATGGGAAGATCTTATTACCAAGTGTAGAGTTAAAATGGAGACATGGAAGAACAAGTGGCTTGCCCTTCCCAGTAGGATCCAGTTAATTAAATCTGTTCTTTCTGCAATGCCAATTTATGCAATGTCATGCTTCAAACTCTCAGGTAAAGCAATCAAAACTTTGGAAAGTTTCCTGAAAAAATTCTTATGGGAAGGTGCAAATGAAACAAAAAAGATTCCATTACTAAACTGGGATATAACATGTAAATCAAAAGAGAGTGGTGGGGCTGGATTGAGGAAGCTAGATTTATAAAATTTAGCATTAGGAGCTAAACTGATTTGGAAGATGTATAGATGTCTGAATAAGATATGGTGTCAAATTATGCAGAAAAAATACTTAGATTGTGATGATCCCTCCAGGATACTGACAATTAGTACTAATAGAAATGGGTATGTTGTTTGGAAGTTCATCAAAGAATGTAGACCCCTAATCACTGATCACTTGTCTTGGAAAATTGGAAATGGTCTCAAAGCTAGGTTCTGGCATGACTCTTGGAATGGAGATAGGAGCATCAAGAGTTATTCTGAAGATCAGACATGGATTGATGAGGTTGAAAGATGCCATGGTTCCTGTGTCGCTAATTATGTTAAGGAGACTTCTTTAGGGAGTGGATTCTTTGGGTGGAAGGAGATCAATATGGATGGCTTGACAATGGAAACAAAGAATAGGTTGTTAGAGATTTTGAAATAAAGGAGAATTACACTCAATAATGAGGAGGATGAAATCATCTGGTGTGCGGCTCGGTCAGGGGAATACAAGGTCAAACTAGGATACCAAATCCAGACTATGGATCAAGTGACATGTGAGTGGGTAGCAAGTTTGTGTTGGGACAGATTGGTGGCGCAGCGTGCGGGTGCCTTCTTTGGACTGCCATGCATGATAGAATTCTATTAGGGGAGAGGTTGAAAAAATATGGTTTCAACGGACCCACTCGATGTGTGTTATGCAAGGTTGAGGAGGAAACAACTGGGCATCTACTATATGACTGCTGTTTCGCAAAAGAATGTTGGAATTGGACTCATACAAGTTTAGAGTGGCAGTCAGCCTTAGATGAGAACTTCAGAAGTCATATCATACGTTGGCCCACCTCAAAGAGCACTTCACTTTGGGGCTCTCTTTGGATAATTATTCCTTCTGCTGTGGTATGGCAAATATGGAAGGAATGGAACAAAAGAATTTTTGAAGATAAAGAACTGAATGTAACAGCTGTTATTGAAAAAACTAAAGGAATGGTATCTGAATTGGCTTCTGTTAAGGCGTATGGAAGGAATATTGATTGCATCTCTAGCTGGGACAAAAAAGTACAGATGAATTGGGGCTCTTTAATCCCTCCCAACATCATTGTTTACCCAAAACAAAATAAGAGGCAGAATGCAAGATGGGTAGTTCCTGAGCTGGGGCATTTTAAATTGAATTTTGACGGGGCTGCTAAAGGGAACCCAGGAGACACTAGGTATGGATGCATTATAAGAGATAGTAATGGTGAGATGTTGGTTGGTCTCTCGGGTTACCTGGGTATTGCAAGCAATAACGTTGCTGAGTTCATAGCACTTGAAAGAGGATTAAAGTTTTGTGTGGCCAATCGAATTTTCCCGCTGGAAATTGAAGGAGATTCCTAGATTGCAGTTTGTGCTGCTAAGAATGGTTGTACACCGAATTGGAAATTGGGAAGATGCTTAAACTCAATAATGGATTCTTTGGCACAAATTCCAGAATACAAGGTGTCACATGTTTATCAAGAAGCAAACATATGCGCGGATTTCATGGAAAACATTGGTGTGGAGTCAAAAAGTGAAAATGAAGATTTGCTTTACAATGGCCAAAATGTTGAACTATCTCGACTAGTAAAGAATGAGAAGGATAGCGCACTGCAAAATGTCAGAACTGGCATCAGATAAATATATGATCAAGCACATAATATTGCTGGGTACAGTCCCTACTGATGCCCAAATATCCTTCTATCTATCTTGAAAAGGGTTCGTTGTGGTGATACGAATTCCTGAGTCTGGATTTAGATCGGTGGGTTAGTATCCTAGGGCTGTATTTCAACTCAGGAAACTATGTGACTTCTGAATTGGATGTGGATTCGGATTATGAGGAGGATGAGAGTGAACGTACCAAGGCAAAGACGGAATGGCTAAATGCCCAAATTGAAGATGCTTGGGTGGTGTTCCGGATATGGGTTATCAATAGAAATTTTGCCCCCTTCCAATGGCTGCTGAATCGAGAGGATTGTTGGCTCACAGCGGCTTCTGCTGTTAAAGGTTTGGAGATAGGAGAGCTTCTGGCTACTATTCTTCAGGCTTTGTTGACATATGTGGCAATAGTAAAATGTTGCCAAGATGTTTCTCATGCTCGGTAGTAAGGATCTATGATAGGTCCATTTTGTTACTACTTCGTTGTACGAGAGCTAACCCCTTTGTTGTTAGCATTTATCTATAAAAAAAAAAAGAATATAAGGAGAGAGGGAGGAAATATGTAGATTAGACCTTGTCTAAACAATATCTTATGTTTTTTTGTCGAGAGTCATTTGTAGCCCTAAAATAATATTCATAAGCCCAAGCAAGGGCCAACATGAGAATGACAATTGCAGGTATAAGTGATGTTGTCAAGATCTCACCTCCAAAGATAAATTGGTACTCGTTGAAATTCTTGTCCTTTTTTGTGAGATGGTGGGGGTATTGTAGCTAAGATGGTTGCACTTAGAAATGCAAGTGATGTTGGCATTATTGAGACTTCTAGAATCAGCAAGGATAATTTGGCCAATGGCGAATGATCTATGGAAAGCTTTTCTTGTATTCTTTTTCTAATATCCATGCCATTACCACTATAATGGAGGCAAAGAAGGAAAGGCAATTAAAAAAAAACTTGAAAAAGAGTTTGTAATACCATTTTATCAATTGAATCCTTACTAGTTCCATGCGGTGCTTAAAAAATGGCTCTAAATGTCAGTGTGGAAATTAGAGATGCTACTAGTGTGTCCACTAACATCACTTTATCCTCATTGTTGCTACCCTTGATATTGCCTTGTTCTAGTTTCTTAAAAGCTTTAAAATGTTGTATGAAACTATTACTTGCACCATAATCTTGTAGAATCATTACAATCCGACTGAAATTGAGATTTTTATCACATTCAAAACTAGTAGCTGAGTCAAGTGCACTTTGGACTTTATTGTTTATCACATTCACATTTATGTTAGGGAATGATAGCTCATATTCCACAAGCTCTACCATTAAAAAATCATTTGTTAGTCACTATAAGAAATAGTCTAACAAGTAGGAATGCTTATACTAGTAACATTTTTGAGATCACAATTAAGTACCTAAATATGAAGAGGTTATAAAACTAGTACATTTGACACATTTAATACATTATTTTTCTACATAAACAAGTAATACATTAGCTAAATACAATGTAAATATTTACATGGTGTTTTAGTTACGTAAAAACTCATTTTCACAATATAAAATTGCTTATATAATGAAAGGTAATTATAATAAATTTAATTCAACTAATTGATGTTAACCACGTTATTTAAATTAAAAACTAAGGTTAAAAATCATATTTATAAAACAAATTTAAATTTAATATTAAATTATAAAGAAAATATAAACGCTAAATAAGTATATCTGACCTAAGGGTCCACTCCATTCTTAGCTGCCAAATGCAATGTGGTATTGCCTGAAATGTTATGGTCACAGCTCACTGATTTTGGAGCTTTTGTGGGCTTGAGCATAGAGAGGAGTTTCTCTACCACATCTTTTTTATTATACTCCACTGCA
>BSBK01008167.1:0-47500 GCA_027943335.1 Chamaecyparis obtusa | reverse complement strand
TTTTAAATTATATTTGGAATTTTACAACATGTCACATCTGTTATTAAATCTGAATTGTTTTATATATAACATAACTTAAATGTGTCAGATTTCAGTTAAAATGACATCGATATAAGTCATGAAATTAAGTTAGAATAGTCTTTAACAATTAAATCCCTTCCCCAAACCCTCCCCCCTTTCCTTCAGCATGCGGCCCTGCCATGATAGGGAGTACCCTGCCATGGCAGAGTACTCTCTACCACGACAAGCCGTGACAAAGAGTACTCTTTGCCACGACAAGCTGTGACAAAGAGTACTCTGTCATGACAAGCCATGATAGACAATACTCTATCATGGCAGAGTACTCTCTGCCATGACAAGCCATGATAGAGAGTACTCTGTCGTGGCAGAGCTCTCTGCCCAATCTCCTAAGGAGACTTAAAAACTGTGCCTCATCCGTTTCTTAAATTTGGTTTTTTTTTTTAATTTTCATTTTAATTTTTTATTATTTAATAAATATGTTGTTAAGTAATATAATATTAATTAAAATATATTATTTGATAATATATTAATAATTAATACATTTTTTTTTTTAAATTTTTAATTTTGTTTAGATTGGTAATGGGCTGAAGCCTATATCAACATGGGGCTCAAGTAGACTCGAACCCAAGACCTCTCAAATGAGAGGCTCACAACTTACCGTTGCGTTATGGGGTGTTCCCCAATAATTAATACATATTAATTAATATATATTAGTTAATATTTATATAAACTAATATGTTATTAATTTATATATATCATTTCTTAATATATTATTTGATAATATATGTAATATTATTAAATAAATATTTTAAATAGTATTTTTACATTTTAATTAATTAAATATGTTTTATTTAATTTGTGCTCACGAAAAATGATCGTTACTTTATTTCACGGAAATCATACTTAGTGAAATCTATTTTAGTAAGTGTAATTAAAATAGATTATGAAATTATGATTTACCTAAATTGATTTATCAAGATGTAACTAGTATTTTGATCTAATCTTAGTTAGTATAATTAAAATTAATTAATTTTAGTTAAAGGTTATTTTAATTATACAGTTAGTGATTTGTTAATCAATTAGAGAATGTTAGATAAACCTATTGATTGAATTTTGATGTGAATTAACATTTGATAATTGAGTCATCTAACCATTAGATAGTCATCTCAATTCATTTAAATATTTGGTTTTAGTGATGGAAGCTTCTTGTAGAGTGGTCACTTGGATTTAATAAATGTTATCAAGTTATAAGACTCAATTATAATTTGAATGGAACACCTTATAACTATAGTTAACCAATGTTTAAATCAGATGGATTAGAATAGTCATCATAGACATTGTGACATTAAACCTGATAAAGGTGAGCATGGTTGTTAACCCTTCTCCATGCAGTCCTTCAATCAGTAGTTAGCTTTCCTGTTCATGACTTTAACCTTTCAACCTAGTCTACTTTTAACCCTTGGGCTTAAAATTATTAACTTTTTAAAAAAAAAATAAAAAAATTGTTGTGATTTTGAGTGAAATTTTATGGGCATGACACTTGGTATCAGAGCCTAGGTTTCAACATTGGAACCTAAACCCATTACATTTCTCCAAGTAGACCCAATTTTTATACATAGATTTTTGATAAATTTTAATAGTTTTAATAAATTGTATGATGGACCCTCATTACATTATCAAGGGAATTCTTGTGACCCTTGGGATCCATCAAATTATTATAATTCCAATTCCATATAGGATGGATCACTTTTTGGGTTGATTTGATTTCATAGTTCAACTTAATTGTTTCTCTATAGGAGATAGACTAGGAACATCAAAATATCTTAATAACTCAAGTTAAGGGGTCAGAGTAACTTGGAGACATGTTATGACATAAGAAATTCAGATAAACTAATATAATGAGTATACCTAGAAGAATAAATTAAGAGGGTTATGGATGGATTATGTTCAGTATCGATGGGTATATAAATTACAATTATTTTGACCACATTATTAAGTAAGTTTAAGATGTGATTATACACTCAACACATATCAAGGAAAGTATTAGTTGTGGAAGGATTCACATAATACTTGAACGGAGAATAAATTAGAGGGTATACCAATGCTCAGCATTGGAACCACTTACCCTTATCTTGTTCATAATTTAAAACCTTATTATTTATGATGGTAATGTTGTTATGGTGGTGCTAGCAACTTAAACTACTTGTGAGGAAACATTTAGAAACTTCTTTATTGAGAGTCTAGGCGGCATAAATTGTCTGATATGTTCTTTTCAACTTAAATAAGAAATACTTTATCAAGCACATGTTAATAACAGAAGAGTACCCTAGGAGTAAAAATGTAAAGTGTAACTTGGCCAAAAGAATGAATCAACACATGATGACCCCACCTTGGAGATATGAAAGCGAAGGCTAATATAGATAAGTAATGGAAGATTCAACTACCTAGAGGTTCTTTTCTAGATTTCATAAATAAAACTTAAGGGGAGTTCTTAAGAATTTAGTATCAAATTAACAATGCATAATGACTATAATACGATAGTAAAATGAAGACAATACATATGTCAATAGAGTTACTTGGTAAATGAATGTGGAGACCCTTATTGGGATTTACTTCCAAGATGATACAAGGGACAAGGTGGAAAGGTAACCTAAAATTTGTTTGTGTCCTAATATATTGTAAGGTAATTATGAATTACCCGGAAGTAGATGTCAGCTATGAATCAATGGTCTTCTTTTCAGTGCTTCGTAAATAAAGAATATGATTTATAATGAAACTTTGGACAAACAATGATAATTTTTGAGACTCAAATGGAGTCGATGGAGATAATATACATTTAATCTAGCATAAATGACTGACTATCCTATGTTGTTGTAATTATTAGTGCATAAGTAAATTGGAACCTTGCTAATGCATTTATAATAGAATAATATAGAATTTAGGGATTATACTTTTGGGTAGTCCCTTGTGCATTGCAGAGTTAGCTCAAAAGTAAATCACCTGCTATAAAGTAGAATTTTTCTTCTGAGACATGCTATATGGATGACAAATGAGAATATAAAACCTTTGGATGGACATGCCTAATCGAGTCCAATATGATGGAGGGCTTGACCTAAACAAACATAAGACATCATTGTGAGAGTGGTTCATTAAATCCTTATGGATAGTCTTTACACCGTGAACAAATTGGTAGGCAACCCTCCTTGTGAGTCAATGTAATATGCTTGGAAATCTTGTGTAAAGTAGGTATTAAGTGGTAAAATGGAGAGTAGTATGGAAACATAATGAAACATATGTATAATAATATAAATTACCTATCAGAATGCCTTTTGTGATGAGTGAAGTTATATGTGAAGTACCCTGAGTGAGTGACTAGTTCCATTAGCTAGGAGCGTAGTGGTGGACATCAAGTGCTAACTCACCAAATAGAGCCACTTGAGAAGTTTCTTGAGGGTTGTGATGCTAAAATATTCTTATAAATTAATTACATTAGTTAGGGTTCTCATAGAATTATTGTATCTCTGGTCATTCCTATATTCATAAAATTATTAGCCTTATAGGTGTTGTAATAGAGTTGTTTTAAGCCTTATTGGCCTAAGTGAGTAGGCCATTTAAATTTTGTGTAAGTATGATGATGTAATTCATGTAGTTGAGAGTGAGACATAAGTGAACCACATTGCAGTGAGAACTTCTCTCTAGGAGAGGAGGATGTTGTAATGTGAATATCATGATTATATGATTGGACGTAGTAAAAGAACTTATAGAGTAAGTGAGACTATTATTAGTAAATATGTAGTTGTCTCCTGAGTTTTTGTGTGTCTACCTCTCTTTCCAAATAAATATTTCCTTGGAAAACCCTTAATTCTTTATCCTCGTCAGGACATAATTGGTGTATATTAAATATTGTCATAATAAATGTATGACATGATTTCCCCATCTCCCTCTTAGTGATCTCATAAGGTTACATAGTTCATGTAATGATTGTGGTAGAATATGGACTACTAAATTTATTTTTCTTTTATTTTACTTTGTTTCATAAGTTGATTTTTTTGTGAATTGCCAACAATGTAAAAGTAATTAATTTATGTGTTGGGCTGCTTAGCCAAACTTTATTTTAATGTCCTTATTGCCTCAAGGACTTGTCTTTACTTATTTTGTGAAAATTTTTTACCAATGTGGCCACTTTTTGAATCTCACTTTGATGGAACAATATTTTCAATTTTTTAAAAAATTATGAATTATATGATTATTTGATGAGGCTCTTATGGTTGTAATTGTTGGTAAGTATTTTGTGGTAGGTTTTATGAGGGAGAGGATTTATTGGGGAAATCCATCATATTTTATTATAAATGGGGAGAAACTGTAAAGAAGTTCTCCATCACACTATGTCCACACTTGTGATTATCGCAATCTATGACCATGCTAGTAGCCTTGGTAGGAGTATTTTATGGATTGTGATATGCATAGTCCTTGTAAGATTACTTTATGATCTTTCTTCGTAGATATTATGATATTATCAACAAATATAATATAAAGTTGGTACAAACTAAGGATTTGTAGAGTGACAAATGATACCTTTAGCATAATATGGGACCTATACTCCAGATGTTCAAATTTATAGGGACCAACATCTAGAGTGATGTTAGCTTACATTTGAGATATGTTGTAAAGAAGATGTTCCTAGTTTTGGAGCTTTTCCTTGCGGCCTCAGATCTAGCATTGGTGTGTTGAATGGAATTACCTTATGTGATCATGTTGCTAGAAGAAGATATGGTAACTATGTAATATAATATTAGATTGTGATGTTTGGGATAATCAGTTCTATCATACAATATTTATACTTTTAATGCTAGAATTGATTAGAATAAGGTAAAACATATCCTTAAAATGTATCAACATTAGAATTCCTCATCTCATGAGATCGGTGATTCAAAATTTACCCAATGGGATAAGCTAGATGTCAACCTTGGAGCTTTAACCCTAAGTGGCGTAACTTCTAGGAAGAAGTTCATGCCTAGGGGGGGAGGATGTAAGGCCTCACCCTAGACCCACCATGGCTTTTCCATTATCGTTATGCTAGCCCTAGTAATTGGCTTAATGTTTTGATTAGCTTAGTTGATTTTACTCTTTTAGACAAAGATTTGATTATTGTAGATGAGAATACATTACATTTTATGTTGCTTTTTATACTCACAATGTTGAATTTATGATACATTATGACTGACATTATGATGATTGATTTAGATGGAATACTGAGATGTGCAAATTACGGAAATTATGTCGATATGAGTTGTTAGGAAAATGAAAATCAAGAAATGAATAAGGTTGAGACGTGTATTTCATTTTAGGTTAAATGTTAGGTGATGAATTATTGATGAATATTTAATGATATATTTATATGAATTCTAATTTATGGTATTTTGATTTATGAATGTTGGGATGAAGTGATGGATTTTATATGCTTATGTAAGTAACTAGGAAATGGAGTTTTGATTCAATTATGATACGATGAGATTTATATTATGAATTGAAATGTTAATTACTTAGGTGAAGTTTATGAGTGTCATGATGACTTTTAATTGCAATGGAATTATATATGCAATGATTATGCTACAAGCTTAATTTAGTGATGAATCAAATATTTCATGATGAGTTGTATGTATGTTTTAGATGAATGACTATGCCATGTGAAAGTTTGGCTTAATTATGATTAATTTCTTGAGAATTATTTGATTATGAAAGTTATGGAATTTACATATATATTTTCTTGGACTACCGATATTGGACTTGAGTGTGCAGAGAAATAGGCCATGGTAAATTCGGGGAACCATCACAGAGACTAATGTAAAAATATATTTGAGCCAAGGTTGCTTCTAGTGAGAAGCCAAAAACCTTGTTTTATTGTATTTAATTCATAAAAGTATGGTGCATGAATGTATTTGATTTATATATTAATTTTAAATGTGATTTATGTGAGAATGCCCAAGTGGATATGCCACATGGCTTGTGATGTGTCATTTTTTATTGTGTCACTTGACACTTGTGTGTGTACTTGTGGCCATGACATGTCCACTTGGGGATTGGTTGAACACTAACCTAGGATAGTACCCTTTAGGATCTCCATGAAAATCACTTGGTTAGGGAGCTTGAGATTTTGTCATATCAATTAATTTCGAATTTGAGCTTTACATGTGTTTTGGGGGGGCTTAAAAGGTGTCTACGGAAGTGTTAGGGCTATTTTTAGTAAGCTCAGTTGATATATCTATGGGTAAGGGGCATTTTTAACCATAGGACAACCCCATGCTGACCAAAAAGACCCCTCCAAAAGTTGGATTTGCAAAATGGATGAAAATCAACTTTTGAAGCAAGGTCTTGGGTAGAGTTTCATCCAATAATGATACAAGTCATTGGTCCACTTTTTGGGCAACCTTTTTAAGAATCCTTATTTGGAAACCATGTAAGAAGCTTGGGAAGGTCACCCAATTAGAGTGAGATCCTATCTCCTGGAGAGAGTGTGGAGGCCTTTTTAGAGGGGAATCTTCTTTTGGAAGAGTTTGACACCCACTCTCTAGATTTGGAGACTTAGCTATTTTGGAGAGGACTTTGGAAAGTGAAAAAGCTCTTCATCAACTTTCTTCCATAAGCTTGGATCAAGGTTGGTGGTATTCTTCATTTGCTTTTGTTTTCATGTTGAGAGGAAGAGCTCTCTTGTATGTTATTTGTTTGTATGCAAAATCTAGTTATTGTTTCTTATAGTGTATGTGGTTGAGATCTTGTTCTTGTTGTGGTAATGGATGTCATGTGAATCTTGAGCTTGTTGTTGAGCATGATTTCTTAGCATTGTAAATATGTAGTTTCATTTGTTGGTTCTTGAAGTTTTCTTGTATGTGTTGTAATGTTTTGTTGAGGGAGTTCTCAAGGCCATACTCACCCTCGGGAGGGAAGAGTAGCCTTGGGGGTGAAGGGATTGTTGGGACATTCAAGGGTGTAGAGTCTCTCCTTGGATAGGAGAGGGATGAAACATGGATGTATGGACTCCATGTAGCTATCTTTATTATATGTTTTTTATATTGGGGGTCATAAGGAGTTTGTTGATATTGTGTTTGTGGTGAAAGATTCATGATGAGGAAGCCAAGTGATGGCTTACCTCTTAACATGAGATGTGATTTCTCCCCTTGAAATGGTTCCACCTTCACCCCTCTTGTTTTTTGAGTCATTTTGAGACTCTTTGTGTTAGCCTTGGAATGGAGATTTCTTTTATGTTTTATGTTGTATGTTGTTGTTATTGTGGATTTCTTGATTGTCTCCTTATCTTTGTGATGGTTCCCCTAGCTTGGGGATTGCTTCATAGAAGCCTAGGTTGGGAGGTGAGGACTCCTTGGCCTATGTATTTTATTGCAAGATTTTGGAGCCATTGAAGACTTCATGGTTGGAGTTGAAATCTTTGAAGATTTTTTTAGGATGTGATCAAAAGATGTTTTAGATTCCATCTTGTTTTATGTTTAATGTTATTATAAGGGAATCTTGTGAATCCCATGAGTTCCATGTATTTTTGTAATAGAGTTGTCAATCCAAGTTTTGTATTTGTAACAAGTTTGTTGTATCAAGTTGTGAAGAAATTGTAAGGAAGATTTGTTGGTAGTTTTATTTTTGTTAATATGAAATATTGTTCAAGGAAAGTTTTTGTGTATTCATGTTTTATACAATAAGGAATATAAAATGTATTTGTTTCATAAAATGAATGTAAAGACTTTGTCAGATTAGTTTATGTAAGAGCATTGCTTATTTTCTCATTGAGATAACTCTATGTATCCATGTTGATATATTATAAAGAGGAAAATTTATTGTAGTTTCATTGTTGTTCATTCGAAATAGTTTCAATTGAATAAAAAAATGCTAAGAGATAAGCAAGGAAAGAATTCAAACACATTTCTCTCTTTGTTAATGTTGTTGTATGACATTTCTATGGTAGTAGATCTTTTAGTTGAAAATAATACTCTCAAAGGAATATAAATGTATAAATGATAGACAAATATTTTATGATCTTTAAATCAAATAGTTCCTTTTGTTAGTTCAATAAAAATAGTCTTGAAAATAGACAAAAAAAAAAAAATCAAATAAAACAAACAAGTGAAAAAGCTTGTAAAAAAAAAACAAATAAAGTAGCAAATAGAGACCTATAGGTCTCTAGAAAATGTATGGGAAGAAATTCCCATACATTTTCCTACCACAGTCAATTAAATAACATTTCCCTTCATCCACTTGGAATCACAAGAATAGAGTTTAAGACTATGTCCAATCATGTCTAGGTGAGTCAACATGGGTGGGTCCTAATTGGGACACCACACAAGAAGCCCAAGTTGGAAAAAGTTAGTCAACTTGCAAAATTATATATAATAACAAAAAAAATCAATCTACAAAGTGCTTGTCATAATATGTTGATAATAAAAATAAAAATAAATTAGCAAACCCATGCCTTGGTTTTCAAAGAATACAATATGCTTTTGATTATTGTTATATAAAAAATATATATATAATAATAAAAATAATTAAATATATTATCCTGGTATTGGATGTCATTAAGTTAGTGTTATTGTTTTTATGTTTTTATTTAAAAAAAGAAATATAATAAAATAAAATTTATTATATAAATTTTTTTTTTTTTAAATTATGTTATGGGGGGGGGGGGGACCGCGTGGTCCCCACACCCTCCCCCCTTTCCTTCGGCATGTGGTCCTGCCATGATAGGGAGTACCTTGCCACGTCAGAGTACTCTCTGCCATGACAAGCTATGATAGAGAGTACTTTGTTGCGGCATAGTACTCTCTGTCGCGGTAGAGCTCTCTGCGCAGTCTCCTAAGGAGACTTAAAAATCGCGCGCCGTCCCTTTCTTACATTTATTTTTTTTGTAAATTTTCATTTTAATTTTTTATTATTTAATAAATATGTTGTTAAGTAATATAATATTAATTAAAATATATTATTTGATAATATATTAATAATTAATACATATTAATTAATATATATTAGTTAATATTTTATATAAACTAATATATTATTAATTTATATATTCTTTCTTAATATGTTATTTGATAATATATATAATATTATTAAATAAATATTTTAAATAGTATTTTTACTTTTTTATTAATTAAATATGTTTTATTTAATTTGCGCTCATAGAAATTGATTGTTAATTTATTTAACGAAAATCATACTTAACAAAATCTATTTTAGTAAGTGTAATTAAAATAGATTATGAAATTATGATTTACCTAAATTGATTTATCAAGATGTAACTAGTATTTTGATATAATCTTAGTTAGTATAATTAAAATTAATCAATTTTAGTTAAAGGTTATTTTAATTAAATAGTTAGTGATTTGTTAATCAATTAGAGAATGTTAGATAAACCTATTGATTGAATTTCAATGTGAATTAACATTTGATAATTGATTTGTCTAACCATTAGATAGTCATCTCAATTCGTTTAAATATTTGGTTTTAGTGACGAAAGCTTCTTGTAGAGTGGTCACTTGGATTTAATAAATGTTATCAGGTTAACTAAGACTCAATTATAATTTGAATGGAACACATTATAACTATAGTTAACCAATGTTTAAATCAGATGGATTATTATAGTCCTCATAGACGTTGTGACATTCAGCCTGATAAAGGTGAGCATGGTTGTTAACCCTTGGCCATGTAGTCCTTCAATCAGCAATTAGCTTTCCTATTCATGACTTTAACCTTTCAACCTAGTTTACTTTTAACCCTTGGGCTTAAACTTATTAACTTTCTTTAAAAAAAATAAAAAATTGTTGTGATTTTGAGTGAAATTTTATGGGTATGACATATAACATAACTTAAATGTGTCAGGTTTTAGTTAAAATGGCATCGATATAAGTCATGAAATTAAGTTAGAATAATCTTTAACAATTAAATCCCTTCCATACGAAATCTACTAATGATTTTGTTAATTAATAATCTTGTAAATCTTATAGATAGCCATATATGTGTAAATTCCTACGTTACTATAAAACGATGAACAAGAAAATCAATTCCTTGTAAAGATCATTAGAGAAGATAAAAGAACTGTGGTGGCTTTATCTCCAGATAAAAATACCTTCATTCGGGTGATCTCTGAATGAAATAAAGAATTGATAGAGTATACAATGATTATGAGGTTCTCAGTTGGTCGCTGAGTCTCCAAATTCAAGTTGGCGGTCTATTTTGTGCGTCACCAGATCTCCAAGTTATTCAGTTGTTAGTTCTTTTACTCTGTGACCTAGCGATTTCAAGGGTCACGTGTTCTCATGATTCTAGCGGTTATGTCTGAAGCGGACAGCAATTCAGCGACACGGTTATCTCAAAGTCTCCCACTATAGGGGTTAAGTTATGAAAAGTATGGCGACTTAGCAGGAAACCTTGGATGAAGATTTGATTGACAGTTGATCTTTAATTTCATTAGTTGACCTTTCCTAATTAGTTGACAAAATAAGAAGATTATAAATGAATAAGAGGACTCCACTATAGTTGCTTAATCTTCAAAAAAATAAATTAGAGTTTTGTCATCTTGACTCCCTGAATCCCTAAATAGGTGAGATATCAGATAAGTTATGTGTGTTATAATATTCAGTCGATTGACAACAGTGAAAAGATTTCAAGTACATTTGTAACAAATCTTATAAAGATTTTGTTATAAAATTATTTTAAATTATATTTGGAATTTTACAACATGTCACATCTGTTATTAAATTTGAATTGTTTTGTATATAACATAACTTAAATGTGTCATATTTCACTTAAAATGGCATCGATATAAGTCATGAAATTAAGTTATAGTCTTTAATAATTAAATCTATTTTGTATGAAATCTACTAAAGATTTTGTTAATTAATAATCTTGTAGATCTTATAGATAGCCATTTATGTGTAAATTCCTATGTTACTATAAAATGATGAAGAAGAAAATCAATTCCTTGTAAAGATCATTAGAGCAGATAATATAGATTACTATAAACCAACTATTAGCAATGGAGGCTACATTTACTTTTCAAACAAGCACATAACAAATAGCTTTCTTTGGGAGAGTACAACATTCATATTTTAAAAAATTATTACTGTGCAAGAGTAACTCTATTGTGCAAGCTGTTCAATGGACATTAGGTGAAGAATTTCATAATGCTACTCATTGATGGAAATTTAATTCTAATATTGCTGCTATGTTAATGGCTTGGGGTTTAGAAATAGGTGAAAATGTTAAGACCGTTCATTTTGTTATGATTTCTCTTGTTCCTAAAGATTTGATTGACGAAATTAATTTTTTGCTCAAATATGCAGAACCAGGTGAAGGTTTTGAGTACAACAAATGTTTTTTAAACAAAGAAGACATTGAAAAGATAGGTATTTTACCATTTCTATGATCACAAATGTCAATTGATAGAGAGATTTACAAAAAAGATATAGAAAATCAATGGGTAAATCAATGTAAAGAAATCAGGCAATATAAACAATTTGAAGCCACATCAATATTTCAAGTTGCCTTTCCACAATATGAACATTTTGTCTGGGTACAAATAAAAAACAAACATTGGAATTATAAAGGTTTTACAGAAAATCAAGTTGCATTGAGGATGCCAATCATCTATTTGAAATGCTGTCCCAGTTTTTGTGAATTAAGATGAAGGATATTTGAAAATTTTGCAAGGTGATAAAAAAATAAGGTAATTACTATAATATTTATATTTTATTAAACTTCATATATCATAACATTAATTTTGGTTGTCTTTTTCATTTTTTTGTATGTTTTAATTTAGGTAGACAAAAGCTTATACCTTTGGAAAGTAAGATAAGTGGGAGAAAAGAGTTTTAATTTTTTATGGCACGTTGTTCATATTTGGAGTAAAGTATGTTCTTGTTAAATTATCTAGTTTACATTTAGTTTTTCATAAATGATATTGTAAATGAAAATACATTTGAGGATATGAATTTTTTATACAGAATCAGAATATTTTTAGAAATGTGGAAATGCTCTTCAGTGTTTCCAGTGAAATATAGTTAATTGAATAGTGTATATGTATTTTTCGATACTCTAAAATATGTTTTCAATAGTAATATGTGAAAGAGTTTGCATATTTAATTTTTGTATTCTGAGTTTGTGAGTAAAGAAATTGTTTTATAATCAATGATAAATTTTTCAATAAAAATTTATTTGCTGACTTAACGAGTCAAGTTTGAATGATAGTTGTTCAATATTTCACATTTTCATGATTTTATGCAAAGAGTCATGTAGCAGTTTTGATTTTAAAGAGTTATTGATTATTGGAAGAAAAGACAGTTGCTGAATTTGATAGCTTGTTATGTCTTTTTATAAGTATTCATTGATTATAATTTTGAGGTGATAAGTGTGTGTATAATGGATGAAGAGATTAGTTGACAATAGTTTTATTTAGGGAAGAAATCATTAAAGTCGGTTGATCTCATAAATATTTATACAAGGTAGTTAACACATTAATTTTTTTAATAACCCTACCAAGAACTCAAAATAATTTATTTCATATTTAGTAGCGATGAACACCTTAATCCGATATGTCAAAATAAACATTTAATGGGAGATTGTACCCTTTTCTCGTTATGTCAGAATGAACCTTATAACTAACAAAAAATTTGGAGAATGTGCAAACAACTATCATTGAGGAGATGTTTGAGATTTTTTAAATTTTTTTGTTCGACAGGGTTTTAGGCAGTACAAAATTCCGATTTAGAAGTCAGTAACAACAAAATCCGATAATTATTTTACACGACTCAATTTTTTTAACATATACAAGGCTGTTGGATTCAGTTGTTAGCGAGTTCTAAATGCAAATTTTATTTTAAAGTTATTTGTCTGTGTGATAATACTTAGTGGCCATGACATCATAATTGATTAACTATTTTCAAAAAATTTATTGCTCTGATAGCAGTTGGAAAAACACAATAATCGATGTAAAAGAAAGTAAAGCCATACATCGTTCTATGCACCATTTTTACTAATATTTCCTATTTTCAATAGATATACTGATGATAACTGCAAGTGAAAAGAATAATTGTTGAAAACAAGAACATTATTTCCTTGTACCTTTTTATGTGTTTTATGTCTATTAAATTATGTTATAAAATTAATAAACTTGCAGTATGTATCATTTGATTGTTTGAATTGCGTATATGTTAAAGAGAAAATGGTTACCAATGTATAACCCTATATAGTATGGCTAGCAAAATAAATAGTTACGATCATCTCGATGGAATAGAAAATGCATGGAAAGAAATCACGGATACAAACCTTTATTTTTATAATTTAAATGATCTGCATAGAAGCACTAAATCAGAACGAGTTCATCCCATTACACAAAGGCTCATTGATAGTGAATTAATAGAAGTTGCAGGATTTCCAATTGCTATTCAGGTACTAGAACTAATTATGGAATGCATTTAAATATTTGATCCACATACTAGAGAAATAAAGAAAAAATATAATGAATTAGTCATTTGTTTGAACAGAGAATCAATACAGAAGTAGTTTGTTTTACCTTCAAGAGAAGAATACTCAGAGTGGAATTTCTCACTGTCAATGTCAAATTTCATCTTAAAAAGGTCATGATGGTGAGGTATAATTTCAAATAGATGGTTTGAAACCATTAGAGTAGGTAGTTCTAAGTTACCGAAAACCCTATATGGAACAGATTTAAAAAAAGAGATTGTTGATATTCTAGTACTTTTGCATAGAATTAGAGGGAATGAACAAGCCCTACATTTTGAAAAATGGTGGTTTTTCCTTGTGCAATGTATAGGTACAAATAATATCTATATTTATTGGGCACAAGTCATAAGCGATAGGCTTACTGAAATGCTTGTTTTAGCAAAGAATTCATACAAATTTGCAATGTCATCTTTCCCCATCTATGCCCTAGCATGTGAACATATAGAGAACGACCTTCCTAGTGTTGGTGAATATGATGCAAATATTCAAGTTTATGATTTCTATCCATAGATACAACTTGAAAACAACTATGGAAATTTTAGAATGGTTAATGATTTCTTTTCAATGAAGCTATGCCATGAAACTCAGGGTTGTCTAGAACACAGATTATCAGATGAAGCTGCTCAAACAATAATGCAATTTGATAGCTATTATACTCAATATCCTACATTTACATATATTAGGATTGGAGGGTTTGATGGGTTTCCATACAAATTGCCTAAATATCTAGATGATAAAATGGCTTTGATAGATTTGTGCAGACAAATTATCAAGGTCAACAACAGATGCAGTGAACGACATAAAGAAGGTATTAATTTTCCAATATCGATCAGTGCTTATACGTGCTTTTCTAGTTCTTCTACAATGAATGTCGTCAAATCATTTGGAAAAATATATAAATTTGATGAATATAATTTTATTAAGCATCATTTCAACCCTTCAAATTATGTAAAACAAAACCTGCATTTAGGACCTAGTTTTAATCACATTCCTTCATTAGAAGATTTATGGGCTAATTGTAAAGATGACTTTGAAATGAGAGAAAGATCATGGTCCCAACTCACAGTTGAATAGATTCAACTTTATAATATTGATATAGATGTGAAAGGATTATATGATCATCAATGTAAATTATTTTCTGATCATTATTTGGGCAAAATAAAAGGGACACCTTTGCAACTTGTACAATTTGAAGAACCCGAATTAGACAATCTTGAAAAGAGAATGGAATAGATAATGAAAAGAACCAAGAAATGGATTTTGTACAAGAAAACAACCAAGGACTCATCAAACACACAGGGACAATCAAGAATAGAAGCTCAATCAATAGCTTCAGTTCCAATAGTTTTACCAATAATGCCAACAATAGTTCAGTCAATTAAACAAACGATAGGAGGGGATGATGAACCACCAAATAAAGACATAGCTATAAGAAAGACTTGTGGTAGTGGTTCAGTTGCATTGATTAAGATATACACTTTAGAGGAACTAGATAAAATAGATCAATAAGATAAAATAGATAAATCGGAACAAAATACAACAATGGAATCTTTTGAAGAAGAACCACTAAATCAAGAAAGAGATTTTATTGAAGGTAGTGTAACATGTATTCAAAATATAGTAGCCAAGTTTAAAAGTTTAGCTCATAAAAAATAGAGCCCTACAATAGTCAGGAAATTGTTTGATAATGAAAGTTTAGCCTCTACCTCAGAAATTCTAGGCACTACTTCATGGATAGAAGAAACAATGAAAAGAACAAAAAGAAGACAAGAGGGTAGAATTCTTAGTGAAGATTTTGTTTCTCAAATCATAAATGAAAGTACTGGCTCAAGGAAAAAAAAGGAAAGAGGCAAACTAGCTGCTCCTCAAAAACATCAAGAAACAAGACATGTAATAATACAAGTTCTAGAACCAAAATAAGACAGTTGTGATCTAAATGCAATAGATTTTGATGTAAATGAAATTGACATAGGACCCACATTCCATGATCGTACAGTTGATATGTGGGATTTCACACATCATGAGGTAAGAGAGAGATTGGAAAAATTAAAAGATGAAAAGAACATTATGAAATCTACTGTCAAACATTTATTTGATTATATCCAGAAAATTTTAGGTCCCATGTCTTCTCAAAGACCAAGTTAGAGAGAAGATATTTTTGATCCATCACTTCATTTGAGTGAACAAATTATCAAGTAGATGCATGAAGATAGACAAATGGCCCAACTCTTATGAGAATGGGTACAATTTCTCAATTCAAGAGGTGTGCGTCTCATTGACCATGTAGGAAGGTATTAAAAAATATATATTGACCTAAAAGGTATTTTGTGTACATAATTGTAGATGCTCAAAGAATAGAAAACAATATGTAGTAGACAAGAAAAGGTATTGCAATGTGTAAAATATATGGAGAGTGAAGAAGCTCAGAGTGTAAAAATTATCAAATCCATTGACACACCTCTAGAGAAGTGGATTTTTTCAATCAAATTCAAAACAATGATGTGCATAGATGTTATTGAAGAAGTTCAAAATCTAATTGAGAAAGTTGAGACGGGCATTACACATATGAAAAAGATGTTTGTTGATATGGGCTACAATATTGATGTAGTCAATGCTGAAGATGCTCTAGATATAGAAATGATGAAAAAAAATAATGAATTGTATCTTCAAAGTATTATTCGGAAAGAATCATATGAGCAAGTAGATATATAAAAATTGAGTGCAATTGGAGAGTTATTGACAACTGTAAATGAAGACACGAGAAGCATTTTTGAACAAATTACAACAATTAAAAGGAATTATGAACATTCGATTGTAAGAAGTGAAAATATTATCATACAACAAGTACAAGAAATTCTTGATGTAATCAGAGCAATGGATCAATATAACAATAACAAAGTTGAAAAAGAAAAGGCCATTAGTAGATGACCTTGATATTCTTGATGAAGAATGAAGTTTTGGGCTGGATATTTGACACTTGACCTAGGAGCACAACCATGGTAATTATTTATGAAGAATGGTGTAGGTTAGGCTGAAATGGTAGTAACCATATCTTGTAATAACTCAATCAAATTATCAAGACGATCTCCAGAGAAAGTTGGTAATTATCAATTAAAGAAGATCAGATGAGTGCCAAAGTTTTTGGTCTTTAGAGCACCCTAAAGCCTTAATTTTTATTCTACAAAGGATTCCAAAATGTTTTAACTATATATTTTTGAATTGTAATGTCTTATTTAAAACACCTTTATCTACTTATTTATGCATATAACATGTTCATTCATGTAAATGATTTCTATTTTGGTTTGCATCTTTTTGAGTTAAATGAATATTTGATAATTTATGAAGCTGAAATATAGTATTTTAGGTCTGCTTTTTTGTGAGATTTGTTTGGTAAACTTGGTACTCTGTATAGTATTGATGGAATTATACAAAAATTAGTTTTCATAGGATATGTTTTAGATTTTGGACATCTGATTTTTGTAAATTATTATCATATAGTTTGGGTCATGATGATGTTAGAAACTTGTATATTCATGTAAATGATTTCTCTATTGGTTTGAAAAATATTGAGTTTGAGGAATTGTTGATAATTTATGAAACTAAAATACAATATTTTAGGGTTCATATTTTGTGAATTTTGTTTACTAATCTTTGTACTTAGTATAGTATTGTTTTAATTATATGTAAACTAGTTTTAATTAGATATTTTTTAAATTTAAGGCACTTGGCTGAAGATGTTGTTAGAAACTTGTTTATTTTATATCAACATTTGTTAATGAATTTGTAGTTTGTGTGTTATATTATAGATTTGATATTGCAAGGTCTGATTTGATATTAGCTGAGGAGAGTCAGAGCATTTAATGATCATCTATGAAAAATATATAGACATCAAGATCATAGAAATTGAAGCAAGGAAGGAGATGACAGAAAGGTTTCAGACAATCACTCCAGAATAGGGGAGAGATCTGGTGAGAAATTGAGGAGTGCGTATCCTCCCAGAATGGGATATAGCTGATGCAGTGGTCCTAGATGCAATCAGGAAACATAGCACATCTATGCACAAGATCAGGGAGGAGGCAGAACAGATCATTAAGGGACTCGCTTTCAGTAATGACCATCAAGTCTTGGTCTTATGGTCTTTAAAGAAGAATCGAAAAAGGAAAGGAAAGTAGATTACTATGGGTGATCTCATTGGTACCCTCATAGTCAAAAGGGTCACTAACTCTTCTATAGTTGAATATCCCCCTACCCCTCTTGCCCCTACCATGGTTGATGAAGACATAAAACAAAGACAAACGCAGAGATATGAAAAAAGAATAAATGATACCATTCTACAGTTTGTTGCAAATGTAAAATCATTAAAAATTTATAAAATTGCTAAGCAGTTGTTTGACATTTTGATCAGTTTTAAGAAAGAAGTAGCCACTATAGAGCCAATTTTGGATAAGTGGGTTTGTAGACAGAAGAGGTTGAAGTCATTCCTTGAAATGATTAAAGTTTAGTGTAATGATTATAGATTATGAAGTTAGATAAACTATTTGGTTGTTGTCAAATGTTAATCGACATGTTGTTGTAAAATGGTTTTAATGTTTTTAGTGACTTAATGGAGATAATCTGAAAGAAAAATAGTAAAGTTGTATCAGTCCAATTATGAATTGTAGAGTTGTCTTTGAACAGAAGTAATGGTAGGTATGTTATGATTGATAGTAATGAAATGTAAGTTATGATTGTCAGGTATGTTGTGTTAATTTTTAGAGTATACTTTACTTTTAACTAATTATCTTTCCTTTATAGTATGTCAATTATCTTCAATTCAGGTTTTGATCAGTATGACTATTTAATCGAAGAGAATTTTATATGGTTCTTTTATCATGTTTAGATTTCATATAAATTTTTAATTTGTTTTTAAATTATTAGATATATAGGTGCAATGAAATTTGTCACTGAATTTATTAGAAAAGTTTAAACATTTGTGCATGAGATTTGATGTTTCTAAAATTTATTGTCATTCAAAAAAATCCAATAAATATGAGAAGCTAAACTATAGTTCAAAAGAATATTATGAATGCCATAACATGTTTTTACATACGCAGTGAAACATAAATTGTTTGAATCTAATGTTCTTGTTAAATTAACATTTGTTATGCATGCCAAAAGGCTTTATCTTTGAAATCAAAGTATGTATTACTAATTTATTATAATGAAGATTATAATATACAATTATTTTCTTGCAAATTTTAATTTAAAAATTTTAATCAAATTTGTTGTTTGTTATTTTTTTAAATTTTTTTTTGTATTGATAGGCAAATTCAAGCAGAAACTTGATATTTTGCATAACAACTTTACAAAGAAGTTTCTACATATATAAATATTGACATGACAATGTTTGAACAATTTAGTAGTTATATTTTATTCAATTTAATTCAAGCTACATGTCCACATTTTGTTTCAAAAAAATTGTGATACATTGGAAGTTGATATTTATATATGGTTCAAGCAAAAAACATAATTAAAATACAAATAAATGCAATTAATACGGTGTGCAAAACAGACCATTAAGGGACTCACTTTTAGTAATGACCATCAAACCTTGGTCATGTCAGCTTTAAAGAAGAATCAGAAAAAAAAAGGAAAGCAGATTACTATGGGTGATCTCATTGGTAGTCTCATAGTCAAAAGGGTCATTGACTCTTCTATAGTTGAGGCATTGGGTATGGTGGTAACAATAGCCTAGTTGTCAGTGAGGGAAGTAGAAAAGGAAGCCAAGGAAAAGGAGATCACAACAAGCCTAGAAAAAATACTAAAGGGTTATGGGGAATTAACACAGAGAGTATATGAGAAGGATAAATTATTTAGAGGCTTAAAAAAGAGGTTGGGTGAACAAGGCCCAATTTAAGCATGAGGGCAATTAAAAATTTCTTCTTCACCTACTGGACCTTCATCTTCAAGTCCTATTATTGAATATCCCCCTACCCCTCTTGCCCTTGCAATGGGTGATGAAGACATAGAACAAAGACATAAGCAAAGATATGAAAAAAGAATAAATGATACCATTCTACAGTTTGTTGCAAATGTAAAATCATTACAAATTTATAAAACTATTAAGTAGTTGTCTGACATTTTGATCAGTTTTAAGAAACAAGTAGCCACTATAGACCCAATTTTGGATAAGCGAGTTTGTAGAGAGAATAGGTTGAAGTCATTCTTTGAAATGATTAAAGTTCAGTGTAATGATTATAGATTATGAAGTTACATGACAGGTAAGTTATGTTTGTTAGGTATGTTGTGTTAATTTTTGGTGTATACTTTACATTGAACTAATTATCTTTCCTTTATAGTATGTCAATTATCTTTAAGTCAAGTTTTGATTAGTATGACTATTTAACTGATGAGCATTTTATATGGTTTTTTTATCATGTTTAGATTTCATATAAATTTTTAATTTGTTTTTAAATTATTAGATATATAGGTGCAATGAAATTTGTCACTGAATTTATTAGAAAAGTTTAAACACATGTGCATGAGATTTGTTGTTTCTAAACTTTATTGTCATTCAAAAACATCCAATAAATATAAGAAGTTAAACTGTAGTTCAATTGAATATTATGAATGCCATAACATGTTTGTACATAGGCAATGAAACATAAATTGTTTGAATGTAATGTTCTTGTTAAATTAACATTTTTTATGCATGTCAGAAGGCTTTATCTTTGAAATCAAAGTATGTATTATTAATTTATTATAATAAAGATTATAATATTCAATTATTTTCTTGCAAATTTTAATTTAAAAATTCTAATCAAATTTGTTATTTGTTATTATTATTATTTTTTGTATTGATAGGAAAATTCAAGTAGAAACTTAATATCTTGCATAACAACTTTACAAAGAAGTTTCTACATATATAAATATTGACATGACAAATGTTTGAACAAGTTAGCAGTTATATTTTATTCAATTGAATTCGAGTTACATGTCCACATTTTGTTTCAAAAAAATTGTGATACATTGGAAGTTTATATTTATATGTGGTTCTAGAAAACAAACATAATTAAAATACAAATAAATGCAATTAATACAGTGTGCAATATTCGTAAAAAAAATATTTCAACATTTTCCATTGACACAATTTCAGGCATAGTGGCCTCTTTATGGGACAAGCTACACTGATGAGTTTCATTGACAATTAGTTGTAATGGTGTGACATATGCATTTGAGACAACATTTGTCCACCTAAAGTAACCACAGTCGTTGTTGCCCTGCAATATTAGCTTTACATTAGTACATACAATAATGTATAGTCTGTACATTTTTGTAAACATAGTCTTCATGTCCAGTAGTAACCTTCTTGCTAAGTGGACAGGTCCAAAATTTTCTTTGAGGGTTTTTTTTAGTGTTTGAGGTTTTCAAAATGCAAGGTCCCTTATCACAGTTGCAGTGTGGCATATTTAGTATAGTCATTGCTTGACAAAGTTGTAAAAGACAAACTTATGTATAAATGCTTAAAATAGATAGATTAGGATCTAATGTTAGTTAAGAGGCTAAGAATGAATTTAATAAATGATAAATATACCAGAGATAATGAAATAGGCTATTGTGTGTAACTTTGAATAGAAAGTAGATAAAAATGTATTAAAAATTGGTGTGATTTAAACAATAGCCTATATTCATTTTCTCTTCACATGTAAGGGTTGAATATTATGCATTAAACATCTGGTTCTACACCTAGGTTTATGCACTATTCTTTGTTGATGCATCTCATTCTGTATTTTAATTATGATATGATGAACATGGAGGTCCTTCACCTACAAATGATAGGAAAATTCAAGTAGAAACTTAATATTTTGCATAACAACTTTACAAAGAAGTTTCTACATATATAAATGTTGACATGACAAATGTTTGAACAAGTTAGGAGTTATATTTTATTCAATTGAATCCAAGTTACATGTCCACATTTTGTTTCAATTTTTTTTTGATACATTGGAAGTTTATATTTATATATGGTTCCAACAAACAAATAGAATTAAAATACAAATAAATGCAATTAATACAGTGTGCAATGTTCGTAAAAAAAATATTTCAATGTTTGTCATTGACACAATTTCAATCATAGTGGCATGTTGATAGTGCAAGAAACACTATTGAGTTTCATTGACAATTAGTGGTAATGGTGTAACATGCATTTTTGACATCATCTACCCATTTAAAGTAACCGCAGTCATTGTTGCCTTACAATATCAGCTTTACATTAGTACATACAATAATGTATAGTTTGTACATTTTTTGTAAACATAGTCTTCATGTCCAGCACTAACCTTCTTGCTAAGTGGACAGGTCCAAAATTTTCTTTCAGGATTTTTTTTAGTTTTTGAGGTTTTCAAAATGCAAGCTCCTTTATCACAATTGTAGTGTGGTACATTTAGGACAGTCATTGCTTGATAGAGCTATAAAAGACAAACTTATGCATAAATGCTGAAAACAGATAGATTAGGATCTAATGTTAGTTGAAAGATTGAGAATGAATTCAGTAAATGATAAATATATCAAAGACAATGAAATAGGCTATTGTGGGTGACTTGTAATAGAAAGTACATAAAAATGTATTAAAAATTGGTGTGATTTAAAGAATGCTCTATATTCATTTTCTCTTCACATGTAAAGGTTGAATATTATGCATTAAACTAAGATAAGTCAACAAAGTTTTGATGATTAAGAGAGTCATTGTAGTCATTAACATTCTTGAAAGAAAAAGTTTAGTTAAAACTTCAAATATGAAATATCAAACATGAAATATTGAATTGTCAAAAATAAAACTAGAAAAAGATTTAAATAACTACAAAATAGGCTACAATATGAGTATGAAATTATGTACATACAACATTATGAACCCATAATATCTAATTGGAATATGCATTAAATTACAAGGCTTACCTGTATAAATAATAGAAAATATATCATTTGTATTTAAGCATAACAAATGGTGGCATACATATCTGTATAACTAATTATTGAAAGATATAAAGATAATCTATTTGTATAAAGTTATTGATTTGTATAGAAAATTGTAATTGTAATCATTGTGATTCTAATCTAATATGATGGATTTGTTCAAGGAGTTAGACTTCCATGTCCTTATACATAAGTAGTAGAAATCTACTATTTTACAATCTGACAAAACTTACAGTCTTAAATTATATTATCATAACCCATGGGTTGACCGTTCATGGGATTCAAATCATCAAACTAGTAAAGATGTTCGAATGTTTGACGTAGTATACCCTAGTTTTGTGTATGAACATTAATACTTGGGTAGAGTTTATAAGTGGTTTGGGTCCATGTAGGTATTTGTTCCCTTACAATATTTTCTATATGTTCACGTATAGGTATAGATAAGTAACAACCCTGAGGTCCCCATCTTTGTATGACTTGTTTGTTCCATAATGTGTCTGAGGTTGATGCAAAATTCAAGTGATACATTTGACCATGATAACAACTATTATGTAGAGAAGTAGTATCAATTTATGGAGTTCGAAACAATTTCTCTATGCATAATTGACTTGTTCCATTTATCAAAGAAGAGTATTCAGTCTCAGATGCTATTGATGCTAGTTGAAACCATGTTTCGCTTGAGACATGATGAATTTGTGTTAGATTGCATGTGTCACAAGACTCCAATTCTGAAATATATGGATCTCTGTAAAAGTGGTCAAAATTTCTTTGCGATACTGGATGACATGTTATTAGTCATTTTTGTTGTAGAAACCTTTGCGCTTGCAATCCTGAAATTCTATCTTCTTCATGTATTGTGTGAATGTTCCATGTGTTGAAAGAAGTTATGACTGACAAATATTGTCTATCACAACTTTTCTATGTGATTCCTTATAAAGAACAAATTTTTTTATAAGTAATCACTAATTTAAATTGAAATAAAATAAATTTTTGTACTTTATTTTTACAAGACATTTTCTTCAGATTATATTGGTTCAAATTGATTTGTACATATTGGTCCCTATCTATATTATTCAAATTTGTTTTCTAAATGAACTTGGTTAGATAGTTTTAGGTATTGAAATAAAAAAAATGTGCCAAAAATGAAGAACATTAAGAATGATAACTAATGAATGTAAATACCATAAGTTAGTTTAGATACCAAATATAGTTGTGACTTCCCTTCGTCTTCTCTTCTATTCTTGGCTACTTTTCAAGTTCTTTGTTATTGTATGTTGTTTTGATGTTTTATCAATTGTTTTTGTACAATTATTTGAAATATCAGTATTATTTGACACTTTATAAAAGAATAGGGCAGTGCTATAGAGTGCTTTGCTCTCATAACATTAATTGTAGGAGATGATATTTTGAGGAATGTCATTAAAGTGATGAGATTGAGTTTTGCAGAGGAAGGCTTACTATACTTATCTATGTGTCTAAGTTTCAGGGCATTTTTCACCTACTATTAGCTAACTTAAAATGAAAAAAAAAAATTGTACTTCATTTTTACAGAAAGACTTGTTTTATTCTATATATCTTAAAAGAAGTAAAAATATTGGTAAAGGTATCACATTGGATTTATGATCCTAGTTCTGTCGTTTTGAGAATTTTGAAGACAATTTATGAAATAGTTTTACTATTGAGTTAATTAACTCAATTGTAAGAATCAAACATTTATCAAATCAAGATTTTTTAAGGTTGCAAGACATTTTCTTCAGATTATATTGGTTCAAATTGATTTGTACATATTGGTCCCTATCTATATTATTGAAATTTGTTTTCTAAATGAACTTGGTTAGATAATTTTAGGTATTGAAATTAAAAAAATGTGGCAAAAATGAAGGAGATTAAGAATGATAAATAATGAATGTATATACCATAAGGTAATATAGATACCAGACATTGATGTGACTTCCCTTCGTCTTCTCTTCTATTCTTGGCTTCTTTTCAAGTTTCCTGTTACTGTATGTTGTTTTGATGTTTTATCAATTGTTTCTGTACAAGTATTTGAAATGTCACTATTATTTGACACTTTATAAAAGAACAGGGCGGTGATGTAGAGTGCTTTGCTCTCATAACATTAATTGCAGGAGATGATATTTTGAGGAATGTCATTAAAGTGATGTGATTGAGTTTTGCAGAGGTGAGCTTACTATAATTATCTATGTAGTACAAGGAGTTTAAATAATTTATTTATAGGTTAAATAAATGACATGTAATGATAGCTTTAATGTTAGTCTTGATGAAGCCTTTAATGCTAAGATAATTTTTTAATAAATTTATTTTATATGTCAAGCACATCATCGATGAAACGTGTGAAATGGAAAAGGTACTTTTAAAGTATTTTGATATTCCATATAACTAACTTGGAAAATCTCAAGATATATTAGAGAAATTAAGAATGGAAGATGTTGTATTAGGTGACATCGATATTATATACAAAGTTTGCTTACAACTGTCAAAAAATTGAATGCATATCTGTGAAAAATATAAGAAATATTTTATTAATCAATAGTCTTTGATATCCTATACAAACTGAAATATCGGTATTCAATACAAGGAAGATGTGCATCAGAATTATATGGCAAGAACTACTAATTGTAGAAATATCATTGTCGGGTTTTTGGAAAAGTGATACATACTATAGTCATTAGTGACGTTCTGTTAGTCTGGCTTCATTTTCAGTTATCACATTTTGCAAGAAAAATTGTAATTAGTAAAGCTAATTATGATATAAATTTATAACTGTGATAGTAATACTAATTTATTTTTTTAAAATAATGTTACTGATAGTATAAAATAGTAAATAATATTAAATAGTTGATAAATTTATTATATTATTAAAATTTAGTTATTAAAATATTAATTATTCTAAGATAATAATAATAATAATAATAATAATAATAATAATAATAATAATAATAATAATAATAATAATAATAATAATAATAATAATAATAATAATAATAATAATAATAATAAGATATTATTATTAATAATAAAAGATATTGAAAATCTTAATAAAAATCATCATATATTAATAGATTATTTAAACAATAGTAATGATCGATATGATATTTAAAATAAATAAAAACTAATAGATAAAAAATTAAAATGAAGAAAATTGATATAAAATAATACTATATTGTTTGTACCCAAAAAAACCATTTAGTGGGAAAATGTAGTATTTTGTGGTTATCTTTGAATGAAAGTTCTAACCCTCAGAAGTCAGCAGTTGTCAGATGAATGCAAAAATAAAGATACAATGATTATGAGGTTCTCAGTTGGTCGCCGAGTCTCCAAATGCAAGTTGGCGGTCTATTTTACGGGTCACCAGATCTCCAAGTTATTTAGCAGTCAGTTATTTTATTCTGTGACCTGGCAATTTCAATGGTCACGTGTTCTCATGCCTCTGGCGGTTATGTCTCAAGTGGTCAGTGATTCAGTGACACGGTTATCTCAAAGTCTTCCAATGTAGTGGTTAAGTTATGAAAAGTATGGTGACTTTGCCGGAAATGTTGGATGAAGATTTGATGGATGGTTGATCTTTAATCTCATTACTTGACCTTTGTTAAGAAAATCTTTTGGCAACTTGGAGAATAAAGGTCTTCACCCAGTTTGTAGTGTTAACCATAGTTAAAGGAAATATCTAGAGACATGTAGATGACTTCAGTTGCATGGTCGCTAGATGAGGTTGAGTTAAGAAAAGGTTTTCAGTTAGTTGTTTTCAACCGTTGTTTTCAATGGTCATATAGATTTTAAAAGAGAGACCTAGGGTTTTCTTTGCAAAGGAAAGACATTTAGGGATTTTTCATGTCTGGTTATTTAATTAGGGCTTATATTGATTACAAATATTTCATTTAGTATACAATTTGGAAGAGTATTAATTAACAAAATCTTTCATAGATTTGTCACGGATTTACTTTCATTGTAGTGACTGTTGTCAGTTAATTTTCTGAAAAAGCTGATAGTTTTCTTTTTATCAGATGGTTGTTGTTAATCTGCAAAGAAAACATGTATTCATTGGGATCCTATGACATGCATGAATTAGGGCATATCTCATTTGTTTCACTATTTATAATAGAGCAACATGAACTTATGGTGTGACTATGTTGAAATGGCCAACAATGGGAAGTGGAATAGTTCAGTGTTGATAAAAAATTTGAATTTGAAAGATATCAGTGCAGAAAAATAAGTTTGGTTAAATAAGAGATATTCTTGTATGAAAATGTGCATTTTGTATCAAGCAATGATCAATTTTTCCAATCTGTGTAAGTATCAAATCAAATATAGTCTATTTTGTTTGACAAATGCTTTGTTTATCACACAAATTAGGTTTTATTATCTAGTTATGAAGTTATTGCTTATTGGTTGATTCAAACTACACATTTTGATACAAGGGTGTATTTCATCTGATCAATGTTTGTTTTCTACATTGGTACTTTTCAGACACCAATTTTTTCAAAAATGGAAATGTTGAAATAAGACAGTTGTTTTGTTTTTTGTTGTCACTGGTTGAACAATGATATTTTTTGTCTACTAAAGATATTGAAGGTTCTATATCTAGTATTTGTACCATTGTTTAGGTCATGGTTAGTGACGAGGTGTTTTTATGTATGATTATATCGTTATAGAAATGGATAGGAACTATAATGCAGTATGAAGAGGTGTCAATGATATATATGAAAAGATCTTATAAGTATCATAAATGATGAGATCAGAGAAGTGATTTTATTAAATGAGTCCTCTATTATTTTAAAAAATATTAATTTTGATGAATTGTTCATGATTTATGAATGTGAAATCCATTATTTTAGGTCTGTTTGTTTGTGAGATTTATTTGGTCAACTTGTTACTGTGTCTATGATTGATGGAATTATATGAAAATTGGTTTTGGTTGGATATTTTTTAGATTTAGGGCATTGGGTTTGTCTAAATTGTAATCATATAATTTTATTGAAGATGATGTTAGAAACTTGGCTATTGATGTAATGTTTATGATGATGTTAATTTTAAAGTTTCAATATAAAAAAAAATTGTGATTATTGGAGGGGTTTCTATTTGTTTAACTGAACTTGTAAATTTCGGTACTATATTTTGATAACATGTTATATTTGGGTGAATAAGTTGATTTCTTTGAGTCATTGTATTTTTGTTGAAAGTTTGGTCTGTTGTATTACTAGTATTGCATAATTCATTACTCATGTGTGGACCCATAAATTTGTTAATAGAAAATTTTTTTGCCTTGTATAAAAAACAATTTGTTGTCTTTGTAGAAATGTATAATATTAGATTGATTGGGCTTGATAAGCATAATTTGAATTCTAAATTTAATAAAAGGTGATCGAGAAAGTGAAATTAGACTTTAGTATATGCAATACATGATAGGCCAATCGAGTCCATGGCACCTTGTAGCTACTTTTGCCTTGATCTGATAGACTTTATTTGAGTAAATTAACAAGACAAACATAATTGCTTGACATGTCAATAAAGTATACTATAGCTATTTGAGAGACTAAACTTAATTTCTACAATTTTGATAACAGAAATATCTATTGTATTTATGTTTGAATAAAAATAGTATATGATAATTGTTCCAACAACAACAAAATAGGGTAGAGTCAGTGAGTCTCAACAGATAGTTCAGTTTCTCATAAAATGGTTATTGTTACTAACTTTATACCTATTTTAAAATGACTGTATGTTCTGATACTTTAGAGTTCAAAATCTGAGAATTATGTATACATATCTGTGATTTCAATGAAAAATATACAATAAGAATATGCAAATGATTTAATATTCTAATAGAGCTTTTAAGCATCTTTCTTCTTCTTTTCACCTTCTAACATTTGCATTTTATTCCATGTGTGAATATCTTTCAAAACTGAAAGCTGGATGAATACAAAGTCCTGAGAGTTCATGAACTCTTGAAAGAGCTGTAAAGGTTAATCCTTGTCGTTCTGTGCTTCCAATGTCAACTATTGCTTTTACAAGTTACAAACCTTGTGATTTATGTATTGTTAAAGCCCATGACATTTGCAAAGGTATTTGTCGGAAACAACCCATTTTAATTAGTGTGATAGGAATAATCTTTGGATTAGTATCATCCCAAGCTAGGCCAATGTAGTTAAAAAATTGAACCACAACTATCAATGGAAATTGAGGAGGCTTTTCACCATCATTATATACAATAACATTGATTTTTCCTATAGCACCATTAACTAGTCCTATTTGCACACATAAATTTGTACATAGCATAACTTGTTGCACTATACATAAAAGAATGTGAGATTGTAGTTATTCTTCATATGCATTCAAGTTTTCAAAATCTTTTTGTTGTTCTGCTATTGAAAGAGCCACGGGTTGATGTAGAGATAATGACATACGCTTATTATGAAGAGCTACCATTTCATTAGTTGCAAATAGGTGTATTTTAGAATAAAAATCCTCTTGTTCCTCTTTACTGAGAGTAGTACTTATTTGTGACACGAGTAGAGTCCAATCTTTAATTGTTGATTCTGCATTTCTTAGATTTGTAAGAAGAGAATGGAATTGAACTTGAATATCTGTGTTACCAATTTGGTGAAAGTTAGCCTCTAAAGTGATTACTTTTCTTAATGATTTCCATAATTGTCCACCATATGAATTTGAAGCATACATTGGAATATCTTTAACTGGAGGAAGCTAACCCAAACCACCAAAGAGAATCATTGAACGACCTCCAAAAGGAATATGATTTCTATTTGGAAATGCTTCTCTTAATCTCATATCAATTATTTCAAATAATTTAGGACCAATAAAAGTCATTTCATCTATAATAATGTACTGAACATAATATAGATTTTCCTGTAACTTTTCCAGTTGTTGACCTTGTAATTGTACCATCTCTTTGATAGGAATGTGCAGAGCTAAATGAATTGTAGATGCCTTGATGTTAAATGGTGCAACTCTTATTGCTACAATAAATAAAATAGGTGACTGTCTATTGGGTGCTGATTGAGTGAGACTTGCTTTGATTTGAGCTATTAGATGTGATTTTCCAGTGCCAACAATGCCTTGTACAATTAGATGTAGTGGTTGTTGTACAATATTTCTTTGGGTATGTGATATAATCATATCATATGATTTTTTTTGTTGGACAAACAATTTATTATCAGTTTGTTGATGTATAACTGGATTTTGTTCAAAGATTTCTTGATTTGATTGAATGAAATTTGTAGCTGTAGCTTTTTGTAAATGAGTAATATTATTTTGCAACCAATTATTTCCTAAATCAAAATCTTGATATCCAAGCATATCTAAATCATTTAAATGTATAGGTATGCCTGGAAGTAAGTGAGATGAAACTTGCCATTCATTTGGTATAGTATCTTGCATTGCATCTAGATTTGCTATAGGGCTTGTAGGATCATTTGCTTCTTCTACATCTGATTGTGTTCTACGTACATGCCATGCTTCATATGATCTTGAAAAAGATTCCCATTGTTATATTATTCCTTTATGTGATGCTACAAATTCTATTTCAATATTACGAAATGATTTGTATAGTAAAAATTCACTCCAACAAAAAATTGGATAAGAAATGTTCTCTCTAGAAGGAATACTGATAAATCTAGGGGAGACTCTAACTATACAAGGTGATCTTCTTTGTTTCCATTTGTCTTGCATTCGTGTAGCTCTAAATGTCCATCTTTGGGTTATGTCAATAAAAAGAATACAATTCTAACTTTGGTGGATGTGCCATATAATTATCAATTTGGTTTTGGCATAAGCTTGTTGGCGTGTCTAATATAGGTAAACGTTGAAGATGTTTTTGGTTCACATTCAAAGATACAAATTGTGTACTACATAGGGATAAGGGAAGCTTGTGTAGAAGATGGTAGGTTTCTTGGGAACCTATATCATGGTCAACAAGATTTTCAATTAGCATTCTCTAAAGTGCATCTGGTGCAGGCATTGTACCATTTAAAGTTGATGATATTCTACTTAACAATGCACAATATGTTTCTGATTTTTGTTCTGCTTTAGCTGCATATTTTGCTATATACTTGATAACTACATCAATTGAAAGAACATGTTGGCAGTCTATATTACCTCTCCAAATGGAAAGCATTTGTATGTTATGCAAATTTAGATGATCATCATTGTGTGCTATTGTATGTTTAGGTTCAAATTTATTTATAAGTGTTAATACATATCTTTCTTTTATGGCCCATGGAGCTTTATAACGGCATGAAATAGCATCACCTTTTCTTCTTAAACATGTCTGCAAAGAACATTTTGTGTGATGTTGAATACGAAGTGGAATGTGTCTTCACATCAATCCAAATGTATATTTTTTTAATGTATAATTTTATATTAATCGTAATATTTTATCTGTCATTATTGATAGATATTAAATGACAATAAAATTGAAAAGGAATGCATATGGTCTTTTCTTTTTTATTGTACTTTTTATGATAACCAATGAATATAATGAATAATTTACATGTTGATTTTATGCTATATTTTTTTTGTTATTATAACAACAGGGCTACCTTTTATTGTTTTTTATAACTTGTCAATGTCGGATATACTAGTGACTGGCATATATTTCTGATGAAGGAAAACATTGTATTCAAAGATAATATTTGACTAAGCTATCATTACCTAGATAGAGTATTTATTAAACAAATCTTTTTTAGATTTGTGGCGGATGTGCTTTAAATGTTCTGATTGTTGTTAGTTACTTTTATATATAATATCGATGTCATCTACTGCAAAATGTTATCACACCCTTCTCAAAGTAACCATACGTGACACTCTCGCATCATACGGCTCCATCCCGGGGACCAACAGATACACCTAAAGCTGAATCAAAGTCTCTCCACCCATGAACAAACAATCCAATCTCATCTCGCCCCCCAACTATATGAAAAAGGGCTTTGCTATAGTTGCAGCCACATACTTTTTTCGAGACTAGATTCTATATGTAACATGCCCACCGGAGACACTTTTAAAATTAAATCTTGATTTTGATCTTTTCGAGAGATTTTGTGAATGTTAGAAAATAAAGTTGTCTTCTTACTTTTGGAGACCTAATGACAATCCATATGTAATTCATTGGTATCATTAATAAACATGAAATCTTTATTTTCCTTACAAAATTGAGGTATATGTATGTGGTCTTGAAATTGAGAAAATTTTGCTGCAAAAGACCCAGAAAAAATTCTTGCAAAATTACCAATGTTTTATCCAAAAGGGCAAGCCCTAATAAAAAACCAGGCCTGAGAAAACCCTAAACGCCTTTGTCTTCACTAAAACCCTAGGTTATTTTTTTAGGTTCTATTTTGTCATTACTTTTTACAATCACTTAAGTCCCTAAGTACGTATGTTTTTAGAAGCATCACCAACTGGGGCCATATTCTTCACACTTAATACTACCTAGTCGCAGCCCTTTTTAAAAAAAATTTCCTCAATCTACACTTGCTGATATTTTTAAATGTTCCTAAGTCTTAACCGCTCTATTTCCTAAGGTTTAGCATTTTATTTAACCTTGAACCTGACATGAAGATCTAACGGTTGTCGCATAACTCCAAGGAATCTATTTAAGATATGCGATCATGCATCAGCCATCGATCATCCTTATTCCTCAACACTTATAGTAGGTGGGACCACTGCCAGATGCATACACATGGATTTTTCTAATTGGTTATAATATTTGCTGACATGGAAATCATCGACAAGGTTACCATTAAAGCATGAAAATTTGTATGTCTACTTACTAGATTTTGCAAAGTGGTAGGTCCTTATTGATTAAGAAAAAATAGGCCCGGCTTCAAGAGTATCTGCAGGACTAACAATCTATGGAAGGTCCAATGGTGGTTGCATGTTCGCATGGAATCTTTCATGCCCTTGCGATCATGTGATAGTCATTGATTTTACTGTATTCCTCGACATAAGAAAAAAGGTTAGTCTACTGCTAGGTGTACACACATGGCCGCTATTGATTGGTCCAAGGTATTTGATGATGTGGAAGATGTCAATAGCACTAGTGCTTAGTAAAAAAGGGTTACATGTCCGCTTTCTAGGTAATGCAATGTGGACATCCTTGATTGGTCAAAGCAGAGTGGGGCCACTTATTTAATGTAGCAGCAACAAATGGAAGATCTAACGGTTGTCATTTGTTTGCATGGAATCTTTTGAAGACATGTGATCATGCGATAGCTGTCGATTGGGTATCAACATCAAGATGGCCTACTTTATGTCTAGTCATAAAGGCAAAATAACATTGACCGTTGGATGATTTATCTAACGGTAGTAAAGAGTCCAAGATATTAAGTGGGTCCTGGATGATGTGTTTAAGGATTGTCATTGATACATATTGATCCAATGGTTGTCACATGTTCGCATAAGTTTCTTTCAGGCACTACAATCATGTGACAGCTGTTAGATTTTCTTTAAAATAAGATCAATGGTCCAAATTCAAACTGGATGCAGAGATGGTGCAAAATTCAATTTTTCCCATTGAATGACGACAGTTCGATTGCTTAGAGAATTAATGGTGAAATCATGTGGAGTAAATTGCTAAAATGATTATTTTTGATTGCTAATATTTTAAAGATCTACGCTTTTTAGAAAACTACAAGAAGATAAAAGTTTGTAGAGAGTTGGGCAAGAAGATTTGCAGAGACTGATTACTGTTTCATGAGAAATTTGAGATAAAGGTTGGTGAATATTTACATTTCATTTTCTTGTTAAAAATCCTTGTAATTCTACAGTGTTTCTTTTGCACCAATTGTATAAAATCAAAACCCTAAAGATGCCACCTAGGAAAGAGTTGTCTAGCGAAACTGATTTTAGTAAGGGAGGTCTACATGAAGATTTATTGTAGCTGTTACCTAGTTCGATAATTAATTTGGTCAAAGTCAAACAATTAGTGCCAAAAGAACCTAGGGTTAAGGTAGAGGATGGATTTTATGATACAAGTAACTATATTAGGGATGCTAAGATTGGTACACTCAATGTGAGTGGCATCTCTGATATCACTCGTTTGACATTATTCATAGTAGGGTTCAGCCAGAGAAATGCTCTTGTTCCTACCAGTAATATAGGGCAATTTGACCTAGGGAAGCTTGTAGTGCCCAGTGCTTTCTTAGATATAGACCTAATGATTCAAGTTGCAAATAATTATGACCCTATTACTAGGGAAATTTTTGGTGGTAGAGGACAATTGTTAAAGAAAGTCTCCACAAAAGAAATCAGGACAGTTTTTAGGTTAAGTGAACCATCAAATGACTTAGAACAAATCAATTTTGAAGAGTTGAAGGAAGTATATGATGCACAAAGGAATTACCTCAAAAATGGTCCTATGAAGGAGTTGTGTGGTAAGGTTGGAAAATTAGTTGTCATAGGGCCAAGTACATAGGAGCCTTTCAAAATAGATTATTTTGATGTGAGAGCAAGAGGTGCATACTGGTCACTATGTCAGATCTTTGGAGAAGATGCTAAAGAAAAAATACCAATACATTTGATGTATATGATGGTTCAGATTTTACATTCACACCTATCAGTTACATTTGATTATGCCCCTTTTATTGTTGAATTGATTCATAATGGATTAATAGGAATCCAGAAAAGAAAAGTTGATAATCTGGGTATGTGTAGGATCGTGGTATGCCAAAAAGTGGCGATGTGAAAAAGAAGTCCCGATTGGTAGACTCTTCAAAAAACAACTATAACTTTCAAACAATATAACCTTTTTCAAATCTAAAATATACATCAAATTCTATGCTTCACCTAGTACAATAATAATAAACAATTCTTTCAATTTGATGAAGTTTAGACTAAGTTAAGGTGGTGAGACACAAGAGTTTTTATATTCAGAAAAATTTGTATCAGAAAAATTATAATTAATTATTTACTTGCAAAAAAATATACATCACATCCATACACAACTCTACTACTTTTATCTAGAATCTTATAAAAAAATATTATCATTTGATTTTGTTTAATGTGATCAGACATACACCTACTTGTTATCTTTCTAGTCCTAATTGATAGACTTATTGAAAAATAGCTATAACTTTCAAACTGTATAACATTTTTGAAATCTAAAATATGTGTCACATTCTATGATTTTCCTAGTACAAGAAAAATAAAAACACTTTTCAATTTGATAAAGTTTAGACTAAGTTAACGTGGTCAGACATGAGAGTTTTTGTATTTTGGAAAAGTTGTAGAAGAAAAATCATAATTAATTATTTACTTGGAAATAAATTACAAAATAATATGTGTCACATTTGGACATGAGTCTACTACTTATATCTAGAATCTTGTAAAAAAAAAATATCATTTGATTGTGTTTAAGGTGGTTAGACATACACCTACTTCTTATTTTTTCCTAAAATTATCATACTACTACATTGAAATTTGAAATTTTAAACATATAGAATAATTTTTTTCCAAAAAAGGCCTAGTATCTTAGAAACTAAATTCAATTTTCTACAGATTCTCTTCTTACATATTTTTGATATAATATTTATATGTTGTTCAGTTTTTTATGTCAACTTCCCTAAACCTGATTTTTTGAATTTTCATTGCCACTTAAGGGCCTAGTTTGGCATACCATGATCCTGCACATACCCATCCATTTTGCTGGTATTCCTTCATGATGTACATGTTTTTATTCAAAGGTGCTAGTTATTTTGAGCATGAGATGAATTTGTCAAAACAGAGGGATGGTGAGGACATGCCAATCCAATTGTGGAACCTCAGCATGACATGGGACAGGAGGGATAGTAGTTTCATACAATTTGATAAATATTTTGTAGCTAGATAGAGACTATTGTTTGGTCATGAGAACCCAAGAATCCCAACTACCTTGGTTAAACTTATTAGGCTAGAGCAATTTTCCAAAGACCTCAAAATAGTACATAATTGGGGGGATGCCATTTTCTACCCTTATTCTACTATTATTAGATTATATGGTTTTAGAGGGGCTCCTTTTATATTTCCATATCAAGTTCCCCTTAAGGTTGGTATTGCAAAATTCTTTAGACAACTGGGAGATATTGAAGAGAACACTTTGACAAGGAAAGGTAGAGGAACTCTATTCCCAAACATTACAATTGCCCACAAGTTTGTAATTACAAAGGGTGGATGGGTTCAAATGGATAAGTTCCTAGAACCATATCATATGGCTACTACAATTGCTAGGACAACAGACCTAGAGGGGTTTTACAATGAAATGTTTAAAAAGAGGGTCAAGTGCCCAGCAATAAACCACATTTTCAACTTATCTGAGGATATTATTAGAAATGCCCCAAGATTATAGGATCAGGAAGTTAGTAAAGAAAAGGTGGTTAGTATATAAAAAGACATTAGATTTTGTCAGACAATTTGATCCAAGATATGATCCACTAAATAGCATAAATCCTATGGGAAAGAAGATAGATACTCTCATGGAAAATTTTAAAGAGATCTATCAGACCCTAAATGAGAAGAAAGATAAAGTCATGAGTGAAAACCCAGAGAAAGCTGAATCAATATTGAGCAAAACTACATTTGCAAAGATGCTGCCTCCTAGCAAGTATATGGTGTAGAAAAAGACTAGTTATAATGTCATAATCCTAGAATCTGACAGGAGAGTACAAACAAAGAAGAAGGAGGATTTCCCTTCTACATCACAACAGGTGAAGAAACACAAGGAGGTTGTGGATGTTATAGACTCACCTTAGGAAAAACCAACTGAGAATATTCTTGATTTCTCATCTCCCACCAAAAACCAAAAGTTAGAAGAGAGGCCCCAAGAAGCAGAAGAAGAGTACTCTCCTTCCCAATCACCTTTAATTATCAAGGATGATCAAGAGATTACAGAGAAAGCACATCAAATGGCATCTCAAGGTCAATTTTTTATGACTTTTGAAGAGATTAATGGAGTGCCAGAGCAACCAAGAGAGCCTGACCTAGGCTTAACAATAGGACAAATGGCAGGTACAGAGCTAGACCCTATAGTCAAGCTAGCATTTGATTAATTTCTGGCTGATGATGACTTCATGAAGGCTAGGGCCTTTATGCAATTTCTTTGTAAGTTGAATATGAATTAGTTTGAAGAAACCTGTGAAAAGAGGCATAAGGAGAATCTAGGTAAGGATCTCAAAATCATAGAGATTGAAGTAAGGAAGGAAATGATAGAACAGTTTGAAAAAACTACTCTAGAGTAGGGGAGATAACTGGTGAGAAATGGAGGAGTACTTATCCTCCCAGAATGGGATATAGCATATGCAATGGTCTTTGATGTAGTTAGGAAACAAACCACTCCTATGCATAAGACCAAGGAAGAGGCATAATAGGCCATTAAGGGAGTTGCTTACAGTAATGACCATCAGGCCTTAGTCATGTGGTTTTTGAAAAAGGAAGAAAAGAATAAGGGAAAGCAAATTACCAAAGGTGATCTAACTGTTGGTCTTATAGTAAAAAGGGTTACTGACACATCTATGATTGAAGCATCAGGTATGGTGGTAGCCACAGCTGAGCTTGCATAAAAGGTAGCAGAGAAGGAAACTAAGGGAAAGAAGGAGCTCACAATAAGGTTTGAAACAACACTGAAAGCATATGGGGATTTAAAATAGGGAATGTTTGAGAAGGAAAAAATAATTGCATTCTTGAAGAAAAGGTTGGGAGAAGAAGGTCCATTTCAATCACCAAGACAGTTGCAAATTTCCTCTTCCCCTGTTGCGCCTTCTTCTTCAAGTCCCGTTGTTGAATATCTTTTATCCCCTTTTCCTCCTTCAATTAGTAAATAAGAAATAGAATAGAGAGAAAAGTAGAAATATGAGAAGAGAATAAAATATACTATTTTACACTTTGTTGCTAATGTGAAAACAAAAGAAATTTATAAAAGTGCTAAGAAATTGGCTGACATTGTGATCTCTTTTAAGAAAGAGGCAGCCACTGTAGCTCCAATTTTGGATCAGTGGGTTCCTAGAGAAAATAGGTTGAAATCCCTTTTTGATTTATTAAAGATCAGGGTACTGAGAATGTTCAATTGGAAAATACTTATATAATTGTTCAAACCCTTTTTTATTTTGAAGTAAATAGGGAGGGCCTGAAGAGGAACGTAGAACTCATAAGAGTTATATATCTTCAGGACAATTTCCAAGTATTCCCTGGTCTTGTCAAAGTAGATGGAACCATAAAGGATAAGGAATAGTGGTTGGAATAGATTGATAATGGGGTGTTAGCTAAAATAGATATTGTTTTGGATACAAAAGATAATACCCCCTTTTATACAAATAATTGAAATGTTGCAAGATGCCAGATTACACTTCACTAAGGTAATGACTGAGGCACATCAAGTGATTACTTGTTGGAACAAGATCCTACCAAAAAGTGATGAGATTCTTGCTTTTAATTGGCCAAGTGAGGATACTTTTACATCTTGGGAGGCAACATATCTTCTAGAGAGTGAGAAAGAAAAGGATACATTTGCAGAGGAAGCAACAAGTGGCGATGCCCCAATCTCTTAAAAGAAGAACAAACAATGCTAGAAACTTTAGACAGTCAAAGAAAGCACAGATGATACACCTGGAAGAAGTTGAACTGACCTTAGGACTTGTTGCAAATTTTGGTGCTCATCTTTGCAAATGTTTTGTAAAATTGTAACAAGAAGGTGTTATATTTGGCTTTTAAAGATCCGAAGCTTGTATGCAATCCTTGTTTCTATAAAAGGATTACCATGATCATTGTAAGAGGACTAGAACTTGAGCATATTTACAGACAAGTTTTGAGTCTAGGATATGGTAGACTATATTAGGCATATTTTTGTAAGAAAGCAATATTGCTGGTTCAAGTTAAATCTAGAAAATTTGCACTTTAAATCATTTTCTATACATGATATGGATATGGCATCTAAATAAAATCCAAAGTTCATATCTCTCCTGTGTGTATCTCTCTTTGAGTTATGAATTATTGATATCTTCAAAGGAAGACAAAGTAAGGCAAAACTCTCCTATTTGTGTCTCTCTTTGAATTATGAATTATTGAAATTCATTGCATAGATTTTCTCTGTGTGTATGTTTATGTTCTTTAGCTTTGATTTAGGATCAGATTAAATAACCTTTAGACATGACATAAATTCTTTAAGTTTTACATAAGGATATGAGTAAGTAGTATGAATCTATGATTCCTTTGATAAAATTCACCACAGGGTGATAGCATTTCCAAAGGGCATGGTTATAAAAAGTTCAATATATTTTCTTATGTATAAAAATATTGCAGTGAAGGTGTTGCCCAATGGATAAGGCACTGGCTAGCAATGGAGTTGTTTATACAGGAATCAGTGTTTAAAAGGTTCTATGTGTATTCCTAATATTTTGATATAAATCTTTTGAAATTGTATAAGTACAGTGACTTGCAAAGTAGTATTCCACTAAATGGTAATGGAGAATCAATGAATGAATGGTCATCATTTAGTATTTTCTTATCATTTATCTATTTTTATTGAATCTAGTCTGTTATTGTTGAAGTAAGGCTATTTGATTGCTGGATTAGGAGTACCCTCCTTGGTTTTGCAGAGCCAAAAGTGCAAAAGGCAGTCTTGTCCCTACAGTTGGTCCAATCATCTCAAAATTCTATATTTGGATCTAACCTGTCCTTCAAATCTATAGATATATTGGTTGCTTATGATAGCATAAAGTCTGATTTGAGGAACCAACACATCCCATGCAGTTACTTCTTCCTTTGTCATCCATTTATAACTCTGGACATGTTGTAGCTATGTTTTCTGTCTCTCCCATTTGGTGTCTGTTATCATCTTTGACATCTACTACAAATTTGGTGAGCTCCATTTCTACCTTTATGCCTTCATTCAGAGTGTTAGTAAACCTATTTTTTTCAAGAATGCATCAATAAAAAATATAGTGTATATATTAATGATAGAGTTTTGATTACTAATATGAGACTAATAACCACTACAAGTACAAAACCTCACCTAGAACTTTTTGATGGTATGCATACAACCTTTGCCCTTTTGCCAGAACAATTTAACACACTTGTAGTGGAGGATGCTTTAGTTAAAGGGTTTATTTTTTTGCATCAAAGAATACTCTTTCAAGCAACTCCACAGTTACATTTATGTCAATTATTTAACTATATTTTATTGTACTTATGGATAATGATATCCTCTTCAGGACATTGGTCATGCCTATTGCTAATTAGAATGTGTTAGGGATTATTCTTGTATGAATCACAGTGCTTGAAAAACTACCTGAATAGTATGGCTACTAATACTGATTCAGACAAAATAAATGCCTAATTGCTGAGGATTGGATAAGATTCTTCTTCATTTTAAACTTCCACATGCTCAGCCAAGTTGAACCTTTCAATAATTACTGATTAGACAGTATATTTAAAAGTGCACATTGATTTAACTATGGTTAAGACCGGAGACTGCGTGGAAAACCTTTATTCTCCAATTCGCCAGAAGATTTTCTTAACCTCACTCAAGTACTGAGATTAAAGATCAATCATCGATAAGATCTTCATACAAGAGTAGACATACAAGTAAAGAGACAACAATAATAGGAGAGAGAAATTGCAGTGTATTTGTATTAAAATGGACCTATAAATTACATACAAAGATTCATGCTCTGAAGCTCAGACACAAAATTTTAGTACTCTGCTCTGTAGCAATTATACTTAGTTCTTCAATTATCTTTTTCTAACTCTTTACAAAATGAGGCTAGAACTTGTATATAGCTCAACCATCTTGGAATTCTCTTATCACTAAGAATGCAACAAGCTATGGATGGTTGAAGCTCAAAACCTAAAAAAGCATATAAAACAAATTACAAAAAGTGTTCAGGTGATGGAAAGATATAAATATTTTGGAGTGTTCCACTTCCTGGCTCGTTGATCACTGACACCTTTGTTTGTAGATATTCATGATAGCTTCTTGAGTTGTTGTGAGATATGATGACCACAATTCTGGCTAACTTACATAATTCTTATTTATAGCCTATCATTCCTGTGCTCTAAGGTCAGGTGTCAACTAGTGTAGGTGTCCTCTTTACTCATCATCCAAAATATCAAAGTCAACTACAATAGATTTGATCTTCTTGGGATTTGTAATCTCATCCCATGTAGTTTACTTATTCCTCTATCGACCATTTATAACTCTGGGACATGTTGCAACTATGTTTTTTATCTCTCCCATCTGGCGTCTATTAAATTCTTAACATCTGCTACAAATTTGGTGAGCTCCATTTCAACCTTTATGGCTTCATTCAGAGTGTTATTAAACCTCTCCATATCTACTTCACTATTTTTCATCAAGAAATGCCTCTTTCCTAAGAAAGGATGAAAGTCTGATCTCCACTGGTCAAGGCTCTTCATTGCACCATCTACATCTTTAATGGGAGGAATGAACTGTTAAAATATGAGCCAAGCATGGCTATCTTATCTTCAGTCTAATTTTCCTTTCCTTTAAAAAGTGGCAGTATGGCCTTAATTCTATTTATTTCTTCACTACTTGCAAAACAATCTCTGGTAATATCATTTCCTAAAGATTGCACTGCTGCCAATCTTTCACAAATTGTTCCTCTGACCAACCAAGTTGCATAATATCCATTCAAAATTGAAACATAACTATTCACCTCCACCTGCAGTTCAGGTAATTTATTATAAGCATTGAAAACCAAATCACATTATCTTTGAATACATCAATCATGTGCTAAAAAATCTTTAGTAAGGCTTGTAGGATAGCGTCATTCTTCTCCAATTTTATCTTTTCTATATCTGCAACAACTTCTTCTTCATTTACACCTTTATTTTCAAGTCAGTAGAGGTTGTTCAGGTGGTCTAGGGTTAGCTATGGGAGTATTTATTATCTGTTGTTGTAAATCTTCTAAATATTTCTCCAATGCCTTTTCTTTCTTTATTCTATATCTCTATCCTTTAAAAGAGCACTATAGTCCTTTAAAAAAGAACCATACCTCTCAGATAATTGCTTTGTCTTGTCTTCATTAAGCCTAGCAAAATGAGTTAACACTTGAGATATCTCAAGGTCTCCTGTATTATGGATTAACCATACAATTTTTTCACCATGCATTTTCTCTTTGATATTTAAAATTTAAGGCTTCTTATCCTTAGGATATAGGCTCCATAGAGACAATGCTTGATTCCTTGGGCTATAGCCAAATCCTCTGATAATCTCACCTACTTGGGTCTCTAAGGATAATGTTATATCCTCTTGTCTCTTGATCTGATCAAATATAAAATATGAATATAAATTCCACCCAGGTACCAGTAGCATATTGCTAGCTCTGACCAGTTGTCTGGCTTCTTCTGGACTAATTCTCTCATTCTCAGGGTCATACTCCCTTACTATTTATACTATTTCATCAGGCACTTGACCTTCTTCAGTGATCTGAACACTTGGTGCAACTTGTTGTTGCTTATGCCATATTAAGAAGCTCTTGAATTCATCTCATTGAATAAAATTGTCATCCTTCAAGAATGCATCTTGTTCTAACATTCTTTCATCTTGGCATAGAGCCAAGGGCAAACTCAATCATCTTTTATTTCAAGTTTTAGTTTTCTTTTCTCCTCTCTTATCTTCTTCCTCAACTGGTGGTTATGAACACCTTTTCCAGTGAAGAGGGCTCCCATTTTATCCATTTTTCTTACTTGAGAAGATTCTCCAGTTAGAAATTTTTGTTTTATTCCAGGAGGTTCATTGGTATCCTGGGAGCTAGATAGGTCAGCTAGGTCAACAACTACATTATGATAGGTCTCATATTTCTCAGATACTATCTATTCCAAAGTAGGGATGTTATGCACAGACAAGCCATCATCAATGTCCTCATCACATTCAGACTCTAAATTTTTGCTTCCTTCTTTCTCATCAATTTTATCCTCAAAAGTCCTCATTAGGGTATTGAATTGGACCATTGTCTACTCTAGCCTTTGGAGATAAGGAAATGTAGGAAAGAAACCACTAAATGCCAATCCCTTTAGCTTCAATTGCTTCTCCATAGCATATAACTCATGTATTTTGTCAGATCCTTGTTACCACTTCTTCTTCATCTATAATATTTCTTATTACATCCTCCTCAGGATATTCCTCATGTCTCTTGTTGAAAGGAATGCTAGGCATATAATATTTTCTGGCAGCAACCATAAATCCCTCTGTATCAACATATCTGTAGGAAGCAACATGCATTCTAAATGTCCTAACCAATCATTTACTTGACTGAAGGCATTCCTACCTATTGTGAGACTATGCACTCTGAAGTGCCCTAGGAGTAAAATTTCATTTTCTATGTGCAACTAGGTGCTCCTTATCGGTCAACATAAGCTGCCAGATGAACTCTAAAAATGCCACCCTAGGTGGAAAAAATAATGGTAGTATGTGGGGTGGCTAAGGGCATCCATATACTCTAATCATAGTATAACCCTTTTCATAGTAAAATATATCCCCAATTATGACCCTTGGTCCACTTATCAACAAATTACTGGGGCCTAATCATCCATAGATCATTAGTGGACAGCCTTGAAAGATTCAATCCCAAACTGAGAAAGATAGGCTGAACTATCCAATTTTCAAATACACAGAAATCACTTCTCGAGGAAGATGGACTACAATCCCTTATCCAAAACTGTACTGGATTTGGTTGTCCCTTATACATCGTTTTTGGGTCAAGGACCTCCATGTTCATCATATCATAATTAAAATACAAATGAGATGCATCAACAAAGAATAGTGCATAAAACCTAGGTGTAGAACTAGACATTTTGTTTTTCAATGCTAGTAAAACCCTCATGAATTCTATCTATTACATATCCTATGTAATCAATCCTCTCATCACATGAAGACTCTGGAGTCCAAAACCATCATTAAGAAGATCTGAGGTGATCTTCTCCTGACCATCAACCCCTAGAACTTTGCATAATCCATATGCAATATACTTTATATAGAATCAGAGATCTTTGTAGAAAAATGGGTTTGTGCTGGCCATGGGCACAATGTAATTCCTATTCTCTTGGGGAACATAGTTTTGGATTTCTTTCACCACCACAACACCCTCCCTAATATATCTATTGGCTAGTGCCTACAGATTAATCTCTGTAGCCATTAGGACCTAGATACCAAAAGATCTCATGAATGAATTTCGGTCAAGGGTTACTAGTGAAGAACCATCACCCTTCCTCATTGTTCTGGATAAGGGATCATAGCTACGAGACAAAATAATTAAGACATCTACGTCTTTGAAAACCTCTAGAACTATTAATTTTGCTAACCCTGACGTCCAAGGGTTTGAGAGGGGGAGCGGACTATCAGAATTCTTATAAATGTACTTGAATAAAGATATTCTAGTGACATCTGGTGTTCTAGCATCTCTATAGTATGCAAGCTCATTGGGGTGAACCCACAATAGTGGGTTACACTTTTTTGCCTGAACGGACACTAAACTCTACATTTTGAAAAATAAATTCAGATTCAGATGCATATTGTCATTAAAACTATTTGAAATCAGAAGATGAAGTAAATTAGAGTCTTTTAGGATTTTCTATCTAGATTCTAAATATATTTTTTATTTGATTTGAATTTTTTTTTCTTTCTCCCACGAAAAGTGGTATGTTGCTGAAAACATCATTTTCAAGAGTTACATTATTTTCATAGAGCATAACTTTTTTTCTGGAATAGATATCAATGTGATTCTTTCGAAATTAGTTTTGTAAACATCCATACGGAGGGAATGAAATTGGTTTTATAACATTATCATTATTATTTCATATTTTATTAACATTTGAAGTTGACTAAACTGTAATTTTGACATACCTTGACTACATAGCTTATAACTTGTCGTGTATTTGTCCAATTTCATTTTTATTTTTTTTTTATGGAAAGAGAACTTAAATACCTAGGGCATGGATATTTTTAGAATTTTTATCTCTCATTTACTATTTTTCCATAAGCGTCAAACATAGAGGCACACATATGGTGAAATATCTATGTTTAGTAAAACTAAAAATACAAAGTCATAATAAACTTAATATATATTAACATTATAATCATTGGAAAAAAATTTCTCACTAGTACCATACTACATAGATAGGTTTTTTCAAATTTATTCATTTGATCTCCCAAAAGATAAATTTAAAGTGATTTTTTGTCAGCATTTTAATAGGTGCGAAGGAGACTCCATTGTAGGTATGAATAAGGAGTATAGAGGTTATATCAATGTTTTTTTTCTATCTAAGAGGCTTTGAGCTAAACATTTGTAATTAATTCCTTCAAATAAAACCTCTCAAGGCTTAAATAATCATATTTTATTAAAAATGTGTGATTTCAACAAAAATCAGCATGTCTAAAAAAAGTGTAACCCACTATTGTGGGGTCTTCCATTGAGAAAACACTGATCACTAACCTTCTTATTATGTGATGACCTGGTAGTAAGATGAGGAATTCATCCGAATAGCTTTCCTTAACTTTCTCCTTAGCACCTTTGGTGGTAGAGGCTCTACTAACTAATAATTGGCTCATCTTATCTACGAATTCGAACTCCTCTGCAAATTTTGAAAGTACTCAAATTGAAATTGCTCTGAAAATATCATGAAATTCTATCACTTTTGCTTGTGTAAATGCTTGGTATTTTGAAATAAGTGAAGAACAACTCTATTTATTTTATGGAATTGATTGCAGTAACCTATTAGAGATTGAAAAGATAAAAAATCATGTTAGTTCTGCCATTACTTGGCACGTTCACAATTAAATTCTGTAGCCGTAAGCCAATAAAATGACACGTATTCAAATTTTAATTTTTGGTGACCTAGAGACTACAACACATTCTCGTAAGCACTAAAAGATTTGGCATGTCCCTTTACATTCCTTGAGATCTAGCTACTAAAGAAAATTTTAGTTGTTAAATGACTCTATTTGTTTTGGAGACCTGGCGAGTATAGCAAGGAATCATAGTCGCTGAATAGTTTGAACCTTGTTCAATTTATCCAAAGATTGGTCGACATTTTGTCACTTAAATTTTTCTATTCTGAGACTTGGAGACTATAGTCAATCTTTTTAGTCATTGCAAAATTATTTCCTTTTAATCTTATCTCGAGACATGGTGACAAAAGACCATCAAGAGATTTTGAGACTAGGCAATGACCATCCAAACAAAATTAAATCAATGGTTGAAACAACTCGTTGAAGATGTTTTCTTAACTCACCTTCCTCTGGCGACCACATGACTGAATTCATCTCCAGGTCGCTAAATATTTCCTGTAACTATGGGTAAGATTGGACACTGCGTGAACACCTTTATTCTCCCAAGTCACCAAAAGATTTTCTTTAACCTGAGTCAAGTACTGAGATTAAAGATCAACCATCGATCAGATATTCATTAAATGTTTCCCACTAAGTTGACATACTTTTAATAAGTTAACCACTACATTGGGAGACTTGAGATAATCGTGTCACTAAATCACTGACCGTTTGAGACATAACCACCAAAATAATGAGAAGAGGCGACCATTGAAAGTGCCACGTCACTGAATAGAAGAACTAACCACTAAATAATTTTGACATCTGGCGACTGGAAAAATAGACCGCCAACTTCCATTTGGAGACTCAGCGACCAACTAAGAACTTCATAATCATTGTATACAATAAAAATTTCTTTATTTTGTTCAGAGATCACCCATCTGAAGGTATTTTTAATCTTAAGATAAAGCTGAGGAAATACCTTTGACCAATCAAAAAGGCTCATGTGTATACATCTGGCAGTGGGGTGACCTTTTGCGAGTGCCTGGAATAAACCAAGATCAAAGGTTGTCACATAATTTTAAGGATATGAAAGATTCCTTGTGAACATATGATGGTATTTGATTTTATGCAAAATTCCTAGCCTACCAGAATGTTTTAAGGGCTAGGCCCATGCACTGGCTTGTAAACAAGATCAACAGCTAGCGCATGATCACAAGGGTATGAAAGATTCTTTGCGTTCTTGTGACAACTAGTGGATCTAGAAAAGATTTCAAAAATCGCCAGGAAATTAAACATTCCACCCTCTAAGGTTTGTGCAGGACTGCCACTATTGAAAGATTCAATGGTTGTCGCATGTTCGCAAGGAAATTGTTTAGATCTACCGATCATGCGACTATTTCAAGATTCGCCAACCCAAACTCTTCACCAGATCTCTAAATTAGTCCCTTCACCACTATGTTCATCTAACACACAGGCATCTAGGTGCCACATTGTTAATTATGTCCTTCACATCTCCCTAGTTTCTTGCAAAGTATAATAATCTAATGCCACATTGGTAAATGACTGACTCGTCAGAGCATAAATGAACTGCCACTACCTCGTACTTCTATCACTTCTGACCAATTAATCATCGGCACAACAAATAAAATGGAAGAAAGTACCACTTGTAATGAATTTCATCAGCCCTGTAGAAAGTAAAATAGATAGAAACAAAGAAATAAGTAACGTGTGTCTTGTTAAACCATGAACCTAACTCCACTTGTTGGTGAGTTAATCAATAGCTCTACAGTCAGTTCACACAGTGGAAATGTTGCAATTTTTGGTTTTTTCAAAATCCGCGGATGATGACGATCATTCCAATCATCTTGCATGCATACGGTATGCTCGACGACTGTCGATCGGTTTAACCTAGGCTGATGCGTTTCATATAAGAAACGCCTTTGGCATAATAATTTATATTTAAAAAGTGAAATAAATTATAATTTTTTTAGTATGTCTTCTTTTCTTTAAATCGTTCATTATCGTGCAATGATATATGTGCACAATTTTTATTCTAGGAATTCTAGAATTTTTATTTTTGTTATGTTTCTTCAATATTCCAAATGTACATTTTAATATATTAATTAATTATTCAAAATATAATATGACGTTCAATACTAATATATTAATAGATATATATTTAAACATCTTCGATAGATGTTATTATAAAATTCATAATAA
>BSBK01008166.1:507500-532531 GCA_027943335.1 Chamaecyparis obtusa | reverse complement strand
CTACTTGAGCTACTACCAGATGGTGATTACTCATCATCATCATCTGACATAGGCTCACACGCATGTCTTACTTCTTTCCTTTGCTGCTTTCCTCTTCCTAGCTCTTCCTCCTTATCTATAACTTCTATCATGGGTCCAAGATGCTCTTCCCACTCTTTCCCATTAATATGCAAATATTTTTATCCGTAACAGTATTTTCTGCATTTATTATGATATTGATCTAACTTGATGCACCATCTCTATTTGAGCTATACTTCCCTTTCATTTTACTTTCTTTTCTCCTTTTGCACGTCACAGGCCAGGATTTGACAATGGGTATGACCTTGGTACTACTGGTGTTAATGATAAATTTTACCTTTTAGCTATTAATTTTTTGCCATTTTTCCTATATGATGCTTTTGTATACGAATTGTGGATATTCTCTGGGAAAATTTTCATTTTTTCCTATAGGATGTCTTTGTATACAAATTTTGGAGAATCACTATAAAAGAGTAGATAAGGATGGCTAAGCTAAGTGTAGCGAAGAGTGAGATGACTAAATTGAGAGAGAAGAGGCAGAGAGCAATAACGAAATTTTTTTTTAGGGCTTGCAGAAATATGGAAATTATAATCTTCCTCCCAGAGAAGACATTAATGAAGTTCTTTGTGCCTTAGCAGAGGAAGTTGAGTGGATTGTTGAAGTTGACGGTACTACATATAGAAATGTGGTATGTATTTTTGGCCTAATTTTGATTTTTCATTTCTTCTAGGCCTTTAAAGGTGGTTGGCTAAATCTTTGTATTAAATGTTAGGGAATGCATGAAAATAATATGATTCTAAGCATGAGCATGAGTCCCTATAGGGGCATAGTTGTGTCTTTTATAGGCACCGAAAACCCTAGCTACACAGAAATGGAGGCTTTGAAGAATAGTTCACTGATGGAAGATTATAGAAGCAGAGGGCAAGAGAATCACTCTATTTCCACCACTTGTAGCTAATGAAATGGCATCTTTCCCTTCTTTTTCAACTGAAACGCTAAATTGCAAAGGTTCTCGAAATAGATTCTAGTCACCAGACAATTGTACCAAGCCTGTTGATAATCTGGTAGCTCATCAAAGTCATTGGGAGGTTAGACAAGAACAACCAGATGGATCTTTGAACTGGTCAAAGATTATGGAGAGTAGGGAAGGGTTTGGTAAAATGAGTAGTTGTACTAGAAATTATGCAAGCACCATAGAACTGATTGCATTAATAAATTTAAAGAAGAGATCGGCGGCGGCATGACATTATGAGGAAAGCCTTTCCATTTTGATGGCGCAGCCCTAATATTATGAAGAATGTCTTGCCACTTCAATGCTGGTGCTACCTTTGTCTTAGACTTTCACCATTGCTTCTCATTAGTACTCTGAGATATGGCAGGGATTGTGGGCTTTTTCACAACATAGTCCATCATAAATTCTCTATAAATCATCATGCGTTATAGTATTCTATGCATTTCTGAAGGACTTACTTGAAGAATATAATTTTTACCATAATTTTCACTCCATGGATTGTCATTTTGCGCTTGGAGAGAAGCTGCGGATTGCAAGAATTTGATAAATTTGGTTTATCTCATTTTCTTTCTCTACCATTTCTGAGTAATATGATTTTGTCTTTGTCTGTCTTAAATGATTTCTCTTGAAGTTAATTAATTTTTTTAGATGATTTTATTTGAAGTTAATGAAATTTCTTCCATGGATGCTAATGAAATCTCTTCCATGAATGCTGATAAGATGTTTAAATTCAGAGTTAATAAATTCTATTGCTTGAATGTTTCTTGTTGCAGAAGGTTATTTTCATGGTTTGTGATTCATGCAATTCCTTAATAGTTTTATTCTTAACAGAATTCATAACTAGATTTTCCATAGCCAATTTTCTTCTTGATCATTGCAATACTTTCTCCTTAACTAAACATTTTGTAATCAGTTGATATACAATCACATTTCTCTCTTGGCCAATCCTATGGGCTTGCAATTGAGCCTATAGATCCATAAAAGGGTTGAAATTGGAATCTGGTGGAAGAGTAGTATAAGGAAGAAGTCATTCATTAACATCTCATCTAAGTTATAAGAACTAAATTTGGATTCAATAGAAGTGTTAAAGAATTTGGACATCCTAGGACCCCTTTGGACACACTTGAGCATTCAAATGTGTCAAAAGAGGTCATGGGGACTCCCTAGGGGTCCTAGTATGCCTTATCACATGTTAGGATCCCTAAGAAACCCCCATGACCCCTTTTGACACATTGGAATGCTCAAGTGTGTCTTAAGGGGTCCTAGGACCCCTTTAGACACACTTGAGCATTCCAATGTGTCAAAAGGAGTCATGGGGACTATCTAGGGGTCCTAGTATGCCTTATCACATGTTAGGACCCCTAGAAAGTCCCCATGACCCCTTTTGAGACATTGGAATGCTCAAGTGTGTCTTAAGGGGTCCTACGACCCTTAGAACACACTCAAGCATTCCAATGTGTCAAAAAGGGTCATGGGGACTCCCTAGGGGTCCTAGTATGCCTTATCACATGTTAGGACCCCAAGGCAGTCCCCATGACCCCTTTTGACACATTGGAACAATCAAGTGTGTCTTAAGGTGTCCTAGGAACCCTTCGAACACACTTGAGCATTCAAATGTGTCAAAAGGGGTCATGGGGACTTTCTAGGGGTCCTAGTACATCTTATCACATGTTAGGACACCTTGGAAGTCCCTATGACAAATTTTGACACATTATAATGCTCAAGTGTGTCTTAAGGAGTTGTAGGACCCATTCAGACACACTTGAGTGTTGAAATGTGTCAAAAGAGGTCATGGGGACTCGCTAGGGGTCCTAGTATGCCTTGTGACATGTTAGGACCCCTAGGAAGTCTCCATCACCCCTTTTGACACATTGGAATGCTCAAGTGTGTCTTAAGGGGTCCTAGGACCACTTTAGACACACTTGAGCATTCCAATTTGTCAAAAGGGGCCATGGGGACTCCCTAGGGGTCCTGATAATGCCTTATCACATGTTAGGACACCTAGGAAGTCCCCATGACCCTTTTTGACACATTGGAATGCTCAAGTGTGTCTTAAGGGGTCATGGGACTCCCTAGGGGTGCTAGTATGGCTTATCACATGCTAGGACCCCTAGGAAGTCCCCATGACACCTTTTGATACATTAGAATTCTCAAGTGCATCTTAAGGGGTTTGAGGACCACTTAAGACACACTTGAACATTTAAATGTGTCAAAAGGGATCATGGGGACTCACTAGGGGTTGTAGTATGCCTTGTCATGTGTTAGGACCCCTAGGAAGTCACCATGACCCCTTTTCACACATTCAAATGCTCAAGTGTGTCTTAAGGGGTCTTAAGACCCCTTCAAACACACTTGAGTATTAAAATATGTCAAAAGAGGTCATGGGGACTCACTAGGGGTCCTAGTAAGCCTTATCACATGTTCAGACCCCTAGGAAGTCCCTATGACCCCTTTTGACACATTTGGATGCTCAAGTGTGTCTTAAGGGGTCCTAGGAACCCTTCAAACACACTTGAGCATTGAAATGTGTCAAAGGGGTCATGGGGACTCTAAAGGGGGTCCTAGTACACCTTATCACATGTTAGGACACTTAGGAAGTCCCCATGAGCCCTTTTGACACATTGGAATGCTCAAGTGTGTCTTAAGGGTTCCTAGGACCACTTCAGACACACTTGAGCATTTCAATGTGTGAAAAGGGGTCATAGGGACTCCCTAGGGGTCCTATTACACCTTATCACATGTTAGGACCCGTAGGAAGTTTCTATGACCCCTTTTGACACATTAGAATGCTAAAGTGTGTCTTAAGAGGTCTTAGGACCCCTTCAGACACACTTGAGTGTTTAAATGTGTCAAAAGGGGTCATAGAGACTCCCTAGGGGTCCTAGTACACCTTATAACATGTTATCACCCCTAGGAAGTCCCCATGACCCCTTTTGACACATTAGAATGCTCAAGTTTGTCTTAAGGGGTCTCAAGAACCCTTCGAACACACTTGAGCATTCAAATGTGTCAAAAGGGGTCATGGGGACTCGCTAGGGGTCCTAGTATACCTTATCATGTGTTAGAACCCCTAGGAACTTCTAATGACCCCTTGCACACATTGGAATGCTCAAGTGTGTCTTAAGGTGTCCTAGGACCCCTTCGGACACCCTTGAGCATTCTAATGTGTCAAAAGGGGTCATGGAGACTCCCTAGGGGTCCTAGTATGCCTTATCACATGTTAGGACCCCTAGAAAGTCCCCATGACCCCTTTTGACACATTGGAATTCTCAAGTGTGTCTTAAGGGGTCCTAGGACCCCTTCAAACACACTTGAGCATTTGAATGTGTCAAAAGGGGTCATGGGGAATCCCTAGGGGTCCTAGTATGCTTTATCATGCATTAGGACCACTAAGAAGTCCCCATGACCCCCTTTGACACATTAGAATGCCCAAGTGAGTCTGAAGGGGTCCTAGGACCCCTTTGGACACACTTGAGCATTCAAATGTGTGAAAAGTGGTCATGGGGACTCGCTAGGGGACCTAGTAAGCCTTATCACATGTTAGGACCCCTAGGAACTCCCAATGACCCCTTTTGAAACATTGGAATGCTCAAGTGTGTCTTAAGGGGTCCTAGCACCCCTTCGAACACACTTGAGCATTCCCATGTGTCAAAAGGGGTCATGGGGACTGCCTAGGGTTCCTAGTATGCCTTATCATGCATTAGGACCTATAGGAAGTCCCCATGACCCCATTTGACACATTGGAATGCTCAAGTGTGTCTTAAGGGGTCCTAGGTCCCCTTTAGACACACTTGAGCATTCAAATGTGTCAAAGGGGGTCATGGGGACTCGCTAGGGGTCTTGGTATGCCTTATCATGCGTTAAGACTCCTAGGAAGTCCCCATGACCCCTTTTGACACATTAGAATGCTCAAGTGTGTCTTAGGGGGTCCTAGGACCCCTTCAGATACACTTGAGCATTCACATGTGTCAAAAGGGGTCATGGGGACTTGCTTGGGGTCCTAGTACACCTTATGACATGTCAGGACTCTTAGGAAGTCCCAATGACCCCTTTTGACACATTGGAATGCTCAAGTGTGTCTTAAGGTGTCCTAGGACCCCTTTAGACACACTTGAGCCTTCTAATCTATCCTAAGGGTTCGTGGGGACTCCCTAGGGGTCCTCCTACACCTTATCATGCATTACAACCGCTAGGAAGTTCCCATGACCCCTTTTGAGACATTGGAATGCTGAAGTGTGTCTTAAGTGGTCCTAGGACCCCTTTGAATACACTTGAGAATTCTAATGTGTGAAAAGGGGTCATGGGGACTCCCTAGGGGTCCTAATACATCTTATCACATATTAGGACCCTTACAAAATCCAAGTGACCCCTTTTGACACATTGGAATGCTCAAGTGTGTCTTAAGGGGTCCTAGGACCCCTTCGAACACACTTGAGAATTCTAATGTGTCAAAAGGGGTTATGGGACTCCCTAGGGGTCCTAGTACACTTTATCACATGTTAGGACCACTAGGAATTTCCCATGACCCCTTTTGACACATTGGAATGCTCAAGTGGGCCTTAAGGGGTTGTAGGACCCCTTCAAACACACTTGAGAAATCCAATGTGTCAAAAGGGGTCATGGGGACTCCCTAGGGGTCGTAGTACACCTTATCATCCATTAGGACCCCTAGGAAGTCCCCATGACCCCTTTTGACAATTTAGAATGCTCAAGTGTGTCTTACGATGTCTTATTACCCATTTGAACACACTTAAGTGTTCCAATGTGTCAAAAGGGTTCATGGGAACTCGCTAGGGGTCCTAGTATGCCTTGTCATGTGTTAGGACCCCTAGGAAGGCCCGATGGCTCCTTTTGACACATTGGAATGCTCAAGTGTTTCTTAAGGGGTCCTATGTCCCCTTTGGACACACTTGAGTGTTCAAATGTGTTAAAGGGGGTCATTAGGACTCACTAGCAGTCCTAGTATGCCTTATCACATGTTAGGACCTGTAGGAAGTCCCCATGACCCCTTTTGACACATTTGAAGACTCAAGTGTGTCTTAAGTGGCCCCGAGACCCCTTCAGACACACTTGAGCATTCAAATGTGTTAAAAGGGGTCATGTAGAGTCCTTAGGGGTCCTAGTACACCTTATCACATGTTAGGACCCTTAGGAAGTCTGAATGACTCCCTTTGACACATTGGAATGCTCAAGTGTGTCTTAAGGGATCCTAGGACCCGTTCAGACATACTTGAGCCTTCTAACCTCTCAAAAGGGGTCGTGGGGACTCCCTAGGGGTCCTAGTATGCCTTATCACACTTTAGGACTACTAGGAAGTTCCCATGACCCCTTTTGTCACATTGGAATGCTCAAGTTTGTCTCAAGGTATCCTAGGACCCCTCCGGACACACTTGAGCATTCCAATGTGTCAAAAGGGGTCATAGGGACTCCTTAGGGGTCCTAGTATTCCTTATCATGCATTAGGACCCCCTAAGAAGTCCCCATGGCCCCTATTGACACATTGGAACACTCAAGTGTGTCTTAAGGGGTCCTAGGACCCCTTTGAACACACTTGAGCATTCCAATGTGTCAAAATGGTTCATGGGGACTCCATATGGCTCCTAGTATGCCTTATCACATGTTAGGACCCCTAAGAAGTCCCCATGACACATTTTGACATATTTGAATGCTCAAGTGTGTCTTAAGGGGTCTTAGGACCCCTTTGAACACACTTGAGCATTCCAATGTGTATAAAGGGGTCATGGGGACTCCCTATGTTTCCTAGTATGCCTTATCATGGATTAGGGACCCTAGGAAGTCTCCATGACCCCTTTTGACACATTGGAATGGTCAAATATGTCTTAAGGTGTCTTAGGACCCCTTCAAAGAAACTTGAGCATTCAAATGTGTCAAAAGGGGTCATGGGGACTCGCTAGAAGTCTTAGTATGCTTTATCACATGTTAGGACCCCTAGGAAGTCCCTATGACCCCTTTGGACATATTGGAGTGCTCAAGTGTGTCTTAGGACCCAATCAGACACACTTGAGTGTTCCAATGTGTCAATAGGGGTCATGGGGACTCCCTAGGGATCCTAGTATGCCTTATCATGTGTTAGGACCCCTATGAAATCTCCATGACCCCTTTTGACACATTAGAATGCTCAAGTCTATCTTAAGGGGTCCTAGGACCCCTTCGAACACAATTGAGTGTTCCAATGTGTCAAAAGGGGTCATGGGGACTCCCTAGGGGTCCTAGTATGCCTTATCATGTGTTAGGACCCCTAGGAAGTTATCATGATCCCTTTTGACACATTAGAATGCTCAAGTTTGTCTTAAGGGGTCCTAGGACCCGTTCAAACACACTTGAGCATTCCAATGTGTCAAAATGGGTCATGGGGACTCCCTAGGTGTCCTAGTATGCCTTATCATGCATTAGGACCCCTAGGAAGTCCCCATGAACCCTTTTGACACATTGGAATGCTCAAGTGTGTCTTAAGGGGTCCTAGGACCCCTTCGAACACACTTAAGCATTCTAATGTGTCAAAAGGGGTCACGGGGACTACTTAGGGGTCCTAGTATGCCTTATCATGTGTTATAACCCCTAGGAAGTTCCCATGACCCCTTTTGACAAATTGGAATGCTCAAGTGTGTTGTAAGGGGTCCTAGGACCCCTTTGGACACACTTGAGTGTTTAAATGTGTCAAAAGGGGTCATTTGGGACTCCCTAGGGTCCTAGTATGCTTTGTCACGTGTTAGGACCCTTAGGAATTCCCCATGATCCATTTTGACACATTGGAACACTCAAGTGTGTCTTAAGGGGTCTTAGGACCCCTTTAGACACACTTGAGATTTCAAATGTGTCAAAATGGTTCATGGGGACTTGCTAGGGGTCCTAGTATGCCTTATCATGTGTTAGGACCCCTAGGAAGTCGCTATGACCCCTTTTGAGATGTTGGAATGCTCAAGAGTGTCTCAAGGGTTCCTAAGACCCCCTTCAGACACACTTGAGTGTTCAAATGTGTCAAAATTGGTCATGGGGACTCCCTAGGGATCCTAGTATGCCTTATGACACATTAGGACCACTAGGAAGTCCCCATGACCCCTTTTGACACATTGGAATGCTCAAGTGTTTTTTAAGGGGTCCTAGGACCCCTTCGGACACACTTGAGCATTGGAATATTTTAAACTGGGTCATCAAGACTTCCTAGGGTTCCTAATACTTGATAAGGCATACTAGGACCCCTAGGAAGTCCCTATGACCCTAGGAAGTCTCTCTCTACACCTCTAGTGAACTATTCTTCAAACCCTACATTTTTGAATAGCTAGGGTTTACGACACCTGTAATAGGTACATTTAATACAAAGATCTAGCCGACCACCTTTAAAGACCTAAAAGAAACAAAAAATAAATTTAGGCCAAAAATACATAACTCATTTGTTTATGTAGTACCATAAGCTTCAACAATCTAGCTAGCTTCCTCTACTAAGACACAAAGAATTTCATTAATGTATGCTCTAGGAGGAAGATTATAATTTCCATATTTCTGCAAGAGATTCTCCAAAATTTGTATGCAAACGCATCCTACAGTAAAAAATGAAAATTTTCCCACATAATATCCACAATTCATATACAAAAGCATCATACAGGAAAAATGACAAAAAAAATAGGTAAAAGGTAAAAATTGTTCATTAACGTTAGCAGTACCAAGGTCATATCCACTGTCAAATCCTGGCCTATGATGTGCAAAATGAGCAAACTAAGTGAAATGAAAGGGAAGGGATCAATCAAATAGCGAAGGTGCATCAAACCAGATCGATATCATAATAAATGGAGAAAATAGTGTTAGGGACAAAAATATTTGCATATTAATTTGTTACACCTTTCTCAAGCTTCTATACCTTGCTACATGATTAGACATTTTCATTAGCAGAACTTAATTTTTAGGTTAAGTTTTACAAATCATCTTTTTGATCCAAAGGATGCAGATCAACTGCTGTATCTTCCTTAGATAGTTTCCCAGAGAATATCCACAATTCGTATACAAAAGCATCATACAAGAAAAATGAGAAAAACATAATAGCTAAAAGGTAATATTATATATAATATATTAGTATACATTAGTATATGTATTATATATATATATATATTATATACATTAGTATATATATAATATACATTATATCTTTCATATGCCTCTTATATATATATATATATATATATATATATATATATATATATATATATATATATATATTATATATATATATATATATATATATATATATATATATATATATATATATATATATATATATATATATATATATAATATGTAAAAGTTCAATTTTTTTCATTTGCTCCTACCCTTTTTTCATCTGCCTAGGAATATCGGGTACCTGATATGGAATCAGATACCTGATACTTAATCAGATACCCAATTTTGGACAGGTAATATTTGAACAAAATATTCCCTATCACCATAGACTAGGCAAACATGAGATTTTGTACTTTTTTCACATGTTGTAGAGAAAATAAATGTGATTTGGCACCCATTGTTTGATTTTTGTCAACTTATGGTCTCACCAAGGGAAGCAACAGTCGTCGAAAGGCTAAACACAAGAGGAAGCTGATGGATGATGAAATTAAAGCATATAGGGAAAAAGATAGGGAAAATCACTGAAGAAGGAGAGAAGATATGTTAAACATTAATCAAGGTGACCCTGTAAATGTAGTTGTAAGTGAAGAGGATGTTGAATTTGAAAATGTATAGATGGAGATTGAAAATGTAGACTTGGGGAATGAAAATGTTGCACAAGAACCACATGAACATTATAGATCTTCAAATTATATGCGAAATGAAGTCCCTTGTAATAAAGATAATCAAACTTCAAATCTAGGGCTTTCAAGAAGACCTAAATGGTTAATTAAAATTGAGGAGAACATTATGAATAATTGGGAAGGAAAGAGGTCACATAGAAACGTTAGGTTGTGGGCTTCAAGACTTTATGATCAATTTTTTGGAAACAAGATATTGGTTGAGAAATGTCAAATTTTTGTGTAGTTGTTAAAGATACAAAAGATGAGACCTATGCTTGTGAAATTGAAGATTGGTGTGAACAAGAAAATGGAGTGAAATGCTATTATTGTGAAGAATCTTTTCAATGTTCTCAATAGCATTGGGAAGACTAGCAGAGAAAAAGACAAGAGAGTTTCTCAGAGGATTATTACAACCTCCTTAGCAAGTCATCAGTTGAGAAAGGCTTGTTTGATTAGACAAACTTGTGTTGACTTCAATATAGACCGTAAAACTTTTGGTAGAGCACTTGCAAGAAGAGAAAGACTTGATGATCCACTTCAAATTGATACATGGGCTTATGGTGGGAGACTTCCACATTTTGATAAGAAGCTAACAAATGTTGTCAAGGATAAAATTCAACAATTTTAGGATGCTAACTCAAGAGTGTCACCAAATCTAAAGGATGTCTTGAAGTTGAGAGTTGGCAATCGAGACCACACTCCACATCTTAGGCATTATGTGGAGGTAAGTCAAACAATGTTGTATAATTTTTTTTGTGAGACACATCCAACATTGAAAATATCACAAAGGTCTTTTGAATCTGTGAAGCCATTTTATTGTGTACCCCTGAAGATTCGGAATACATTTTGTTGCAAATATCATGTTGAGTTTTCAATGCATCATGAATTATTACGGTCAATTTGTTCTACTTTAAATACTAATGAAATTCTAGAGGATTGTGGTGCAAGTGGTCTTCCAAAATCATCAAGGGACTTGCTAGATCAATTTTTATGTCATAGAGATGATGGTTGTTTATTTTATAAAAAAGATTTCTTAAATGCCAAGTTCTCAGTATGTGGTGGCTTGTCCAAGTTTAGAACATGTTTTCATGAGGGTTTGGAACACAATTTTGGAAAGACAATCATCCAAGAAAAGATATATGAAATTGTGAAATATAGATTCAAGAGGAGAGGTGAAGGCTCTAGATGTGAGTTAGTTGCAAAAGAATACAATGATGCTGATTTTATCTTAGATTTCAAGACAAATCTTTTTTGCAAGTATGCAAGGCATAGTCATAGGTCTCAATGGTGGGATCAACAATTAAAGACATGTAAGAACACTTTCCCCATTTGAACTATTATATTTTTTGTATAATTTGTAGAGAACTATACATTGTAGCCCAAAAATGAGACTCAAGTTAATATTACAATTCCATTCAGGTTGCTATTTTTGTACACATCACATATAGACATTCCCCTAATAGCACAAAAGATGAGCGAAAGATAATCAGAGAATACCATTTTTATATGAGTGACGACAGATTTCAATCTAATGAGTTTGTTCAACATTGTTTCCAGAACTATTTTGACTTCTTGCAAGAAAATGGTATTGCTATAGATAGGCATCTCATTTGGTTGGATAATTGCACCAATCAATTTAAGAATGCCATAATGTTTTATTGGTTGTGTAGAATGCATGTGGAGAGAGGTGTACCGCATTGGTGTAGGAGAAGCTACTATACATTCAAAAAGAACTCCTATGGAACCTAGGGTTTCACACTAAGGTCCTTGAGACCTCTAGTCATGCCTAGGATAAGAGTTAGTCATGGGATCTCATTGTAAGGCCATAGTTCCAAGATTGGCATTTTATGAGCCCTTGGTCTAACTATTGGTCATTTATGATCCAATACCCTAGGCATAGGTATTTTCATGCTTTCTATGTTTGGATCCATTAGGGATCATCAAAATAAGGATAGGACCAATTTTGGTCACTAGATTTGCAAAATTGCAAAAGATTGCAAAAGTTGCTCCAAAAGTTGTTAAGCAATTTTTGAGCAACTTTCTAAAAGTTGTTAAAACTTCTTATTTACTCTCCCAAATGGCTATTTGGTTTAAAAAAGTCATGTAACAATTGGGAACATCCTATATAAGCCCTTATAGGCTTGTGATAGGATATGATATGTAATTTTGGCAAAAATAAATAAAATAACCAACTTTTCTCTGCAAATTTCATGTTTCATAACTTTGTACAGATAGGTACAGATGTAAGGGAATGAACTAGTGATTCCAAAGGTTGAATCATTTAATCACCTTTTATTTTCACTTGGTCTCATGTGTTGATGAGCCTCAGTTTGAAAGATATTTGATTTTTAGTGCGAGGGCCTAGGATTGAGGCTTAAAATTAGGGTTTGTGATAGGGTCTACTTGTTTAGGCACATTCCACCATGGGAAATTGATGCCCCTTGGTGGAATACAAGAATTTTCAATGTGATTTAATATTATGCAGGTTTGGAGTGCGGATGAGTAGGGGGTTGGTTTTGCCACAAAGCCCTAGGTCGATGGCTCCATACATGCACCTCATAGTGAATTAGGAAAATCATCCTAAAACTTCATTGGGGATTCAAAAAAGCCTAAAAATTTGGATTTTGAGTTTTTTCACATGTCCTCACATGAATCCATTCTAAATTTTTGTTTTGGCATAGGGGAAAGAGTACTTGTAGTGCATTTAGAGCCCTAATTAGGCCTATTAGCTCGGTCTAATACTGCAATAGCAGTGACCTCCACTCAATTCCATTTCTTGGTGTTAAGACATGTTTTGTAAACCTAAAAAGGGTATTATAATCCCTAACCAAACCATCCTCTCATTTGGGAGTATTTTATCTTGTGTTCAAATTTCTTTCTAGGAAGGGCTACAAGCCAAATCATAGGTTTGTACAGCAACTTGACTTTATAGGTTGCTCTTAAGTGAAAGAACCATTGGAACTATAAAAATAGGACCTAAATATGATAGAGTAGTTATTGTGGTCCAACCTTGGTCTTTGTATCCATTTCATGGGGTTTGAGTACTTATCTTGCTAAGGAGACCTCTTAGTGAATTCTTGTTTCTTGGTGCTTGGGACTTTGACGAGCCTAGTGATTAGGTTATATTGTCTTCTAGAGTTGAGATAAATTTCATAAAGTTATTTTTGATACTTTTGATAAGTATATCAGCACTAAACCCTTCACCTTGGGTGTTGAGGGGAACCAAACTCACCAATTTGCTCAATGTTTGGAGGCTTTTGTTGACCACTACTGCATCAAGTGGCATCAGAGCTATGTTTGATCCTAAGAATGAGGATATCCCTACAAGGGTTACAAACAATGAGTTAGAAAAGATGGTGAGAGAGAAAAAGGCTGAAAATAAGGCCTTAACTAAGAGGCTTCAAGAACTTGAGAAGATGCTTGATGACAAGGACAAAGATGAGTCTGAAAATGAAGAAGGGAGTGAAGAAGAGGAGGATGATCCTAATCAAAATATCCCTGCAGACTAAAGACCTTTCATAGATGCCTTGAAGTCCATGGGAAGAAGAACCATGGAGGAGAAGATAGATTTTCTAGTTTTCAATGGCAAGACGAATGCTGATCTAGCCTTGGATTAGATAGAGGCATTGACCACATTATTTTAATATGAAGACATCCATAAAAAATAGAGGGTAAAGGTAGTAAGATCCAAGTTGAAGGGAGCAACCCTAACTTGGTGGAATATCCAAACAAAGAGGGTGAAGAATGGGAAAAAACATGATCAATTCATGGAATAGAATGATAGCATTGGTCAAAGAGACATATGTACCCGAGGACTGTGGGGTATAAATCCATAGGAGGAAGCAAAGTTTAAAACAAAAGGACATGGATGTAAGCTCATACATCGAGGAGTTCTTGAAATTGTGCATGAAGACCAATATGGCTGAAGATGAAGAGGAGAAGCTAGCAAGGTACATGAATGGCTTGAAAGTATCCATTCAAGAAGAGTTGAGTCTACACTACCCTACCACAGTCAATAGGTGCTATCAAATGGCACTTAAGGTAGAGGAAAAATGGAAGAGGAAGCATGATTTTGGAAAAGGAAAGAGAAATGATAGTGGGAAGAGTTTTAGAGGCAAAAGAAACTCTTGGAACAAGGGACAAAGTAGTGGTAGCAATAGAAAGACCCCTGACCAAGGAGATAAGGAGAATGGTGACTCTAATTCAAGAGCGAACTATAGAGGAAGGACAAATTCAAGAAGAACCAATGGACCATTGAAGTGTTTTTATTGCAACCAATTTGGACACCATGCAGGAAGATGCCTTGAGAAGAGAAACAATATCCAAGGTGAGAGGAGAGCACAACTTGTCCAAGAAGATAAGAAAGAAGACAATGCTGATGCTAGAGACTTGGAACCAGAAGGAGTGTGTCTAATGATGAGGCAGGTCTTCCTTCAAGTACCACAAATCCAAGAGCCTCCATAAAGAAAGAATCTCTTCAGGACAAAGATCAATTGTCATGGAAAGGTATGCAATCTTCTTATTGATTACGGTTCAACTAAAAATCTTGTGTCTTGTGAAATGCTTTAGAAATTAAACTTTCTTAAGAAACCACACCCTTGCCCCTATCATGTCTCATGGTTAACCAAAGGCCAACAAACTCTAGTCACAGAACAAGCTTGGATAGAGTTTTCTATTGCTAACTTCAAGGACAAGATCTTTTGTGATATTGTTGAGATGGATGCAGCCCACATCCTTCTAGGCAGGCCCTAGTAATTTTATGTTGATGCCACCCACCATTGTAGGAAAAACCTACTCCATCACCAAAGATGGGAAGACCTTCACTATGAAGCCCTTACCGAATAACAAAACTAAAAAGGAACCCACTATGATTATCATGGGGGAAAAGGAGATGTTGAAAAACTTGAAATAATTTTATATTGAACCATTTGTCCTAATTTCAAAACCCAAAGATAACATCAGGTCTAGTTAAGAAGAGCCCATACCAAATGAAGTCCTAAAATTGCTACAAAAGTACAAAGATGTCACTATTAGTGACCTGCCCTCTAGCCTCCCTCCCATTAGGGACATTAGTCATCAAATAGACCTCATACTAGTCTCATCCCTACCTAATAAGGCACCATATAAAATGACACCATTGTAGCATGTAGAGATTGCAAAACAGGTCACTGAATTGCTGGAAAGAGGACTCATTCAAAAGAGTCTCAGTCCTTGTGTTGTACCCTCAATCTTGGCCCCTAAAAAGGATGGAAAGTGGAGGTTATGCACTGATAGTAGGGCCCTAAACAAAATCACAATAAGGTACAAATTTCCCATGCCAAGGATTGAGGACCTATTGGATCAACTAGGAGGTGCTTTCTACTTCACCAAGATAGACTTAAAGTCTGGTTACTATCAAATCAGAGTCAAGCTTGGAGATGAATGGAAAACAACATTCAAGACTACTGAAGGTTTGTTTGAATGGTTAGTAGTTCCCTTTGGTTTAATCAATTCCCCTAGCACTTTTATGATGCTTATGAATGAGATATTCATATATTTTATAGCAAAATTTATTGTTGTTTACCTTGATGACATAATAATATTCAGTCATAGTAAGGAATTTCATCTTGATCATGTAGAATAGGTACTAAGAAGACTCCATTAGCACAAGTTGGTAATCAACTTGGAAAAATACATGTTTATGAGAAAGGAACTTATATTCCTAGGTTTTGTGATCTCACAGGGTACCCTCAAGATGGATCCTGAGAAGGTGATGTGATCATTAATTGGCCTCCACCAAAGAATCAAGGTGATGTAAGAAGCTTCCATGGGCTTGCAACATTTTATAGGAAATTCATAAAAAATTTCAGTCATTTGTGTGCACCAATGCTTGAAACAATCAAAGGTGGAAAGAAGACTAAGTTTGCATGGACAAAGGTAGCCAATGATGCATTCCAATACTAGAAGAATAGAGTCTCTCAATACCCTATCTTGGTCCTCCCTAATTTCAAAAAAGTCTTCATTGTGGAGACAGATGCAAGTAATTTGGCTATAGGGGCAGTCCTAAGCCAAGAAGGCAAGGCAGTTGCTTTCTTTTTTGAGACATTGAATGAGGTGAAGAGGAAGTATTCCACTTATGATCTAGAGCTTTATGCCATGGTCCAAGACCTCAAGAAATGGAGGCACTACTTGATCCCAAAGGATTTTGTAGTTGACACTGACAACCATGCACTAAGCTTCCTTAATTCACAAGAAAAACTTCCAGTCAGGCATCTCAAATGGGTAGAGAAATTATAGGCATATACCTTCAACATTAAGCATAAAAAGGGTGTAGCAAACAAATTTTTTGATGCACTTAGTAGTAGGATTGGATTGGTTGAAGAAGTTCAACTACAAAGTGTGGGAATTGAGTCCCTCAAACACTTGTACTTGGACGACCTTGATTTTTTAGAGATATATCATATTTGCATAAAGATGGAAGGCAGATATCATACTGATAACTTTGAATATCTAATTCAGAATGGCCTTCTATTCAAGGGAGCACAACTATGCATACCCAAGTGTTCAATGAGAGAAAACATAATCAGAGAAAATCATTGTGGTGGCCTAGGAGGTCACTTTTTCATTGACAAGACAATAGATTTGGTGAAGAGGAGTTATTTTTTGCCCAAGTTAAACAATGATGTCAAAATTTTTATTGAAACTTGTACAATCTTCCAGCAAGCTAAAAGAATGACAACAAATCAAGGGTTCTACCAACCATTACCAATCCCTTCAAGGCCTTGGGAATCCATTTCAATGGATTTTGTCATGGGAATGCCTAAAACCAAGCAATGATTTGATAGTGTGTTTGTCATAGTGGATAGGTTCAGCAAAATGGCCCACTTTGTGCTATGCAAGACCACAGATGATGCATCTCATATAGCCAATCTCTTCTTCAAGGAAGTAGTTAGAATTCATGGCTTACCTCAAACAATTATATTAGATAGGGATGTGAAGTTCCAAGGGAACTTTTAGAGGACACTCTTCAAGAAGTTGGGTACAAATCTCACCTATAGCTCTACCTATCACCCTCAAACAGATGGGAAGACTGAGGTAGTAAACAGGTCCCTAGGCAATCTATTAAGATGCCTAACCAAGCAATACTCACAAAGTTGGGATACCATCTTTCCCCAAGAAGAGTTTTCCTTCAATGACTCAATAAAAAGGTCAAATAGAAAGACCCCATTTCAAACAATGTATGGTTTTCACCCTAAGGGACCATTTGATCTAATGGAACTCCCCTCTGATTTTAGAATTAGTGCTCAAGGCCAAGAACTGGTAGAGCTTATATCAAAGTTTCAGCAGCAAGTCAAGGATACCTTGCAAAAGTTTAGTTTCAAATACAAAGAAAATGTTGACAAGAGAAGGAGAGAGGTCCATTTCAAAATAGGGGACAAGGTTTATGCATTTCTAAGGAAGGAGAGATGACCTAAGGGTAGACACTCCAAGCTTCAAATGAAGAAAGTAGGCCCCTGTAGCATACTTAAAAAAATAGGTGACAATGCCTATGAGATATCCCTTCCTCCAACTTTGCAAATCTCTCCAATCTTAAACATTGTAGACCTCACTCCATATAAAGTTACATCAGGTTCAAGTAATGAGTAGGGCAAGGACACAAGCATTGAGGATGAAGACTATGTCATTGATCTTCCATAAAGAAAACTAGTGGAGATTGAAGCAATTTTGGACTCCAAGCTACTAAAGAAAACCAAATCTAAGAAGTACATGCAGTACTTAGTAAAATGGAAGGGTCTCCCTAACATTGATGCTACATGGTTCACTGAGGATCAAATACAACAGCATGGCACTTCGGTGGAGCAGCTATCCTCAAGTAGGGACTTGAGTTTTAAAAATATAGGGGATTATAGTGTAGGAGCACCTAATATACATTCAAAAATAATTCCTATGGAACCTAGGGTTTCACACTAGGGTCCTTGAGACATCTAGTCATGCCTATGATAAGAGTTAGTCATGAGATCTCATTGTAAGGCCATAGTTCCAAGGTTGGCATTTTATGAGCCCTTGGTCTAACTATTGGTCATTTATGATCCAATACCCTAGGAATAGGTATTTTCATGATTTTATATCTTTGGATCAATTATGGATCATGAAAATAAGGATAGGACCAATTTTGGTCACTAGATTTGCAAAATTGCAAAAGATTGCAAAAGTTGCTCCAAAAGTTGTTAAGCAACTTTTGAGCAACATTCTAAAAGTTGTTAAAACTTATTATTTCCTCTCCCAAATGGCTATTTGGTTTAAACCACTCATGTAACCATTGGGAACATCCTATATAATCCCTTATAGGTGGGTGATAGGATATGATATGTAATTTTGGCAAAAATCAATAACATAACCAACTTTTCTCTGCAAATTTCATGTTTCAAAAATTTGTACAGATAGGTACATATGTGAGGGAATGAACCAGTGATTCCAAAGGTTGAAGCATTGAATCACCTTTCATTTTCACTTGGTCTCATGTGTTGATCAGCCCCAGTTTGAAAGATATCTAATTTTTAGTGACAGGCCCTAGGATTGAGGCTTAAAATCAGTGTTTGTGATAGGGCCTGCTTGTTTAGGTACATTCCACCATGGAAAATTAATGCCCCTTGGTGGAATAAAAGTGTTTTCAATGTGATTTCATATTATGTAGGTTTAGAGTGTGGATGAGTAGGGGGTTGGTTTTTCCACAAAGCCCTAGGTCTATGGCTCCATACATGCACCTCATAGCGAATTAGGACAGTCATCCTAAAACTTGGTTGGGATTAACCAAAGCCTAAAATCTTGGATTTTGAGTTTTTTGACATGTCCTCACATGCATTTATTCTGAATTTGTGTTTTGGCATAGGGGAAAAAGCACTTGTAGTGCATTTAGAGCCCTAATTAGGCCTATTAGCCCGGTCTAATACTACAACAATAGTGGCCTCCACTCAATTCCATTTCTTGGTGTTAAGACATGTCTTGTAAACCCAGAAAGGGTATCAAAATCCCTAAATAAACCATCCTCTCATTTTAGAGTATTTTATCTTGTGTTCAAATTTTCTTCTAGGAAGGGCTACAAGCCAAAGCATAGGTTTGTACATCAACTTGAATTTATGGGTTGCTCTTAAGTGAAAGAACCATTGGAAATATCAAAATAGGACCTAAATAGGCTAGAGCAGTGATTGTGGGCAACCCCTAGTCTTTGTATCCATTTGATGGGGTTTGAGTACTTATCTTCCTAAGGAGACCTCTTAGTGAATTCTTGTTTCTTGGTGCTTGGGACTTTGACAAGCCTAGTGATTAGGTTATATTGTCTTGTAGGGTTGAGATAACCTGCATCAAGTCCTTTTTGATAATTTTGATAAGTATATCAGCACTAGACCCTTCACCTTGGGTGTTGAGGGAAACCAAACTCACAAATTTGCTCATTGTTTGGAGGCTTCCACTGACCACTGTTGCATCACTCATATTTGGAGTTTTTTTGAGTTAGGGCATGGGAAAGGGGAGCATGATGGAGTAGGTGCCTATGTGAAGATAACTCTAGTTAAGGAGCAATTGAGGATTTTAGGTGCTGTACTTCTTGATGCTCATTCTATTGTTGATTGGTGTACTTTAGCATTGTCACAGGGGGGACTCTTAATTCTATAGTGTGTAGATTCTTTTGGTTGGTTGAGGAGGGAACTATAGGAGATAGATTGGATTGTCAAATAGTGAAAGACTCTTAAAAATGCATTCATTTTGAAGCTCCAATAGTAGTACATGGACCATTTGGACATGAGAGTTTGCTTGTTTTTGCCCCATGTGTTTTTAGTATGATTGGGATCATTGAAAGTCAAGTGTGTGGGTGGATACATGGGTTCCATAGTATCTGACTCCTTTATCTTTCACACTCTTTATAAGAAATGATGACATGGACACTTTAGTTGACTATGACCATCTTTCAGATCTTCAGAAGCTAGGAGATGTTTTTGCATTGGTTGCACTGCAGGGGAATGATGAGAGGTTAGATTAATGGTTAGCACATTGTGTACAAGGTAAAAAGAAGCTTGCGCAACCGATGAGAGATGGTGATGGGTTCACATATCCTACTAGTTCAGTTGTTGTTGTGGGAACATGGCTATGAACATACATGATTGGAAAGAATGGAGTTCCTACATTTGAAGACTATGAGAAGCACAAAACTATTCTCATGTACTCACACCTTGTTATAGAAACAAATTTTAGGTTGCCAAAGAATCAAGGAAGACCAAAGAAAAAATAACTTTGGACTATTAGTACTGCTGATCATGAAGCACTATTGGAGACCCTGAGCAAAGAGATGACCCTTCAGGAACACTCGACTAGGTAATAAGTTAACTTAGTGCATTGTTTTCTAAGTTCGTTAAGTTTAATTTCAATACATTAATTTCACCTTTCTTAGATTGTATTTTGAGTCAATAAACTTGGTTTTGTATGTGGATTGTAACTTGTGCAGGAGCACCTATGAAGATGCCTATGGTCACCATGGATCCAATCAGAGATAGAAGGAAAAAAAGATCCTTAATGGTTAATTGAGTTCTTTTGAATTCTATAATGGCAATTTGTAACAATCAATTTGATTTAAAAGTTAAATGTCCTAAAAATATTGATAAGGACTTATGTCCAAAATCATTCATAAGTGGCCAATAATGCCAAGAAGGGATCTTACATGTCATATACTTATGTCACTTGCATGGTTTGAATTCTTACATGTTTGATTGTTGTTTCTAATGCTTTAAGGATATTATTTTTTATCATTTCAAAGAATCTATAAAAGTTAAACCTCAAAAATAATAAGCTCCACAGTTCAAATTTCACAAGCTTAATCATGGTTTATTTCACAGTTCAAATTTCAAACACACCACTACCAGTCGGTTGAAAGTGGCTCAACAACATATCTTTCAAACCGGCAGTGATCTTTCATGGCTTGTATCTCGGACCTCGTGAGAGGTATTGACAAAATGTCAGGGGATATGGGATCATGTTTTTGAGGTCTAAAATAACCTCTCTCAATTTTGGGCGATTCAACTTTATTTGCATTTGGCAAGGTGATCTCAGTTGATGCCAAAACTTGTAGTGAGGGTCAGTTGAAAGCGGCTCAATAGCATATCTTTCAAACCATCTAACCTAACATCAAACCATTTTCTCCATTAGATCTAATTGTCTGATTAAATTCTAGTGACAACCCCATTCCACCCATGGAGTCACCAGAACACTCGCAACTACGCTTGACCCAAGTGACCCCAAGGTGCACTAAGCACGATTGGGAAATGATCTTCTATGGCTAGTATCTCAGAGCTCGTGAGAGGTATCGACAAACCATCAAGGGCACAAGATAATGTTTTTGAGGTTTACAATAACCTCTCTTAGTTTTGGGTGATTCAACATTGTTTTCATTTGGCAAGGTGATCTCAGTCGATGCCAAAACTTGCAGTGAGGGTCAGTTGAAAGTGGCTCAATAGCGTATCTTTCAAACCGTCTGACCTAGCATTAAACTATTTTCTCCATTAGCTCTTTTTGTCTGGGTAAACACCAATGACAACCCCATTCTACCCACAGAGTCAACAGAATGCTCGCGACCATGCTTGACTCAAGTGACCCCAAGGTGCACTAAGCACGATTGGGCAGTGATCTTCCAGGGCTCATATCTTGGACCTTGTGAGAGGTATCAAAAAACCATTAGGTGCTACGGGATCATGTTTCTAAGTTCTACAATAACCTCTCTTAGTTTTGGGTAATTTGACTTTGTTTGCATTTGGAAAGCCGATCTCAGTCGGTGCCAAAACTTGTAGTGAGGGTCAGTTCAAAGTGGCTCAATAGCGTATCTTTCAAACCATCTGACTTGGCATCGAACCATCTACTCCATTGGCTCCTATTGGCCAATTAAACACCAGTGACAACCCCATTCTACCCACAATGTCACCGAAATGCTCGTGACCATGCTCGACCCATGTGACCCCAAGGTGCACTAAGCATGATTGGGAAGAGATCTTTCAGGGATCATTTATCAAACCTCGTAAGAGGTATCAAAAAACCATTAGGTGCTATGATATCATGTTTTTGATATCTACAATAACCTCTCTTTATTTTGGGCAATTCAACTTTGTTTGCATTTGGCAAGGCGATCTCAGTCGATGTCAAAACTTGTAGTGAGGGTTAGTTAAAAGTGGCTCAGCAGCGTATCTTTCAAACCATCTGACATTGCATCAAATTGTCTCCTCCATTGGCTCCATTTGGTTTGGTAAACACTAGTGACAACCCCGTTCTTCCCATGCAGTCACCGGAACACTCACGACCATGCTTGACCCAAGTGACCCCAAGACTAAGCAGGATTTGGCAGCGATCTTCCATGGCTCACATCTTAGAGTTTGTGAGAGGTATCAAAAATTTTTTAGGGGCTATAGGATCATGTTTGCAAGGTCTACAATAAACTCTCTTGGTTTTGGTTGATTCAACTTCCTTTGGATTTGGCAAGGCAATCGCACTCGATGCCAAAACTTGTAGTGAGGGTCAGTTGAAAGTGGCTCAGTAACATATCTTTCAAACCATCCAACCTGGCATCAAACTATCTACTCCATTAGCTCTAGTTGGCTGGGTAAACACCAATGACAACCCTATTCTACCCATAGAGTCACCAAAATGCTTGCGACCATGCTCGACGCAAGTGACCCCAAGGTGTACTAAGCACGATTGGGAAATGATCCTCTAGGGCTTGTATCTCAAACCTCATGAGAGGTATTGAAAAACTATCAAGTGCTACGGGATCATGTTTTCAAGGTCTACAATAACCTCTCTCAGTTTTGGGTGATTCAACTTTGTTTGCATTTGGCAAGGCGATCTCAGTCAATGCCAAAACTTATAGTGAGGGTGAGTTGAAAGTGGCTCAACATTGTATCTTTCAAACCATCCAACCTGGCATCAAACCATCTACTCCATTGGCTCTAGTTGGCCAGGTAAATGTTAGTGACAACCTCATTCTACCCACAAAGTCACTAGAATGCTCGCGACCATGCTCGACCCAAGTGACCCCAAGGTGCACTAAGCATGATTGGGTAGTGATCTTCCGGGGATCATATCTCAGACCTCATGAGAGGTATTGACAAATTGTTAGGTGCTATGAGATTTTTTTTTTGAGTTCTACAATAACCTCTCTTTCTTTTGGGCGATTTGACTTCGTTTGCATTTGGCAAGGCGATCTTAGTCAATGCCAAAACTTGTAGTGAGGGTTAGTTGAAAGCAGCTCAACAGTGTATCTTTCAAATCATCTGACATTGCATCAAACCATCTACTCCATCAGCTCTGGTTGGCTGGGTAAATGCCAGTGACAACCCCATTCTACCCACATAGTCACCGAAATACTCATGATCACTCTTGACCCAAGTGACCCCAAGGTGCACTAAGCATGATTGATCAGCAATCTTCCATGGCCCATATCTCAGAGCTTGTGAGAGGTATCAAGAAATTGTCAAGTGCTATGAGATTTTATTTTCAAGTTCTACAATAACCTCTCTTGGTTTTGCGCAATTCAACTTCGTTTGCATTTGGCAAGGCAATCTCAATTGATGCCAAAACTTGTAGTGAGGGTGAGTTGAAAGTGGCTCAGTGGCGTATCTTTCAAACCATCTAACCTAGCATTGAACCATCTACTCCATTAGCTCTGGTTAGCTGGGTAAATTCTAATGAAAACCCCATTCTTCCCACAGAGTCATCGGAACGCTCGCGACCACGCTCGATCGAAGTGACCCCAAGGTGCACTAAGCACGATTGGGTAGTGATCTTACAAGGCTCGTATCTCAAACCTCGTCAAAGGTATCAAAAAACTATTAGGTGCTATGAGATCATGTTTCCAAGGTCTACAATAACCTCTCTCATTTTTGTGCAATTCAACTTCATTTGCATTTGGCAAGACGATTTCAGTCAATGCCAAAACTTGTAGTGAGGGTTAGTTGAAAGCGGCTCAGCAGCATATCTTTCAAACCATCTGACCTAGCATCAAACCATCTACTCCATCAGCTTTGATTGGCTAGGTTAACACCAGTGACAACCCCATTCCACCCATAGAGTCACGAGAATACTCATGACCATGCTTGACCCAAGTGACCCCAAGGTGCACTGAGCACGATTGGGCATTGATCTTCTATGGCTTATATCTCAGACCTTGTGAGAGGTATCAACAAACCATTAGGGGCTACAAGATCATGTTTCTAAGGTCTACAATAACCTCTCTCAATTTTGGGTGATTCAGCTTCGTTTGCATTTGGAAATGCGATCTTAGTCGATGCCAAAACTTGTAGTGAGGGTAAGTTGAAAGTGTCTTAGTAGTGTATCTTTCAAACCGTTAGATATTGCATCAAACTGTCTACTCCATTAGATTTAGGTGGCTGGGTAAATGCCAATGACAACCTTGTTCTGCCTGATGGAGCCTTAATTTTTTATAAAAATTAGGGCCTCCAATTGAGAAATAATGTTGGAGATTTGATAAGGTTGTCATTGAAGGTTTTTTGGTTGCTCACAAGATATACAAACACATACTATTAAGTGGAGATAAAAACTAAGACAGATAGCAAAGACTATTGAATAAATAGTATCGACAACTATGCAACTTGGCAATGTTGGAACATTAACCATCATATCAGCATTTGAATGGAGTGAAGTATACACACCAGCAATTAATGATCAAAGTCAACCCAAATAAATTTCATTTCCTTGTAGATGTTAACAACTACAACATATTACAAAGATGACAATAAACATATTATTTGGAAGAATATTACAAGAGGCGGTAAAGTAAAACTCATCATGAATGTCTAGTCAGTAATAATCAACCCTTGAAGCAACAACTTCATCAAATGAAGTGAACACAACATGAGTTAAAGATTGATTAAACATATGCATATGAAGACATTCGAAGGAGCCATGCAATAATAAAAAATAAATATACACAGTGCTGAGCATAGTTTGAAGGCAGTATTAAAATCATTAAGTGAACATTTGAGAGATGATATATTCAAGAGATGTGTTTTTGTAAGTTTGAGGGATATCATGTTGTGAAAGCAATCGTATATTATACACAATGGAAAAGTCAATAGTCACATGTCATATCTATCAATGGTAACATTGAAGATTGGAAATGAAGACCATAAGCTTATACAATAATGGAGATTTTTTATAGCATGAAATGAAG